>JAHLSL010000020.1:25818594-25838735 GCA_025920805.1 Petroica traversi
ACCAGTTCAGAATTGCCTTTAATCAAAATGCCATAAAGTGGCTTAAAGATTATAATAAGAAGATTCTGTCAGTCACTTTCATATCTAAAATTTTCAATTGATGACATATTTAAGAAGATGACATGAGAAGAGAGTGCAGTCACAGGCAATCACCGTTTGTGTTTCAGAGCTCTCAGGTTCTCCATCACTTTGGTAAATTCCATTCCTCACCACTTGTCAAGCACTTGGCATTTTTTGAAAACCAGGCAAATTATTAAGGAGCCTTAACAAGGTCTTCAGGACATACCTGTCAGTCTCCTATTTTTTCCTTTTAAATATCATGAGATGTTTTAATTCACTGCATTTTCCATGTAGGCGGCAGTTTTCTTCTCAGCTACACCAGGCAAAATCCCAAAGTTCTCTGAATTGCAGGGTAAATTGTGTTAAAAGTGCCTCAGCACAACATATACAAAGTCTAAGATAGAGGAAGGTAAGAGTGTGAGGCTTATTGAAAAAAAATACAGATACTGAGATTTGCTTGAATCACTGCAGTGTGACTGGAAACTCTCATGTTTAGGAAAACTTACATCTGAATTTTCCACTTAGCTTTAAAGTCAGTAAAAATAAATAAATACATAAATAAGTTGCAGTCTGATGCTCTAATAATTCCAAACATAGGGAAAGCTTGCCAGCTGGACAGACCTTCAAGATAAATTGCAAGCATTTGGGCAGTATCTCTCCTCATAATTTTGGATGGATTTTAATTGAAGACATTTCTTGGGGCACAGCTTAAAGGAAGGAACCATCAAGAAGCTGGATCTTTCAAGGCAGAGCAAGGCCTGGTTTGAGCCCTGATATGGGGACAGAGCTGTGGACAAGGTGGCTGCTGTGCCAACAGCATTCCTGAAGGAACTGCTTTCAGTCTCTTCTGGAAGAAAGTTCTCCAGAATTACACATTTAAACTATTTGAGGAAATAAAGTACAACACCTAAACACGCTTGGAGAATAACCTTCAGAATCTGCTTCTGCCGTTGCAGCTCACGCAACAGGTGTAAAGATGAGCATAAATGAATTTAAGTATTTTTTGCTGCAAATTACTAACTCCCTGCCCATGGACAACATCCCACAGATTAAGGGTACTCCTACACCTAAGAAATACTCCTGTGATTTATTAAACATGCAAAACTGCAGGAAGGAAAATTGGTGAATACAAACTAATAAGGCCAGAAGAACCTGGTGAAAAACCTAAGATTTGCATTGTGGGTAAAAATAACATTCCTTCACAGACATCAGAATAAATTCTAAAGGATAATGCAGCAATACATTTTGCTCTGACAGGCAATCCCTTGCCCATATGGCTAAAAAACAGAATTCACAGTCCTCAAAAAACTATAAAATGGAATCACTGCACAAAAAATGTATTAATGACAAACCACACCTGCCTTATTTTATTAATTAATGTTTAATGCCCAACAGAATGTACTTTTGGAACTGATCAATTGCTGGATTGTTATCTCCCTTAATTTCTTTTCAATAAATTAAACCCCACCAATCTGCTATGGACACTCTTATAGGTACAGGGAAGGCATTTGATTTATAATGTTTCTAAATAGATGGCACTGTGATGAATTACCACTCCACAAGATTAGGAGATTATTAGGTTGTGGGCTCTATTTTCTACTTCTTCACTTTTAAAGCTATGATTCCAAGAAGGAAATCCTTGTAGATGTTTCTGATTTTACAAGAAAGGAGATGTGTGGTGCTACTGAAAATCCTGGTTGTCTCTTCCTAGGCATGGGCAAAAAAGGAGTACTAAGGCAGCCTGCAAGGAAACCTTGGGAGAGGCAATGCCAGGAACAAGGATAGTCCTTAATCCAGACCAAAACATTGTATTTATGGCAAGACAGGGGCTGGGTTTTAACATGAGGATGGTGCAGGGAGGCAAGGAAGGAGAGGGGATGAACAGATATGTGACACTGACATTGATTTTCAAAAACCCACTGAGAAAGTTTGATTGTATGTGCAGATGTGTGGGCATGGCTTTGTGTATTGGGAAGAAATAGGTGGAAAGGACCTTAACCATCGGCCTGGGTGGTTCATCTTTAGAAACCTCATCCATTCCCACAGTTTGTGTCACTATGTTCAATTACAGAGATTTCACAGCTTTTTTAAGCAGACATTGCAGTGTTTGTGTGCACAAGTATGTGCTAACACAAAGATGTTATCTTCAAGTTTGAGGAAATAAGTACTTCAAATCTGGAGTTTGTTGTTTTAAACTGCTCTGTTAAAAGAGCAATGAATTAAAAGTCTGAATACCATTTTTCAAGCTGCCAGTACTCTTCAGAAATGAATTTTTAATATCTCTAATGGCATGTTTTCCTATGGATTACTAAAACCATAGCCAAGGGGAACCATTATTATCAACATGAGTCCAGGGCATCAGACAGCTAATTAATAGCAGATCACTCTTCTCCCAGTTCCATGTTTTTTTTAAATGTGAAGATCTCCATAATTGAATGTCATGCAAAATATTATGCAAAGCATCCAGCTTCTCTCCAAGATCAGCAGGAGCTGAGTGCCATCGGAAAGGATGTGCCAGTACAGAGTTGGAGGAGCTCTAATGTTTACTCATCGGAAGGCTACAAATGCAAATCACAGTAGGACTCAGGATGGAGCCTGGGGGAATCCGAGAATAACCGAAGCCCAGCTGGAATGAAAAATCCTCTGGAGCAATAAATTCAATATGCCAGGGAAAAAAAAATTAGGTCTGAATCAAATAAAGTCTTGCAAGCAGACTGGCAAACACAGCAGCAAAAATTATGCTCAGAGATGGAAACCAAAATAAAAGGGAGTTTTACAATGATGGGAATTAAACACATTAATTAATTGCATTCTCCCAAATTAAAACAAGGACACTGCCATCCCTAAACTCCTGTATGGAACCAAGTGCCTCATCCTGTTGTTGTCCATGCACAACCAAGCTTTCTCTGTGTCTTCCTAATGAAATATGTGTGATATCCAATTACCAATCAGTTGCCAATTAAAACACTATTTCCCAATAATATAATCCTGCTAACTGAATTTCCATGCAGCCCTTGGCACCCTGCTTTATGAGCAGTTCTGCCATCCATCAGTTCTTGTGCTGTCAGGTCTAGGGATGTGCCGAGCAGATGGCCAAGGATGCTGCCTGAATTCCAACTGCTGGTTTCCACACAGGCAGAGGTGGAGAGGATGGGAACAAACATTTCCATGTGGAGCACAATTAAAACTGACCCACAAGATGTCACTGTTGCTCCAGAGAAATTCAGCAGCCAGGGGATTTTTCTGGGCATAACCTGAGACTGGGAGTGGGAGACTGGCTCCAGTGGGGATGCACCAGCAGGAGCCCTGGTCACTGTTCCTCCCTTTCCCAAACTCTACACATGCCCACACCTTTAAAGAGAAATCCAACAGCACCACTTACCCAAATGGCACCAGTTGCTCCTTCCCTCTGCCAGCTGCTCCCTGCTTGCTGTCCTGCTGCCTCTTGCCAAACCCCCATGCTGGATGGGATCAGGCTCTGCCATTGCTCCAGCTGGTGGAGCTGGCAAAGTGAAGGCAGCTGGTCCCAGGTGCTTTCAGACCCCACCTTCAGCTGCCTCGGGGAACCAGAGAGCAAAACTAACAGGAAACAAATCCACTGCTGATCACAGCACACAGCAATGACTATGGGCTTCCTTGGGCATGGCTGCTTCATTCCAATAAAGTATTTACAGCAAAAATAAACACTTAGTACAACCTTCCAGAACATGTAATTTCAGAGTATGCTTGGCTGTATTTAAGCTTATATATTCCCAGTTTTAACCAAAAAAGGGATTCATAGCATTTACCCTGCATGGAAACACACCTACTGCAAATATTCCATCATTTGCAGGAGCAAAGATTCAAACTATGCAAAAGCACATCCTCACAGTATCAGTGTCAGGCTTCCCTAAAGAGGTGTCTGTGGATTAACTGTGCCGGTTTGTTTTTCCCAAGCTCTGAGAGGAGGGAGGTCACTGGCTCCTCTGTGTGTTTGATGAAACTTCTCAGCACTGCTGCTGCAGTTGGATGTCCAGCTATGTCTATCAGTGCTGCATGTGTGGGATGAAAGGAGAAATAACTGTTCCTCAGGACAGTTTCTCTTGGGATGAAGACACTGGCTTTCTTGAAAGGAAAAATTCTTAATTTTCATGTTAAACCAGTCTCAAAAGAAATCCCATCTGCACAGTTTTGCAGCTTTGCCATCTTTCACCCTTCATGACCCCTTAGGATAATTGGCTTTTTGGAAATAGAAATGGCAAGGCTTGGGGATTTCCAACACCCCCAAAGACCAGACACACTCTCTTTTGCAAGGGAAGTGCTCCCTTGCTATTAAACTGCCAAGGATTTTGAAGAACTGGAAAAAGAGTGTTCAGAAACCTGCTCTCTCATGAGGCCCCTTGTGACAGCAGCTGTCTCTGCTGTTTTGGGATGGAGAGGATGGCTCAAGTACCTCTGTGTTAGAGGGCTTCCATATAAAGGAGTGTTGCTGCTGTGTGGTTGCAAGAATCAGACCCAGGTTTGGTACCCCAGAAGGAACCCCCATTTCTAGCCCAGAGCTCTCCTAGCTGGTATTTCCTTGGTAAGACCTTCACAGAGCTAATCCAGAGAACCACAACCTGCAGAAACATTGGGGTTTAGGCTATGTGCTGCAAAAGCACCCCTGGGTTTGCTGCAAGCCCCCAACTCACCACAACTGCAGATTAAATGGACAATGCTGTGTAAGTTAGAGCAGTTTCAGTGTGCCCTCAACTCCCACTCTTTTTTAACCTGAATTCATTAAAAGCTCTCCAGAACCAAGGCAGTGTCTGTGCCCAGATACTTGTGCATTTACAGGGCACACGAGACTTCCACTTCTGGATCTCTTCTGGGCTCAGGAGCTCCTGCAGCTCCTTCCCACAGCGCCAATGGATCACAGCTCTGTCAAGCAGGACCTCATTTACTGAGTGTGGACATGAAGATAAAGCTGCCCACTGGTCCCTGCCAAGCGTCCCAGTCTCATCCCACGGCAGGAATTCTGTTTCCATACAGCAGCTACAGCTTCCATCTATTGTCCCCTGTGCCTGCAGAGGGAACCTGAGGCTGTAGAGCCATGAGAACCTCTGCCACTATGGGCAGGCAAGGAAAGGAGGAGAAAAGGAGCAGGAGTTATGTTTGGAGCTCACTTAGATAGATGGATTAGTTAGTTAGTTCCCTGAGCTGTTCGTAGCTTCGGCCTCTTCCCACTGTTAGTCACAGAAATACTGCTCAGAAAAAGGGGCCATTCCTTTTGCTGAGCTGGAAAAAAAAACAACCCTCTAGACTGGGAATACTTTTCTCCTGCCTGATTGGGGTTGTCCAAACACAATAAATACAGCTTTGGAATACACATCTGGCCTCTGAATTGAATACTAACATACCTAATACTCATTAATTTTACTTTAAAGACTACCTAACTATTGCTCTACATTTGTCAGCACCTACTACAAATATTCCTAATACTACATTAGTATGGAAAACGTAGAAAAATTGGGTTACTCCTCTTGAATACATTAGGTTATTTTTTCTGTAGACCAAAGACCCACTAAATAGTGAGCTTTCCTGGAAGACTGACCAGCTCTATTAAAAAACAAACAAAACACTCAAGTTATCACAGAGACATGGGAACCTTCTCTATTCTATGGGAAGAATAACCCATGGAAACTGCAGCAGGAATTGCCCTTCATTATCCAGGGGAGGTTTTACTATCATGTTACAGAATCATTCCATATTATTTCAGAGTTCATCTTCCCCCAGGTGCTCTCCAGAGTGCCTGCTATTAATTATTTGTGATAGTTAACATTTACTGAAGTGTACTGTAATATCCCTCCCAGCCACAGGGAAAGGGAGCCAATAGCTCAGGTAAACACAAAGGGGTTTTCCCTATGGAGAAGCAGCTGTGCAATGTGTCAGTCACTGACTGCAGCAAGGGCTGGCTGCTCCACAGCAGCACTGACCCAGGCAGGGCTGCCTGTGGGGATCTGAAAGGAGGAAAAGCCATCACCTCCCTCAGGCTGGGCTGAGATCTGACTCAAGGAGGCAGCACAAATCAGTCACACTCTGTAACTGCCTCCTCCTATGACCCTCCAGGTGTTAAAGAGGTCATAAATCTGCTCAAATCCTAAATATTTTTATTATGTCCAACTCGTAGCAATGTACCTGAAACACATCTGAGTCAGGCCTTCCCTGACAGCAGTGATGTTCTCAAGCACAAATAAATAAAAATCCTGAAATGGTAGGCTCTGTTTTCTCAGAACCCTTCACGTTTGCTCATTTTCATTAAAGCTTTTTCCAGCCCCTTACATTCTTTGTGTTTCTTTTAGGATTACTGATGTAGATTTGAGAGGGGCTTGTACACGAAAGAAACTCAGCCATTACTCCTGTGAATTTGGGAATGGCTATCCTAAATCACAGCAAAAATCTGCCCAGGACACTATCTCTGAAAACAGCTTATAGCCAGGTATAAGAGACATAGACCAAGCACAGAGCCAGATTCTTTTTCTGTGCCCACCCAGCTTCCCGCAGCTATGAGATTTTCCAATGCAAAGATGTGATCTTTGAATCTAGGAGATGAGGAAATGGAAATTCCCTTCCTGTATTTGCGTGATCTCTTTGTCACCCTTATGAAACCACAGAGGGAAACAAATTGGACACAGAGTTCCCAGTTCAGCAGAAGGGAAGAGCCAGAGCTCTGATGGGGCAGTTTTCTGAGCCCAGGCATTAAAGTGGGGACAGGAGCACATGCAGGAGTCAGGGATGGAGGAAATGGGTGTCAGCTCCAAGCCATCATCTCCTTTGCTACTTTTTTTATACTATTGGTGGTAGATAGAATGAACCAAAGTTAATCACTCCAGTGGTACACATTAAAAGGAGTAATGGACTGCTGTTTATAACCAATCCCTTCAGCTGAGCCAGGTTAACTGATACCAATTTTTAAAAACTTTATTATACTTTGATTTCAACTTGATTTCTAAGTTGTTACTAATGACACACAATGCCCTTTCATGAGAGCACTTGTTATTCATAGTGCAAGCGGAGTTTAATACCAGGTATGAAATGATAATTAAATAGCAAGCAAGTCCTAGGGGTTTAAAATCACAGTTTATCCTGGATTAATCATCATGAACTACCTGAGAACAGTAACTGACATGTTTTTTAAAGACATAATACTCTCTGAATTTGGTTTACTGCACTTTTCTGAATTGAAAAACTCCCTTCCTTGTCACCCTGCCAGTGCCTCCCAATATTTAAGTACCTGAAAAACAGGTTACCTAAACTTAAGTAACTTCACCCTACTGACATACTTATTCCCTTTCACAATAAATACACTTTCTAAAGTACTCTAACACTGGTATCAGTTCATGGGAATGTTCCTGTCATTCCCTTCAGGCAGCAGGGGTCTGTTACTGAGTGCAGTGAAGCCCCAGCTGTTTGTGCTTTCCCAGGAATCAAATCATCTCTCTGGATTTGCTTTCTGGACCAAGCAGGTTTTGGTGGGCTGGCATTTATTTTGCTTAAACAGTGAGCAAACACAGCTCAGAAATGAAACTATCGCAAATGATTCACAAATAAATGTAGGAGTGTCACTGCAAAAGGGGTTCAACAACTAATTAAAACAACATTGCCATTCCTAGCTCCCTACAAGTGGTATCCACAAACACATCACAAATTGGCATTACAAAATCCCAACCAAATGATGATTCTCTGCCCAGAAATCTTAAAAGCAGATATTCTTAAAAACAAACAAGTGGGAGTAAAGTGTGAGTAACACAGACATTGCTCATGACTTGGTGGAAAACACACACACACACAAAAAGAAAAAAACCCCTGTCAGTATGACAGTTCTGAGTTGTCCCAGCTGATTTAAAAAGCCCAGCCCACTTGTCACATCAATATCCAGGTTTTCTTGATGCCATAATTGTCATTAAAAGCTTTCAAGGGAAAGTCCTTTTGTTTCATTTCTCACAAAGGTATGTGTGACAGGTATTTAACAATGTCCTTTATTTGAGCTGGACCAGCAGAGATCCTGCATGTATCTCTAACCTGGAATTGTGTTGAAATTTGGGCTGCTCGTACCAATCTAAACCCAGAGAAGTGTCAGGAAAGTCAGAATCCATCAGAATTTCAGCTTTAGTCTGAAACAGAAGCAGCAAGGTCCCTGCCTTTCATCTCACTACAATTTCAGAGTTGCTAAGTATTTTACTTGGGATGCACCTAAACAACCTGAAGGCTCAAATAACACCATTACCTGGGCAATAAAATGGAATTTTTGTAGATTGTTTAGGATCTCCAGAGAGTACATGGCAGGGGAGGGAGGGTGAAGCCTTGTGAATGGAAATATAAAGTGAAATTGGAATTGAGGCATTTTGGGAATGTTGCTCAGCTGAATGGCAGCTCAAAGAACCCTCACTAAGTAACAGATAAAAGCTCCAAAACAGCTTTATTTTAGGCTTGGCTGCACAGAGAAGTGTGTGCTAATAAACCAAATCATCGAAAATAAATTGTTTCCACGTTCATTTCTTCTGAATTAATATCTGTAACCACGGTTTCATCACATTCATTTAAGCTCATGTTCTAATGTTGCACAGGACAAGTTTTGAGGAACTGCATTCCCTTTGTAGAACTGGGCTGCTTGTTTCCTACAGTAAAAGTTTTTCTCTCCCAGAACAGGAGCTGTCCACAGTGATGGGTTTTAATTAGGGACAATTTCATGTACAGTGCTCAGTATTTAAGCTGCAGGGAATAAATTCTGAGAGGACACTGAGGAACCCAGGCACATGATGCCATTAGCTGAAATACTGAAGGACATTGCTGAATTCCTTCACTAGGAGCCAAAATTTACTGGCTAATGGTATTTGCACTTCAGTAAATGGTAGCTGAACCAACTAAGTCAAAGTCCTGTTTCAGTTGCCCTCCTACAGCAGAAGAGAGGGGAAATGTGAGCATCACAACTGTGAAGACAGAAATTACAGGTGCACATCATGAACTTGGCCAGAGCCATACTTATTTATTTTTGTCAAGGACAGTTCTAAGCATCTTTTAGTTAAAATTTCATAGCATATTATACAAGAGACAGCTATTAAAAATGCTTTTTTAAAAAAACTGGCAGTAACAAAAATAAACATACCACACCTAAGGCTGTAATGCGGCCCGTCTAACCCCATCCCTGAGCCCCAAGCATGCCTGTGCCTGGAAGTGCTGACGTGGGAAATAAACTCCACATATGTGCATAAATGGTCCGCTGGGGCAGTGCAGTATTAGCCTTGGCTGCACTGGAACTAAGAGCCCTCATTACACTTCTATGATAAATATCTCCCTTGCACTGCTGCAATTATCAACCAGCTTGATTAAGGGACTGATTTGAATGCAAACAGCATAACTGACCCATGAGAAAAGAGGAATGGATATGGCCAATGCAGCCTTTCAGGGCATTACAAATAGATGGCAGCATAGGGAAATGCCACTGGTCACAACTTACCATTTTGCCATTCTTCTTCAAATGAAAAAAAAAGATTTGCATTTTTGCATGCATAGTTTATACAATTTTCCAACATATGAGGGCTTTTTGAATAGCCTTCAAAAAGTTTTAAATGGCTCATTTTACGAAGTGCATCCATAAAGTCATGATCTATATTGGTTGGGACGTGAAAAAAATGGTAATGAACATTTAGCCAGGAGCCCTTTTCGAAACAACAATAAACAAGAAGATTATTGGACTAATACTTCAGTTTGCTGTCACTTTGTAGTGAGTGGGGATAAAAATGAAACCAAGAGCTGGAACTTTTTGAACTACTGAGATCTGATTTCTGGAGCATTCAAAGAATATTAAACTTTATGCAGAGTGTACATATCAAGTATCTGGGACATCTCTCCTTCATTTACTACAGTCTCATCCCTGTATTGACTTGAATCAACAGCAATCAGTGTGTCTTTAGTGCATTTCACCTTCAAACTGCCCTATGCACAGCACCTAACAAATCTTCCCAAACTTTTGAGAGATGGTGGGAGCATTTCCTTACCCCTCACCTCAAAGGTGGAGAAACTGAAAAGTGAGGCACGCAATTAAGAATTGTTAGGCTCACATGAAAGAAGTTTCAGGACTGGGTCTACCTTCAGCTAAGATTCATGAACGCTGCAACTTAAAAATATGTAATGTCCTTAACTATTTACCTCTGTGCATTGGAGGGCCTGGGAGGGAATAAAAATTGCCACAAGAAGTGCACAGTAAGGAGTTTATATACAAAAGAAAACACAGAATCTCTCATGTTTCATTATGAGTGCCCCTTGCAAAGGGTAGTCCCTAACCTACTCCTGTGAGCAAAGTAACAGATGAATTTGGTTAATGTACAGACAAATAACAAAGCTAACACAATTACTGAAATGGCATCTCTCTTGCATCCTAGGATTGCTGATGAAGGATGAGTGACACTCTTTGAAAGAGTAAGAATATTAATAGTGCTGCCTTAATTTGTTCAGGAGCAATAGGGGAGTCTGCTAATTTCCCAGTATGCACCAATCTCCTCTTCAAGATAACATTACACAGATTTGCATTGTTCTTATCTCAAACTCAAATAACTCCTGAAACCACAAAGCATAAAATTCTGGGGGTGCATTTACATTACTTGAGGCTGATCAAGAGGCATGAAAAACATACATTGATGGCAGTGCATCATGGCTGTTCACTTTGTACTGGTGCCTCTTCCAGTTCTGCTGCTACAAGCCACACTTTCAGCATCACTTACCCCATTTCCTTTACATACTGATATATAAATCTCTAAACCACCATCATTTTAGGTCTGTATCTAACCAAAATAGAGTAGATTTGAAAAAAATAAAAATTGACATTGAGTGTTGAAAGCAACAAGCCCACAAAACTAAGACTCCACAATTATTAACCAACAGTTTAGGAATTCCAAAAGTCTCAAGCCCTTTGTGGCAATTCCAATGAGAAAGAAAATCACATGACTAATGCCAAGCACAAGCTAAAACCACGTCAGTCTCATTATAACACAAAAGGACAAAAAAAGCCTTTTTGCACTACAAAATGGCTACTTCAGGGCCATGCTAAAAAATGTTCAGGCCATTTAGAAACTAAATTATGGCCACGAAGTAATGTAACCCTTCAACTGAATAAAAAGCACAGCTCTCCAGATGTATTTATTACACATTAAAAAGAAAGTCTATAGAGACAGAAGTTTTTTTTGAAAAAATGTCTCATTTGAAAATTTACAAACACATGTGAGTTATAGAAATGTGGTAAAATGACAGTAGGAGTCTTCATGCATTCCAGGACAGCAGCAATTGTGATGCATGTTTTGAATATCTGAATTTCCGTCCATACTTCAAAAAGCAGTTAAAGATATGTGAGTTGGTGATACAGCAAAATAAATTAAGCTTATGACAAAATATATTTTTCCTATATAGAACTGCCTGAAGAATTCCAGCATCTCTAGAACTGAAATACAGAAACAATTCCCTTCTGAAGAGCTGAAAAAGATATACTTACTCAAAATTCATCAAGTCCAGTGAGCTCCTGGCCTCCAAGGAGAACATAGCGAATGTCAGCACATAATTCACTTGATCAGACTTTTAAGAGCTGCCTTGTCCCATGAGTCCCCAGTTTCCAGAAACAACCTTTGCCAGCTAGACACAGCTACTGATGTGTAAATCAAGTGTACAGACAGCCAAGGCTGCTCCTGGTGAGCAACCACTACAAATAAACGCTTGCTTCACATACTCTTTGATGAGAGAGAGGCACAGCATAGCAGTAACATGGTCTATAATAACTCAGCTGAAAGAAATGCATCAATATTTTCTACTGTACAATATAGTTAAGTATTAATTGAAGTGGCAACAGGAATCCAGACCTTTTCCTTGTCTCAGTAGATCTCTTTGACTGCAGGGATTCATTCCCACTGTCTCAATGAATATTCACGTATTTTATATAACCTGGAGCGGACTGACTGAAAACAGAGGCAAACAACCCTTTGAAAACATACCTATGTATTTCTGACAGGGTTTCCCATCTCCAAAGGTGTTAAGAGCAACATGCTGAGGCCAAAAGAGATGACTGTGCACCCATATCCTGACAGAGAGCTCTACCTGTAAACTTTTGAGTTCAAAAAATGCCATTATTACCTGCAGTCAGCAATGGCTCAGCAAAGTCTTGCTTGATTTTCTGTAAGAAAACCCCCAAGCATTAAAATAAGCTGATTTATGCTCTGGGTTTTATGACCGTGCAACATTCAGGTTGATTTAACCAATCAATAATCAAACCTGCCCTAGAGAGTCAGTAGTTACTTATTATCTCCCAGCTTGCAAATGAACTCCTAAGATAACACTGAGCTGTGAAGAGCAACTATGTCCTAATGTGGTAGGAGGGGACAGAAAAGATGAGAGCAAATCAAACTCGTAGCACTCGTAAGATACAGAGTGCCTGAAATCCTGCTGCCCAAATAAATGAACCAGCAAAATAGTATGTAGAAGAGTCCTTAATTGGCTTAGTTAACCAGCCATTTAAAAAGAAATCCAGCTTGATGGACTTAATTTTGATTTTTCAAGCCAGAACCCTCGATTGTTAGGATTAATACAACTCTACCTAGGTTTCCCAGGCCATTTACTACCAAATAGAAGGGACAAAATTGAGCAAGGGGAATGCAAATGATAGTGGAAAGAAGCCTTTACAGCATAAAGCTTTGCAGATGGAGGTCAACTCCCCACCCTTCATGCAACATCTAACAGCAATGGCAATACATCAGCTCAACTCCCAGCAGCAGCTGAAAAATACAGATACTCCAAACAATTCCACTGCCTTGAGCTAAGCTACGTGAAATCCAATACAATTCAAGCAACAAGGAGACAAGAAGATTTAAAACTCGAATAGTTTTACTCTGGGCTTTAACTCAACCTGAAAAGATATGCAAAAATGCCTTGTCACCATCTGCCCCCAGTTACGCTGGTACCAGGCCACAGCATAGGCATCCTCAACCGTATTTTCTGTATTTTCTGTTCTCTTAATGTGGGGTTGGTGCCATAAATGTACAGATTGGACGCACCTTTCCTTCTCTTTAAATAGATGCTTCTTTGCTCACTTTCTTAACTTTCTTTCTCTTTTTGCCACCTTTAATCATTTGATGACTCAGAGTTTAAACTATGAAATATTTATTATGTGCACATTCAGAAGAACAAAGATGCTCTGGGGCTAGCTAGGCAGGTAACTCTTGAATAATTCCAGTCATGTTTTTAAAGGGAACACTTGAGGTATGGCAGCAGCCACCAATACCCAGGTGCTCTGCTCCTACTGGTGTTTTATCCTGTTCTGATCTCCAGTTGCCCTAAACAGGCTTCATTTACCTTGCGTTCCCTTTCATCTGTTTCATTTGCAAAAGTGTTTCAGATGAATAAATAATGCAGAGTATGAGGTAAACGCACACTGGCAAAGTTGACAGTTGTCAAGCTTCTGCCACCAGCACATATTGATGTTCTACATCTCTTCATCCATCTTTTTAATGTGTCACTGACGTTCGTACTGAATGTGTTAAGCACAGATGTGAAAAGGCCACTGCAGGGAAGGCAAAGAAACATTCAAATGCTGAGCAACTATGTAAAACCTGCATATCCTATGTTCTATGTTCAACTTAGACTTCTAATTAAAAAGAAACAGAAGAAATAAAATTAAAACCGAGAATCCAAAAATATATTAGCATTGTCTGCTAAGCTCTTAGCTGAAACACTGGCCTAATGCTGTCATTAACAATATGAGTGACATTTGTTATAATAGTGATAAAGGCATTTAATTGCTAAGGAGAGCTTTGAAAATATGTGAGCTGCCTTGAAAAGATGTGGCATTTGATGACAGGGTGCTCTCACCACTGGGTTGTAGATGCAGCTGGATGGTTTGGAAACCCAGATTTGGATCTGGAGATCATCAATCACACTTTAAACTTATTTAACAACATAAGAAATATTCAGAGAGATAGACCAGGCTGTTTTAAAAACAGATGAGACATTTCTAGGACTTACTGTGTGTGTGCAGATGGACTATTAGTAACATACTGAGTTTTCTCTGCCTCTCTGTCCATCACAAACACTTCTCTGTGCATCACACACATCTAAAGCAAACAGCTGAGAAGAGCAAGTTTTAATGCACCAAGGGTGAGGAATGCAAGGAGGACACAGGCATCCTGCAAACACAGCATCTACTGAGGCAGAATTTACTGTGACTCTTGTGCTGTCTGGTTTCATACACCTTCACTGTGCCAAAGCAGGCACTGACACCACTGCAACAGCTGCTGCTGGAGGCTCACATGTGCTGCAGAACTATATCCACCAATGCAATCCACCTCTCTTTCCACTGCTCTTTGAGGAGGAAAAATGTTGAGGCAAATGGGTGACTTGCCAAGAGATATTTTAAAAATAGCTGGACAGAAAGATTTCCTGAACATCTCCATGCACACTAATCACACATCAGGTACTATCCTTCCTGAAGGCTCAGAGGAAGCATTTGTCAATGAAGTTCTTCCTATTCATAAGGTTTTCCAATGTTTATGGCACTTTCATGTGTACTGGACATGATGTCAGTGTAGCATTTTCCCTATTGATATCTTTGTGATATTATTACTGACAAGAAGAAAGGTGTGCTGTGTGCATAGTAACAGCTTTTCAAAGGCAAATAACCCAGCTGCTGGGCCTGATTTTTATTTCATAAAGGGCATCAGCTAGTGATTAATTATAAAATAAGAATAGTGAAGGACAGCCCAAGTTATCTGCCTTTGGAAAAGCCATTATGGCGCAGGCAAAATGTCCACGTTCCCAGTGTGAACTGTGTTAAGCAGTCACAAAGTGGGGGCTACATCTTCCAACGAAAATGTGGTTAAGGTCATGGCTGACTTCCCCAGTCCCCCAAAACCTCCCCATATCCCCCAGTTAAACCTTGTGGAGGCTGCAACTCTATGAACCCCCACAGTTTCCTAAAGCAATAGCTTCTTTTTTAATTAATGTAAAGACTTTTGGCACTACTATGAGCTTTAGGTACATAAAATGTGTCTTCACAAGTCTCAGGTTCCAGAATTGAGGCTTTTCAGCAACTCAACACCCACATACCTACAAACCACCTCAAAGCACATGCCCTGTCTCTCTGCCCCCCTTGCCAGCCCCCAGACCACTGCCTTTAAGTGAGATGAAACTTTTCTCTGGTAAAACCACAAAAATCTGCACTGAGTTTTTGACAGACGTTTTTCCAGTGGTTTCAGTCAATTTCCCTCTCCCCTTAACTGGCATCCCCACCTAGGAGTCTGGAATAAGGAGGCCTGGAGAGCTGGTATGAAAGCAGCCACAGCCAAAAATTATTTTGAAACCCTACAGCTGGAAATGGGGTGAAAGAAGAAGGTTTTGTCTTATCAAGTCAGCAGATTAATACACCAAGAAGTACCAGCCCTATTTTAGCACAGAGTGCTCCTGTACCGTGCTTTAAGCTGCCACATAAATAAGCCACAAAGGTGATAAGTGTCTATTGTAAGGGTCATTTCTGATACACCAGGTGGATCACATTAATTAATTTAGGGGGAAAAAAAGAAGAGGAAGAAAAAAATAATACATGAACCTCAGTGGTGAACGGCATAAGGAAACAGTTGCATCCAGAAGAAAATCTGATGGAAAGAAGATATGCTCATGCCACAGTTCAGACTGGAAGCAAAGCAGTGTTTCATGAAAATGACAGAAATGAAGCAATGCACTGAGATTTACCTTGAGTAATAGGGGCTAGCTATCATCACCAAAAGGCTTCATGAAAACACTTCAGTACAAAATCAGCTTCCTGTATTTTGATTTTTCATCTGACTGTGTAAACAGCTTGAAATAATCAATTTCTGCAGAGTGTTCATTCTATGTGTAATTCCTATGTGAATTCCAGGCACTTACTGCAGTGAAAATGCTTCTCCAGTGCTTCTCCAGTATTACCCAGTACTGGCCATTAAGCTGATGGTTAGAGGAGATTATCTGGGTTCATTTCTTCTGGCTCTACCACGGTCAGGAGGTGGCCACCAGCCCCTGAGAGTATCCATAGTCCATCATCTCCTGGACAGTCCACTGATGTATTGCAGAGCAGTGCGGCCGGTGGCGAGGGCCGGACAGCTGACCACAGGGACGGCCGGTGGCTCGGCGGCTTGTTCTGAGAGCTTCCTTTTCATGAAGTCAGCTTCAGCTAGGGACTTCTTTTCCCCTCGCCGCGAGCCGGGCTTCCCTGGGATGGTGGCCGCTGTCCTAAAAACCGGAGAGCTGCTGAGAGAGAGAGTGTTCCTTTGCCTGGAGCCCCAAATCAGACACAAGACACGAGGGTCTGCTCTGCTTGGGCTCAGGGGCAAAAGACCTGGAATAGCCCAACATTCAGACTTTTATTCTGAGGGTTACAACTTATCTCATAACGGTACAGGGGAGGAAATGGGGAAGGGTCAGAAGGTCAGGGTGCAGTCAGGAAGGAGGAAGGGAGGAAAGAGTGAAACACAAGATACTATTGTTAACTGAGTGGTAGGCGGGGGGAGTTCGACTCCCTTTCCAAGGCCAAACTTAACTCTACCTTCAGAGGGGCCTCACTTTCTAGGCCCCCAGAAATTCTTCAGGGGGTATGTCATTCTCTGAGCTTGAACCACCGCTACAGAGCACCACCCCTGGTAACTGGATTTGGGCACAATAATCCATTCTCCATCTCTTGCACACCACTGAAGCTACTGTCTAGCACCTTTCTTAACATCTAACCAGTTATCTGGAAGCTATTTCAGCCCATATCTTTTTTCAGCCATCTTATTCTGTTGTTTCCTCTTTTAATTCCTGATCTAAAGTCCATAGAAAGCACCACAAGGGTGGGGAGCTTTTTTGGTGAGCTCAGACCTAGTTATATTTTCTCTAATGAAGTGTTATTTGCCAATGTCATTGTGAGTTAAGTACAGACCAAAATCAATCCCAAGTTCTTTAACTTCCTAAAGGTTCTCGTTTTTGCTTCTATTCTTAAGGCAGTTTTCATCTAACTACTGCAGTGTATTACTGAAGCTAATGGTTTAGCAGGCTGCAAGGATGAATGGGATCTATCTACAGATAATAAGAGCCTCCAGTGTTAACTCTTAACCATCATTAAACAGCTTGAGAAAGAATAAAAAATCTCATACTACAGAACTGAAGTTTCTAGGTAACAAGGCTCTGAAAGAAATTCATCCTCCTCAAAGGTGAATCTGTAATTGCCTGAAAAATTTCTGTAGCTCTTCCCAAACAATCTAATTCTGGTCATCACCAGTGATCCCGTAGCCTGAACCCATCTTCTGGCTCACATACTTCCCTTTGTTGTATTCACAGCCTGCTCTTTTTTGGGTTGTTTTTTTTTTTGGTCTGCTGACGTGCAGGTTCACTTTTCAAATTTTATTTGAAAGTTTTCTAAAGAGTAGACTTCCTTATTTCATTCCTGTTAATATTAGATACAAATATAAGATTTAATCATGAGTGATACAAGTTAAAGGAGTCATTTCCCTTGTAATTTATTCATGTCCTTTTCAAAGTGAGGCTACAGAAATTAACTAATGAGTCAGAATATTTTGATATAGGTATCACATTTTAAAGAGTTAGTCTTGCTGGTTTTACTTCTGACGTAAGTTTTTTCCTTAATCCAAATTTTCAGGAGCTGTAAATATTCCTTAATTATGACGGTGTTGCCTCCTCAGTCTCTGCTTCTCACTTTGACTCACCAGTGACTATAACACAGATTGAAAGTGACTTAGCATATTAAAGACAAAACTACCATCTGTAAACCCTGTGAGTTCTCCCCAACGTTCAGTAAATTCCAGAAAAGCCTGATCAATATTTGAAGTGGTCTCCAAAACAAAACTGTGGCTCTTTTCAAGGTATATTAATACTGGACAGACTTGAAAAAATGGTTAGTGATTTTACTGGACAGCTTGAATAACAGAGCAGCAGCTTGCCCGTCTCTATTTTGCCACACTGGAGTTAAAAGTGCTGGCTACAGGATGACAAATCCTAGACAAAGAGAAGGAAAGGAGAGATTTGTGGCCCCTCCACAGATCCCTGGCAAAAGAGGAAATAGGAGGAAACGTGGGAGGAATGAGCAGTGAGTGATACCCACGTTCTGGCATGGCTGGGAAGGGGGAAAGGGCATGTCCACAGGGATCCTGGAGCTGAGCAAAAATGAAAGCACAAACAGCTTTAAACATGGACGAGAGAAGACAACTTGAGAAGAGCAAAAACAACAGCTCAGACACAGCCCCGAGCAGCCCTGGCTCCAGGACCACAGGGGGGCTCCTGGGGATCAGCAACACGCAGCTGCCCTGTCCCATGGTATCAGTGTTACTGAGGCTGTGAACACCACCAGGGCACCACCCAGGCACGTCTGCAGAGCTCCTCTTTGGGCCCCTCAGCATAGCAGAGTTCCCTCACAGCAAATACAAAAATTTTACCCACTCCAAGAAGTTGGCCAAGCGTCCCACAAAACTAGCAAGCCCTATTTCCCCCTCCAAATTCAGCTTTTGGAAAGTTGAGCATCATGTGGGGTCCCATTTCTTAATTTAAAAAGCAAAATAAAAAATATGGGTAGCCAGCATGAGCATTGGAAGTACTCCTGATGTTTTCCTGCCCTGCCTACCATGCTGAACCTAGCTGCAATTGATATTCCTTATTTCCTTATTTAGCCTGAGAAATAATTAGCTGTCATATGTCCTTCCATGCACACATCCAGAATGGAGTCATCATGTAGTCCATAAATGAAAATAGCAACAGTTCATCAGCGTGATAGTTCAACATTCCACAAATGAAGAAAAAAGGACAAAGGACCTAAAAAGGTTGTTTGATTATTTTTAAAGCATAATTAATTACACGTGTAAATAGATTAGCAACAGCATCAGCTCTGGACAAGCAATTAGACAGCTAATTACAGGGAAAATGCCACTGAAGGCTCCAACAGATGACCACCCGTCTGCTCCCCATCCCAGGTGTTCAGGTACTCTCAGGGTTGTTTGTTTAGCGTTGTAAAAACATCTGTTCGAGTAACTCGGACACAGCCACGAGATGCAATACACAGAATTAAAGGAGAAGCTCAGCTCTCCCACAAACAGGTTCCTTTTCCCTTGTCCTGGCACTGCTGTCAGCCCAAGGAACAGTTCTTGTACCCATCAAAGCACAGAAACTTCCACATGAGTTCTGCTCGCTTTCTCCCATTAAAAAATCACTTTCCTGCTGGGAAAAAAAAAAATAAAAAATTGATCCTTTACTTGGGAACATGCCTTTTTTTTTCCTGGATTACCGCAGTTCTTTTAAGATCTGCTGCTGCACCTCACTAAATACAGTACTTGAGAAGGGATGTTTTTCAGTAATTTATTCCCTCGGGAGAAGTTTACAGCAACTAAACTAATTAGGCATGTGTCTAAGTAAACATGAAAATGCTGATGTGCTTCCAAGTTCCTGCACCTACTTAATTATGTTTTGTTTTATATTTATCTCTCAGCCTGTAGGGAAGCCTCCCATGTGACAGGAGCACTTCACTTCCTTCCCATGTCTCACGTCCCCCTCTGGGCCTCGGAGCTGCAGGACACGGTGACAGCTCTGCCCGAGACAGGTGACAAACCCGCTCCGAGGGCACTGGGAGAGGCTCACGGAGCTCCCTCCTGCTGCCCCGGGACACACCCGGCTCAGCGGGGTGGGGAACTGGGGAACAGTTTGGAATCGGCTTTGTCCCAGAGCAGCTCCAGGGAGCTTCCCCTGGCTGAAGGCCTGGAGTCGCTCAGAATGGAGCAGCACGGCTGGGATGGTCGGAAGGAGCAGCCCTGACACCATCAGTGGGACACGGCAGAGCTGATAAATGCATTTCTGTAGGAACCAGGGATATTCCTCCCTGCCTCTGCCGTGCCAGCTCAGTGCGTCTGCCCAGGGCCCTGCCCTCGCTCGGGTTCACAAACTCCTTCCCAGCTCCTGGGGAGCTTCCCAAACTCCTTCCCAGCTCCTGGGGAGCTTCCCAAACTCCTTCCCGGCTCCTGGGGAGCTTCCCAAACTCCTTCCCGGCTCCTGGGGAGTTTCACAAACTCCTTCCCGGC
>JAHLSL010000020.1:25838745-26160631 GCA_025920805.1 Petroica traversi
TCACAAACTCCTTCCCGGCTCCTGGGGAGTTTCACAAACTCCTTCCCAGCTCCTGGGGAGTTTCCCAAACTCCTTTCCAGCCCGAGGGCTCCTCCCAGAGCCCCTGAGGAGCTCCCCCCCTCTCTCAGGAGCTCCCTGCCAGCCCCGGGTCAGAGCAATGCCAGAGCCCAGACACTCCTGGTTCCTGTACAGACACTTCCAAACCTGGCTGTGTCCTACGGCTCTGCTAACAAGGTCTGCTAACAACTACATCCCCGATTTTTCATTTTCTTCCATTTTAAGAAAATGCAACAAAGTTCTCTGTATCGACAAGTGAAACTGGAATTCTGTAACTCAGAAATCTCAGCTCTGCTACTTCACACTTTGTAGTTTTACAGACAAACAGAAAAGCACCACTTAGCTGAATACCTCTAAATATCTCTTTTATAAAGATGTGTAACACGAAGTCAAGAAACAAAGCAGCAAAAGAAAATAAAAGTGAATATTTTTGCTGGTTATTTTCCTTTCAGCTGTATTAAAAAGCCCACAAAGGTGTTCCTGAGGACACAAAAACAGTGGATTGCTTACCTGAAAGATGTGCACTCACGAATCAGGTGCCTGCCTCCTTTGCAAAGTCCTCCTTGATACCTGGATTCTTTGACAGCTTTGACAGTTAATGCTAAATAAAACTCCTTACCTGTGTTCACCTCTTCTTGCCAGCTATTAGCTGGCCCCACTGTATGTAGCATTAATTCCCAAAGGGTAAGATTTCACTCTGTGAGCATTTCTTTAGGGAAAAATGACCTCCCATTTTTTCTACCTTCTTAACACATTCTCAGAATTTCACCTAAATACCCATTATTTTGATAAGTTAATATTTTTCCAGCCTGTGATTCTCAGTCTTGCCACAAGAGATGGTGGCTCACAACCACTGGCTCTCAGCAGGGACCACGGTGCAAAATAGTGACACTCTAAGGGCTGAGCAAGAATTTACACAATAAAGCTAAATTTAAAATCTTCCCTTCTCAAAATATACATATTATCTGGAAACAGTTGGTTTAACATTAACATCAGTTCTATGGGGGGAAAAAAAAATCTCTTGATACTTTTAAAAGGGGAATTTTATTTCTTAGTCAGGCTCGTTTAAATTATAGTTTACATTGGCTGTTCGTTGGATATTCAGGGCTGGGAGACAATTTGTCAATTAAAGCCTGAGACATTTTCTAGCTACCTCAAATCCCTATTTCATTAATTAAAGAAGAAAGAAAGAAAAAAACTTAAAGAAAAAAACTTAGAGGAATAGTTGCTGAGAGGATCTGATGGCTCCAAGTTACCATCAGCTTCAGCCCCCCTCAAACCCTCCCATACCCAATGGGAGACATTTATAATAATGGAACACTGTCATAAAAGCTTTTTCCTACTAGAAAATAGTCGTCATGCAAATCACACAAAAATATCAGAATTACCAAAGGTCAGAGAAATTCCAACAGAATTTAGACGTTCATGCATCTTTATAACTGCACCTCTTCTCAGTTGCTGCCCCATCTATAATTAATAGCTTTAAAAATAAAATATCTTTTTAAAATGTAGCACATACCCGGTCATGGTGTTCCAGTCCCAGCAGAAGACAGAAGCAGTGGATGAGGAACGCTGCTGTGGGGCACATCCAGCAGGAGTCTGTGTGGGCTGTTATTGGTCCTTTGCACCTTCATCCCTTGTGTCTATCCAAAGCATTTTTATCACTTTTCCAGTCATGTTTCAGTGACAAATACAGATAAAACAAAATAACAAAACCTACAAAGTCAGTGGGATTTCAAGAACAGTCCTTGGCCGGGGCTCCTGCATTGTTGCATGTTTAACGCTTGCTGATGATTCAGGCAGAAATCATTGAGTCAATTCACATTTAGTGACTTTTTCAAGGGTAGTCTTACCGCTTTTCCAGCAATAAACTCAACTATACATTTATTTTCTCCACATATCATTAGGAAATTTCCTCTCCGGAGCCGGGACCGTACCATTGACCGCCGCTGCCGAGGCTGCGGTAATGGCGGCCATGCTGAGGCAGGGCCAGACGGGCTCACAGGCCGCTTAAACAGCAGCCAGGGCTTTCACAGAATCCTGCCATTCCCCAGATCCACAGGAATTAGGTTTTCCAGGGAGCACAGCTCGATCCCATTCTCATACGGACACTGGGAGGCGCTTCTGCCCTGGAGCCTGAGGCGGCTCCGACCCGGCCGTGAGGGTTTCAATTCTTCCCGGGCTGAGGCGGCTCTGACCTGGCCCGAGGGTTTGACTCTGCCCAGGCTGAGATGGCTCTGACGCAGCCTGAAGGTTCAGCTCTTTCCAGCCACACCAGCTCCCACCACCGCAGAACCCAAGCTTTCAGTAAGCTGCACCACGATGGAGTTTTTGAAACTTTTCTCCGTCTAGACTACCAAGTTTTAAGTGGAAAACACAGGATTATGAGCAGTGCCACACAGCCACCTCTCTGCCTACTGGGCTAAATCCTCAGCAACGCCCATCAGGCCTTAGAGCCACCCAGCCCTTCAAACAGCAGAACCAGATCTTTTTATGTCCCTGAAACAAGTTTTTAAAAGTTCTTTTTTTCCAAAACTTGGCACTTTATGTTCCTGATCATCCTGGAGCCTGAAGTAGAAGGCGGTATGTGTAGGCCTCCCATATACCAGCATTTGCTCACTGTGTTTGGACTGGCACTTTCAGTGTTCTTTTTTTTTCCTTTCTTAAAAAAAAAAATCTTAATGGAAAGTCCCACAGAGAAGCTGTCAAGTTAAATTTATGACACAGGTAGCTGCTTCTGCAGGTCGGTTTTCAAATCCATGGCTTGAAATGTGACTGACAGAGTGACATACGCTGACAAGAAAAGAGCTCCTTCGGAAGAACTTTTAAAGATCAGTGTTTTTATAATTGATCTGAGGTTCAGGAAATGGGAAGACAAAGACGCTTTGGTGGTTTTCCATGCATTTATAAACCATGTTTCAGAAAATTAGTTCCTCGGGAAAATGTCTCCTAAGGGCAGCATTTAAGGATAAGTTTAAGTCCCACAGAGATTTCAGTAATATTGAAGGTTGAATACAAATTGAAATGCTGCTAAAAGGGTTTATTTTTCTGAAAGGCTTTCAGAATCCACTGTTAAGGGAATATGCATTTTAAAAGGGGTTCACACCCCTAAGCTGTGCCAATGTTGCCAGCAATAATAAAGCACTGATATGCAGGCATTTCTGAACCACAAAGTTCCAAAATTTCTTCTAAGCTGAAATTTGCTCACTTTTTTTGTCTGATATCTTTCCAGTACTCATTTTAACTGAAGTTAGTAGATTAGCATATTTTATCAACCACTGGAGTTCCACCTTTGACTGAAATTAAGTTTGGGTCAAGTCCTGAAAAAAAAGGACGAGCTATTTCAATAAATTACTTTTTAAAGTCTTCATGTCTTAAAGTAGTATATAACAGTAATTTAAATGTGCGTTCAACTGGTTTTTATGTAATTATTCTAAACAGAAAATCTAGTTTTCCTTGTTTTCAAGAGAAATCAGTAAGTTTGAAGAATTTTCTTGAAATCAAAATTTCTCTTACAACAATGTCTTTTTATTTTGGGATTGTTTTATTGGCTGTTACGTTGACATGGCAAACAAGTTTTTACTTTTCCCAGTGCCCAAAGGAAAGGTTTTGG
This sequence comes from Petroica traversi, assembly GCA_025920805.1. Classification (NCBI taxonomy): domain Eukaryota; kingdom Metazoa; phylum Chordata; class Aves; order Passeriformes; family Petroicidae; genus Petroica; species Petroica traversi. The sequence goes on from JAHLSL010000020.1 coordinate 25,842,416, forward strand.
GGCTGCTGGATCTTCAAGCACACCCTGGTGCTGCTGGAGAATTGTTTTTAAATCCTAATGCATTTTTGGAAGGTCATAGCAGTACCATGACCCTGCTAAATGTGTTCAGGGAACATGATTGCTCCAGATGCAGCCAGGTGCACACTGCACTCTTTTGGTAGTTTAACAGAGGGGAAAACCCACAAGGAATGGTAGCAACAAAAGGTAACATCATTATACCTGCAGCAGGAGTGTGTCTGAGCCCATGTACCACTGAGAATGGGGATCGTCTTGGCCTTGGGGGCACGAGGATGTGCTCATTTGGGAGCTTTCCCAAAATAGAAATAATTGGCTCTTTTCTCAAAGATGAAGTGCGTGGTTGCATCGACTGGAATGGTGGAAAATTCCAGGTACCTGGACAAGTGTGAAAGAGAAATACAGAAAAAAAGCAGAGCTATTCCAATCCCCAAACTATTAACTAGAAATATTCCTTTTTATTTATTATATGTAGGATGTATCTCCAGGATATATTTATATGCCTGTAAATGATGAACATAACTGAAATTAGATGTAAGGATATAAAACCAGCAGGGCTGTGTTTATAGATAAAGCTTTAGTCAAATATAAGTTATGGTGTTGTGACTATTTTATAGCAGAGTAAGGTGAAAAGCAGATCTCCAGGTTTCCACTCCAGTGCTAGGCTTCCTCCCAGAAGAGCCCAGAGTAATCAATTTATTTATCAGAGCAAAAAATACCTGAAATTTTACTATTTCCTTCCTATTGATTCCTGCTCACTGATGAGCTTTATAGGGCCCTGATTTATATCACATTCAGTTAATATTATCAGTTCATTTACGGCCTACATCCAGAGTAGCTTATGACTTCACATACGGATAGTGACAGAAGCAGTGATAAAATGAGATATTTATGAAGCTCAGGTACTAATTATTGGAGACTGGGCTGGCTCAAAGATGCCTTTTATCTGCAGGGTATTGCAGATAGGCAAATCTAATCTGTCAAGCTTCAAAACTTGAGCTAGGGGTTCTGATCCCAAACTAAGTCTGCTTTGCCCAGACCAAAAAAAAAGGGAAAAAACCAAAATATAGGTACCTGAAGGACTGTTGTTTCTAAGCAGTGAGAAGCATCTTTGGATGCTGCAATGGTCTGCTTTGTTTATATAAGAATTCCTCTTTCCTGCTTGACTTCTGACAAGAAGCTGCTGTTGAGGCAGTACCTTTGATTGGAATTCTCAAGATAATCCCAGCTCCATTTTGTCTTATGCTTGTCATGGAATAAATACTATTGGTATCTGAAACAGAGCCACAAACAGCTGTGCTAATTACACTAAACCAGCACCTTTATTTAATCACCATTTTTAGCATTATTAACTAAATAGCAAATTGAGTATTTACACGACACATTTAAAAAATGCAGATTACACGTATCTCAAGAAAATCTGCACCCTTCTGGAAACCATTCTGACCTCTGAACTGTGTAGTTGATAAAAAAATGCAGTTAAGGTAGCCTGATGGTGTCAGTGCCTGACAAATGTTCTCTCTCAAGCCCTTTTCCCAAAACGAGCCAGAGTTCCATGAAACCAAAGGGCTTTGCAGTGTTGCTGACAGAAGGTGCTATCAATTTGTAATCCTCAAACCCAAATATACAGAAGGTGGAGACAGCAGATAAACATGGCCACAAGCATCTTGTGTCCATGGATATTATGGATCATGAAGAGTGGGTCACTGGGAACCAACACAGACCAGGAAAAAAGGCAAAAAGAAATCAGCCTCAACAAATACAGACAACAATTTTGTCCTGTTTTTCTTAAATGTAAGTAATCTGACAGTCATGAAGGAAAATCTGTGGTCTGAATAGACCATCTATGTCAAAATTCTACTCCTGATTAGCATGGATAAAACCTTAAATTTCTAATTTATATTTTCATCTCATTTACAGGAGTGCAATATTTTCATCTTGGAAGTATTGAATTGGGTGTTGAATACCAAATATTATTCTAGAGAGGCTTTATCAGAACACAGTGGCTCATTCTTATCAAAACATGCACACTATTGAAGAAATTCCTCCTCCAGTAATCCAAAAAAGGTTGATAACTTTGTATCTCCGTGTCTTTGGCATGCCTTCTGTAAAAGGGGGGTAAAAATGCTTCCCAGGGACTGTTCTGTTGTCAACTAATCAGATACATTAGGCACATTTACATAAGTGGTTTCCATGATGTGCTGATAATAAGGGAAATCATGGATTATAATGCATTTCATTTCACTATTGTTCATTTTATTGAGTCCCATTTAATGGATTTATTTCTTTTCACACTGTTATCTTAGCGCTTCACAATACAGTAAGAACTCTGGATTTAAATAATAATTTAATTAATAGTCCCTTTGCCTTTTCACAGGATTGTTAAGAAAAATATAAATACAAGATCTAGGAGTTGATCATTAGATATCAGAATGAGACCACTTCCTGAGTAAAGCCTTCCTCATTGCCTTTTGTTTTATTCTTTTGCTCATTTAATTAGTTTCATTCCCTTTTGTGCATTTCAATCTACTGTAAAATTACTGTACACTTATGATATTTTCTACAGAATAAATTAATATTGCCAAAATCCAAGTGGGGATAAATTAAGTATGCCCTCGAACTGCTAATATCAGCTATTTCCTAATTTTTGAGGCACTGACTGCTGATATGGGTTTAATTGAATCCATTTGGATAATATGTATATTCTTGTACATAGACATGCTTTTCTCAATTATCTTAATATGTGTTATAACTATGTCTGCAGGGAAAATATATTACTAAGGTTGTTATTTAATAATTAATCAGATATTAATCACCGTTTTTTGTGTTTCCAGCCGGCTCTGGCATTAATATTTTCTCAATATTTACTAAGAAGTTACATTTTTATATAGAAATTATTTTTTTGTCGGTGGGAAAAAAATGTTTAAAATGTATACAGACACAAGGCCTTTATTTTTCACCATTCTACTCAGTAATTGTCTCTTCATTTTTGCATTGTATAATATCTGTTGTTCTGATGAGCATTTTCAAGAATATATATATGGCTTAGAACATACAGCTCTAATCAAAATCTGTTTTTTAATTTCAGAGTACAATTCCCATTTGCTATTTTAAATGACGGCTCCTATTTTTAGCCCTCCAATTTACTTTAAATCCCTTTAATCCCGCTACCTCAGAAGTGGGCCTTTTCCCCTATTCTTCCTCCTTTCACTCCAAGTTTAGAATTTCTTTGATTTCACCAGACCCAGCTTGTCCAGACAGCTGCAGTAGATGCTGACTTGATTATCCTGGTGCTGTGCCTGGCTGAAAATAGGAATATTTAGTGAAGTGGAGCTGGAGGAGATCAATAAAACACCTCTCCTTGTTGATAGCAGCGTACCTCATTCACTGTGCTTGTGTGCTGCACAAAAAGCAGCACTGTAAAAGCTGGAAATAACCTTCCAATTGTCTCAAGCAGACATTGATCACTTTGTTTAATGTTATTTGTACTTGATACAAGACCAGCCAAGACCCAGCGCACAGCCAAGAAACAGGGAAAGATTGATGCACATGATAAATATTACCTAACACATTTTTAGGCTATAAACTCACTTTGTATTCCTCTCTTCCTGAAGGATTTATTCTCCAACTTAAGAACTGTACAAATCCTGTCCCATAATGGTTCTCCTTTCACACAGCTGGTTTCTCACCTCATGATATCTCCTCCCAAGCTTCGTCCTGTAGGACACCGAGCTGAATCCCATCCAGAAAAATGCTACATGCCCATAATGGCAACAGTATTTCAGGATATTTTTGGAAGTCCACTGAAACAGCTAATTAATCTCATAATTTTTTTTCCCTGAAAATTTCAGCAGCATACAAAATTACGTGGTGAACTAGGGATCATGGTGAAAACAGATGTTGTGTCTGGAGGTGACCTTTTTGGTAAATAAATTACAAGGAAACAGCCGTCCTTCCAAGGCTGGTGGCATTACCCTGCTGTTCCCATATGCCCCTGTGTACTCAGCTTTTTCCACAGTAGGAATGAAAAGGAACAAAAAGAATACACAGGATTATTTTATAAAATTTTCAACCCGAGTTTTCATTTTGCTTTGCCCCTTTCTGTTTATGTCTTTGTTTCTGCATTTGGAATTCTCACATTTTAGCTTGTATCTGAATTCTCCAAAGGCTTTCCAGAGGATACCAAGAAAGTTAAACCTAAATTATCTAAATGATAGAAGGCTCTTCATGATTTCTGTTCCCATACCCTTAGCACCATTAGAGAACAATTTTGTTTTCTTCCTAAATACATGGGATCAACCAGAACTATGTTACCTTCATTGCTTCTCAGTACTACATAAAGTAAATTTTCCTGAATCTTGTAATTAGAGAATTAAATACATCTGCATATAAAAGTTATAAAGGAGTACATTCATTCACAAGTTTAATATGATTTTCTTCTGCCTCCTTTGATTCTGTGATGCACAAGAAATACCCAAGTATGAACTCCAGAAACTGAGAAACAACCATCCCTTTAAACTTAACAAATGCCATCTAATGCTTTTTATGTTCCTAAAATGAGACACTTGTTTTGGAGTTTCTCAGTGAGATGAAATACACAACTCTGTCATGTCCAGACTTCAAGCAGACAGGAGATGTTCTCATTTGGATTTTTCTCATCACGTTTGGAAGCATATGCTCTGCTGAAAATGAATGAGGTTTAAGATCCCAAGCCAGTTCTAGTTTGAAGGTCACTGCCCACATTTATCACCTCTTAAAGGCCTTCCCAGAATCCATAAAAGAAAGGCTTTTCTAGATATTTCCTGAGATGAGTACAGTAAATTAAAACTTGGTACAAGTCAGTAGCTTCCCAGATGGCTTATCACAATATTTAAATCACTGCAGCAAGCCTCTGTTTTCCCTCGGAAGGCAAAATAGTCGAATGGAATAGGATGAAGAATCTAAGTATACGTTGAAAATGATTTTTTTTTGTGAGATTCTACTAAGAAACAAACATTTAACTTGACTCATAACTGGGAACTTGCTGAAGTGTGCTATTAATCATCTCCTCCTGGTAAGATTGCTTTCCTGAAGTACCGCCTCAGGACCTCAAATCCCTTAACAAAACACTGGGAGTGCAAAAGGACTGCTCCAAATGGATCATTCAAATAAATACCCAGCTTGAGAGCTAAATTGGAAAGCTCACTTATATCCTGTAAATATATGCATTTTCAAGTAGAAGAGAGGTGTCTTCTGAAACAAGAGGTGTGTGCATGAAGCGATAACTGCAGAGCATAGCTCTCTAATACGCTTTGTGAAGTCAAAGCCACGAAGTTACAAAGAGACTGAAACTTCCTATTCTCTACCCCACAAGCCCAAAGGAATACGATGCTTTCAGTTTACTTTATTAAGAAAGGTTATTAAACCAATCAATCCCGGAACGAGGATCTCTATGAGTCAAAAACAAGCACTGCTCTTGCATGCTGCAACACCCTATATGTCCTTTAAATTAACTTTTAAATCACAGAAGTACCCTATCTTGAATCTGCTCTCCAGAGGACAGCTGTATGAAACACTTGAGGTAGTTTTTAAGTAAAACTTGCACAAAAGGAAAAATAAATGGTAACCAACTGTGTTTTGACACTGGCCACTTTCTCTGTGTCGAGTTTGCTCAGAAGAATCACCGTGGAGCACAAAAGGATACATCACCAACTCCCAGCACATTGAATGATTGGAAACTACATTTTGAAAGACTGGGCACTACATCCTCTAAACTTTTCTTACTCCTACCTGGACTTCTTTAATTTCCTAAGGGGTTATTTTAGAAGAATGATAGTCTTCAGAGAGAGCAGACTACAAAGGTATGTGAAAGGAGTAGGGTTACAATAAATCCTGATGAGAGATTTTCTGTGGAAGAGCACTAAGCAGTAGGACATGAAAGACAGGCAGCTTCTCAGATGCTGCACAAAGCTGGAATTATCCAAACCAGACAAAACACTCACAGAAAAGGATTAGATGAGAAGCAGTAAGGTCAGAGATAATGCAGATGCAAGAACATGGTTATTAAGGCTCTTTCACTCTGGATCACTGGCAAAGAACACCTCATTTGGGGTACTCTGGTTTTGACTTCTCTTGAGTCACCTCCCATTCATTCATTTAGAAATCTCACGACTGTTCCCAAGAGCAAGAAATGTGCCTCTCCACGTGACACAGAGACCCCTGGTCACCCAGACAAGCTGTGCTGAGAGTGCCATCACAGGAGCTTGCCTTCAGTGGCACGCTGGGCCTCTATTTCTGAGCTGTGTTTCTGTGGCTGTCCTGTTGCAGTCGCTCCGTGCTCTTCAGCAGGAGGATTAAGCAGAGCTTTAGCAGGGCTCCACACCACATAAGTCACCAAAAGAAATAATCCTGCCTAGGTGATGTATGGTTGGGTTGCAGCTCTCCTCACTCTCCTGGCGCTTTCTCACGGCACTGCAATTCTGCACTGTCCTGCTCACAAAGCTCGTCTAAGCCTCGTGCTCCTGCAGCAAAGCAGGCTTGAGCCTATTGATTGCATACCTGTTTACCTTATGAAGGTGCTTTACTGCACAAAGGCATCTTTTTGAAAAATAAATCCTATTTCTCCATGGGGAAAAAGAAATCTGTTTAATATGTTTTAAACCTGAATAAAACGGCCAGTTTGGGAAAAATTAAGTAATATGTCTGATAAAATCATGACATGCAATTTTAAGCTACAGTGAGCTGAGTAAAATGTGGCATAGGAGGCTGCATTTTTTATTAGAGGTCATTAATCTTGTTAAGGACTTATTGAATATCATTGTAAAAATTGATCCCAGTGGCTACATTGTTGTCTGCTTTAGCAACCTCTTCCAGCAGCCACTGGACTGACTGGAGTATTTTTCCAGTCAATTCTCTGCAGCTTTGCAGGGAGCACTGCAGCAGGTGTGCTTTACTGCTGGGCATGATTTAAAAGGTCTCACATTATTCTGAACTGAGCAAGAACATTTATTTTCCCCTCTTTTCATGGATAAGAAGAGTATATGTACAATCAGAGTAAGTTACCTATGAATGCAAAATGTCAGCTTTGCTTTCTTTAGTTCGGTGTCCTGACTTAGGCTAAAATTCTATTTTTAATGTAGAATATTTCAGTAAATCTTACATATAACAAGAGAATTTCTGTTCCAAGGTTAACAAGTGTAACCACACACCCTATCTGAGGAAGGGATTCCAGAGAGACAGACCAAATAAATCTGATTTTAAATGAAGAAGAAAAAGCTAGGCCTAGGACTACTGCTTGGTAGTGCTTTTGTTGCCCAACTTGTCATAGACATATTTGTTTCATTTCAATAAATTTACCTAATAGCAAAAGTGAACATATCCCAGCATTTATGATTCCTTGTTTAAATGAAACTTTGATATATTTAGGAATAACCTGGATACAACTAAACACAAATGAAAGTTCATGGTATTAAAATTAATTACTTCAAGCCTTCTTTCTAAGCGAAACAGCAGCACTTGACAGTATCATTAAATACTATCAATACTATCTATTACCAACTCACAACTTTAGGGCAAACAAAAAGAACAATTTTTCCCTAAAAAGGATCAGAATTTATAATAAAGACAAAACCAAACTACTTCAGGTAATATATCACTCCTGGAAATACACTATTAACTGCATCTTAATTCATTTAACTCCAGTAATGACTAGATTAGTAGCACTATTGCCTTATATTTTACTAAAGAGATGTATTTATTAAAATCTATATTCTAAGAAATGTGATTCCTTCATTAAGCAAGGCATTGGTCTTTTTAGTTTTGTCATACCAGCTATGAAGCAGCTTTTTATGCATAGTCTTTAGATTTTTCTAAATTCTCCAAGCTGATTCCCATTCCCTCAGTGGGTCACAGTCTTCTCTGAATTCATGGACTTTCCCCAGACATATTTTGTGGAAAATGAAGCAAGAAATCACCTCCATCTAATTTCTCTCACAAACCCTTTTATCATTCATGCTCTCATTCATCATGTTCCATGGGCACCCAAGATTTAAATAACAATAGATGGCAATTAATAATTGCAACATCTGGTCACGTTTAATAGGAAATGAACTTCTATTTTATCTCAGAGTTCCCTTCCTCGCTGCTGCAGTTTTTCTAGGACTATTTCCCATTGCTCTTTTTGCTTATGGAAGTCAAGAATCCTGATAAAATGTTGAGGTCAGTGATATGCCTGCTGAAGCAGTTCCCTGCAAAGTATGCCACTTGATTTGTAGATGATCCAACCAGCAGAAATAAATACACTAAATTATTTTAGATATATAGGAACAAATCAAATGTCGGCCAGAGTGGCCTCAGATATGATGGAAACAAGCAAAAGCTGCACGCCTGCATTGTTTGAGAGGGAGGGTTCACATTTCACTAAAATACCGCATTTTATGTTCTTGAGATTAATCCTGTTACTCTTTGGCTGGAATCCCGATGCTGCTCCCATTTAGTGGACAGCACATTTAATCACATTTTTATACGGCTCATAAAGCAGATGAAGTCTCTCCTATGTATGTCCCAAAGTCCTGTGTTGCCACAGCTCCCTGTACTGGAGATGGAAGGTGCTGCTTTGGAGTAAAAGCATTTTTCAAGTGGCCAAAAGGTTCAGTCTGCGGCACGTGGCAAACCTCGCTCTCCTGTGGGGCTCCCAGCAGAATGATCCCAGTGCTGGAAGAAGTTGGCTGGTGTGGCGTGCATTATTGCACTATATAAACCCCTTGCACAAGTCACGGGTTAAGCTTTGGCATTTCAGGTGGCATGGTCAGTCTCCTCAGAGAAAATGGCAGTGGTGGCAGTGCTGCACCCTTCATTTCTGGCTTGCACGAAGCACTGCACTGGAGTTTAGCAGCACTGTCACTCACAGGACCATTCACTTTGTTTTCCACATCTTTCTCTGCTCAACATGGAAAGCACAGGGGATATTTACAAAATGAAGATGCTCTGAGAGCTTTAGACAGGTACTTACATGTATTTTCCTTTCTTTCTAGTTAGCTTTGCTCCTAGTTGGATATCTTTTTATGGAAAGTAGATGACCTCTTATTTACTCTCTTCCTGTCCTTCCACTTTAAATTCTGCATTATCCTCCAGATTTGTGCATAGTTCCACCTGTGCTTCTGCCATGTTCAGCACATCTCATCACCTCACCTGACAGTCCTCAAGTAATTGCAAGCTCCCCTTTAGCACCACGTTTAACTAATACCATTAAGCATTCTTCGTTTGCAAAAAGAACAAAAAACTCATAAAAATATTTTGCTACTACTGAAAAGCAAGTTTTCTGGTATTTTACATTTCTTACAGATTAAGGAAAACCACTATATCTCCCTTGAGTTAATGGGATCTACCCCCATCTAACTTGATGACAGCAGGGGCACTTGTTTCTATATTAATCACCTGCTGGACTATTTTTTGTGCAGTTCCCCCACGGACAGTGGAGATGAAGAGGATGCTGGCAATCCTAACTAAATTGTAGGCAGAAAGTGCAGGAAATGGACTGCATTTACACTGGTGCCACAGATGACCTTCCACTTAGTGCAGGAAGCTGTGACACGTGTGACTCCTCTGAGATAACCTTCACCTCTAAGGAGCAATTCAGCTCTGCATTACTGGGAAAGGGTGTAAGAAATGCTCGTCTGTCCCAAGTGACTCACTTGGATCTCTGCAGAAATCGCCGCCAAAGCAGGTGAGATATGGAGCTGTCACAGCTCTGCTGCTGGCCCTGAGTCCCCACTGAGAGAGAAATATTTTCACAGATTTAACAACAGAACCAGGAGAAAAATGAGGCAGGGGGGAGACACAAATGGAAGATCTAAAAGCCCACCTAGAAAAGACACCAATAGATTTCATATAACGGTAGTTGCAGCAACTTAGTTTATAACCAAAGGGAAAAGCAGAATAAACCCTTCACACATGTCCAACAAGATATTCAAACCAATTGGATCACCAAAAGGTAAGGAACACTTGCTCAGAGCTCTGGTCACGAGCCAAGGGCACGTTTGTTTGTATCAGTAACAAAACAGAACTTATTAATTGTGGCTGCTCATGGTGATAACCGAATTCACTTCCGTCCATATGTCAGGAACAGAATTTGATTTTCCATGTCTGCCTGAGCCTTTTCTACTTCACTTATGCTACAGTTGTGGGCAGGCTGTGGGCACATAGTTGTCAAAACAGAAAAGATAACAGAGATGGAGAATAAATTGATTAGAGCAGACCTGCAAGAGATTGGCACAGGAAGAACCAACTGGGAGAGGACTGGGATATTTCAAGAGGTGGACTGCATGAAAGAATGCAAATTCAAATGAATGTTTACTTTCCACAGTGCTTTGTGACTTCAGGCAATTACTAGCAACGCTCAGCAACACTTCCAAAAGAAGTAGACATTTAAGGAAAGGAAATAGCAGCTAATGCTCCAGTGGGTTTCAGACAGTTGCAGCAAACTCTATCATGTGTGACAAGGTACTGACTCATTATTTGCTGGGCTGGCAAGGAAATTCCAGCCTCTTTTTCCTGAACTCTGCATGTTTTTGTTTAACAGGCCAGGGACTAGAGATATTTTTATTCCCTGTCTTCTGAAATGGCAGGCATGGAGGACTGTCCTCAACTGGAATAATTGCATTTCTTGGGTATTTATTAGAAAGAGGGGATGGACACCGGCCTGGCTTTGGCCAGTGCTCTGCCCCCACTTCCCCAGCTAAAGAAGATTATTCCTGGACCTGATCCAGCAAGAATATCCAGTTTGGTTCCTTCATCAGGAAATTCAGAGCAACACACTGAGCTGAACTGCATACCGGTCTCCCAGAATCTTCATTTTTCCATTTTCACTAAAAATTCATGTAGAATTAACTCAATACTTTTCACAGCCATGTAAAAGAAGCATATTTTTCTTAATAAATAGAAGGTTTAATAAATTAAAAAATAGGTTTCTGAATTACAATTTAGGTAGTATTTTCAATTTAAAAATATCTATAAAAAATAAAGACAAGGTTTGTCCCACTGCATTACAGTCTCTCAAACCATTCTGATCCATAAATGTTTTAATCAAGATTCATCTACCAGACCTTTTTTCCACTGCCTGATTCCATCATTGATTTGATACATGAAGCAATTTACATTCATAACCACAATATTATCCCAATTATTTCTTTATAATGAAAGCAGAAAAATATCAAAACCTTGCCAGAAACTGATACTAAAGGGTTTCTAAAGCCTCACATTTAAATAGCTGTAAAATAGTTTACATATTTAGTTGTGCAAATCTAATGTTTTTGGGGGAATTCTCAGGTTGTGTAAGGTAAGCCAGAATTTAGGAAATCTAATAATCAAACATTCTTTTTTTCCACTGCATTATTAGGAATTTTGAGGCTACTTCTCTGACCTGGTAGGGAAACAAATAAAAAAAGAAAAGAGCATATGCTATCACTTTCTTCTGTTTAATCTTTATGTCATAGCACTGTACAGCTTCATGGACCATGCTCCTGGGCTCTATCGAAATCTAATTCCTACATCCAAGTAAAACAAGGAAAAGTACTCTGGGAAAACCGTGGATCCAGTTGTGAAAACTTGCAAGGTAAAGGGAACGACTAAAGCACAAGATGGAGGGAAAAAACAAAAAAAAAGAGAATGAACTAATTAACATTCTAAGGATTAATTTAGGCACAGAACATCTGTTTTCACATGTCTCTCTGATGAGTTCCGGCGTGAAGGCTTGTGTTGGTTGGCTTTGAAGCTGTATTTTATGATCCAAGAAGAGGTTCTGCGTAGAGATTTTGATAGGGATTATGGATATCTTAGTAACAGAGGGACCCCTGGGCTCCTTCGAACTACTCTTAGTTCCTTTATTTCCACTTGTCTTGTATCTATACAGCATTCTCTATTCCTTGCTGAACAATTCTCCACTGGGCACGCTTACAGTTTATATTCTATTTTAAGAACATTAAATGTTCCATCCTTCATCTGCTTTCCCACAGAACAGGACATTTTAATTCTTCTTTCCTGTACATTCTGCTACAGTGCCAGCCAGTTACCTAAAAATCAGACAAAGCCTTTACCCATTTCTTTAATTCTCTAATTTAATGGCTTGTTTTCTACAGCATCTTTCAAGTCATGACCATACAGGCCCAGAGAGGATCCCAGGGTTCTAGCAATAAAGAAACCATCTGCAGCACTGCAAGAAATGTTTTTTAATCTGGAAGATTTCTGAGTCCCCTGCTTGCCCTCCTGATTATAAATATTAAATATAAGCTATTTTAAAATCCAGAAAAATGTTCCTGGCAGATCTCTCTGAGGACAAGTCTTATGGATTTCTATCAAAGAACACCCACGCAGAAATTTAAATTTTTTAACACAGCAAATCTGATAAATTCACACTGACCACGGTAATTAAAAAATTCAGACTCGGTGATCAGCCAAATTAATTCATGCACACACAGAGCTGTCCTTGTCAATTAAGAACCAGGCAAATTGGTGGCTCTCAGCAACGGTGGCACTGACGTTTTTTAACTGCACCCGCTACACGTGGAACAGATTTCTCAGGCTTTCAGCACTGGCCTGCCTAGACCTCTGTGTGAATACAAAGTTATTTTCATTAATGAACCAAAGCAGTCCCACCACAATTAGTCAGCAGCTTGTTTTCCTACCTGCAGGTAACACAAACTAGCAGGTCATTAACTCCTCTCCCACTAGATAATACCATTAACACATGCAATAATGATGTTTTCCATTGCTCTGTGTTAACTTCACTGAACATCACAACTACAAGATAAAGCATGGAATTGACAGCAAAGTCATTTCAACTCACCTACCCCCAGCTGAACATTAATCAGTCTCTAACTTAGTCATCATATCAAAATAATTTCCCAGGGAAAAAAACCCTCTAAACTTGTTGACTGCTGGACAAATTGAGCCAGGAAATAGCTTTTTGTACTTTTAAAGGAATAATTGATTCTGTGGCTCTGTGGCTGCTGGTCAATACAACAGTAATTGGAATCATCATGACTAATGCAGGGATCATTTTACAGGCCTTTCTCATTTGCATGAATATCTCCTCAGCTCACCTCTGGTGTGCTAGGCCAGGATGTTTCCCCCACTCTTGAGAGAATTAGTTGTTAAGCTACATGAGCAGTCCTTGTTAGGCAGAGCAAAAAATCCTGTGTATGGTTTAGTTTATTAAAAGCATAATTTAATTTGCTATTAAGATACAATTCTGAGTGTGTCTTGCTAATTACATGGGCCCTCATAGTGAAAAAAACTCTCTTTTTTCGTCTTGTGCAGATTATCAGTCTTGATTGCCCTTTAGATAGATAGATGTGTATGTGTATGTGTATGTGTATGTGTATGTGTATGTGTATGTGTATGTGTATATGTATATATAAAGGATTTTCAAAATACTGCCCACATTCTTCTTATTCCCCTTTTGGAAGTACCAGTGAGAACCTCTGGCATCTCACAGCTCACTTTTGGAGAACCTGAAAATAAATAACTCTGTCCTTGTCAGAAAGAGACATTATGCCACCTCCTGCATAAATCATGTGTTCCTCCTGCATATTCTGAAACTCTCATATTCATTAGCAGACAAATAATCTGTTCCTCAAAGACTTCAATGCATTCCCTTGCCCTCAACTTGTACCTGCAAAGCAATTGTGATTCCAGTTGTGTCACTGTTAAATATGCCATTAATTACTTCAGGAAGACATTATACCATACTCAGAACAGACTGTAAACATTTTATGTCATTAGGTAATGCACTGAGGCTGTTTTTAATGCCATAACAGCTCTATTTATATACTGTGTTGCATAATTAGCTACTAATGAAGCTCTAACTTTCACTGCTGTAAGGCCTAGATATCTGTTCCCCTTTCAGTGAATTCATTTTTGCTGTCTCATTAACACACTAAAAAACCTGCAAATTGTATTTTAATTAAAAGCCAAACTACCTCTGTCTGGAGACACTAATGAACAGATACACTCCATGGGAAACACAGGAACTTTGTCAGTCAAGAGGACAAATACCTTGCCAGAAGAGCAACACAAAAAGATAGCACAGCTCACTCTCTTATTTTCAAGGGCAAGCTCTTCTCTACTTTCTCTCTTTTTTTTCTTTTTTTTTTTTTTCTCCTTAATTTTCTCCTTTTGGATCTTCAGCTAGGCTGCCTATCCTCAGACTGACAAACTGCAAGCTAGACCCTAAAAAACAGCAAGACTGTCTTAAAATCACGAGGTGTGTGTGTATTTTGAGTCTTCCTGATGCTTGCTATTCCCGTCAGTCTTCTGTATCACATTTCTTGGCTTTTTCTATAGCTGCAAGGGCTAAAAACACACCAGCAGAAACTCATCCAACTACACCACTTCACAACCACGGCAATAAACCACGAGCACTGAGCCCAGTGCTTCATTTCCTGCATTCTGTGGGCACTCCAAGCAATTAATCGAGGAACATTCTCAAATACATCAAGTCATCAGGTAGAAACAGGGTTTGAAATATGCCAGGGAAGGAAAAGCATCCCACTAATCTTATCAACACACACATACAAGGGCAATTGATTGTACTGTGTTCCAGTGGTGAAAACAGAGACTCCGTTTTTTAAAAAAGGCCTCTTAAGGCAACATAAAAACAGAATGGGAAATGACATTCAGATAATGTTCCAAACTGTATTGAAGCACTGTGAAAACATCCATCTGCAAGCAAATAACCCAGGGGCAGGACAGAATAAATAACAATTAAATAGGAGAGAAGGAAGCAGCACTTTTGAAACAATACAGACAGTTCTAGAAATATTCAGGAAGAAGTTCCCCTAAGAACCTGCAATTAGTGACAGAGAAGAGACTGCATTATTCTTACTGGAAATTGCTGATAGGAGCTGTATCAGAGAAATTCAGTGGAGGAAAGATCATCACGTAAAGATTTCTGGATTAACTGCCTGCTTCCCTTGCAAACACAGGATTCTGAACTTGCTGTTCCGCCTCACTTCGTAGGATAATTGGAAGCTCCCTTTTAGGATAATTGGGAGCTCACCTAGCAGATGACACCAGACGCCTATGCACTGCTAGGAGTTCTGGTTTTTAGTCTTAGATTCAGGTACTTCATTCCCATCTCCTTCATGTGAAGAGTTCCTTAATCTCTTATGAAGGGTTTTCCTAATATTAAACGAAGTGGTGGATATTAGGAATGCTTAGCAGCCTGTTCTCCCTAACAATGAAAATCCAAAGTAAGCCAACTTAATTAAGAATTAATTCCCTTTAAATCATAGCCCAAATTTCTCTCACTGATCAATTATATGCGGCATGAAATGATTTACAGGACACAGGGGCAGATTAATTTAGGTGACAAAAGCAATTTCAACTCTCATCAGAGATATTCCATCCTTGTTTTAAAAAAATCACCTTTTAAAGATAAGTTTTGGCCTGCTTACAAGGCTCTGTGTTTTGACTTCGATATTCCTTCACACAGAGCCCCAGTGCCATTTTCATTCTATTACAACCCTTTCTCTCTTCCTGCTTGAAGGGATAATTCTGGAAACTGTGCTTTAAAAGGATGTATCACCTCCTTGGAATCTCTGAAACTTTTGCAAGGTGGCTGGAAAAGTACTGGCTCCTTTCGAACCCTTCACACCAAGACTCTGAATATCAATAAAGTTCCAACGAATTCACATTGTTATTGCCCTTCAGTGGAATAACTCAACCCAAATGTTGGGTTTTTTTTTTTTTTATGGTGAATGAAAGATTGTGCTATTTAAGCAGCTGAATACAAAAAGACAGCTACACAATCAGATGAGAACATTTTAACTTCTGGATACTGCTTTTTAAATCTCTTTATTTGCGCTTCTGGATCCTGCAGTCAGAGGTGGTAGCAGCTGCTAATACTGTAATTTTTTTAAGAAGAAAGTCTTTCTGACAAAAAGCAACTAATAAAAACCCTTTTTTCTAATAATCAACTACGAAGGCTGAGCAAATAGGATTAGAGCAGCAAGCTGCTCTTCAGCAAACAAACTTTAAAAAGTATTTTAATGTGCTCCAGATATCAGTAGAGTAGGATATGAGACAGATAGCAGTCTTCAGCCCAGACTTATGGAGAAGAAAGAGTCATTTAAGAGGATCTATGGCTTTACTCTTCGAATATTCTCTTGAATTATGTGCCATATTGCACAAATCTGATCTATTAGAAAAGCAACAAATTGCTTTAGGAAGCATTTCCCTCTCTCCTGTTGATGAGGATTATCTGTTTATAAATTACAGGATGAGTAGCTGACGTACTTTATCGAGTACTTCTCATAAATCCCAAGGAATCCTGTTCAGTGCACTACCAGATGATGATTTCTAAATGCTCGGGAGAGTTTTCATTTCCAACATAGGTGTGTTTTAATGAGTCACAGAAACAAAGATACGAGCAGGATACTCTGTGTGTGAGGAAGAGCAATTCAAACAGCAACAGCTGCATGAAAGCATGGTCAGAAAACCTAAAAAACATTTGAAATATGGAATAAAATCTGCAGTACAGGCTAGGGCTCTGCAGCCATATTTAGGCCATCAATAAGTTTATCCAGTGTTGATAAGGGAATACAAGTTGTTCTGAAATTAGCTGCAATGCATCAGTTAAACCACTATTTTGCAGTCTGTGTTTGAGACTCTTTGATGTCCATGGGTTGCCTTGGCAGTCTCAAGAAAGAGTTTGCTTATAAAAACAAGCATTGTTTGTCAAAAGACTAAAACTAAAACTAAAACTCTTCCACCAAACCATTACATGGCTGGAATTTCCCACTGTCTCCTGTTCAGCACTGAACACTGGAATAGCAAATTGCATGAAAAGGACCATTATCAGCAAATACTTTAACAAAGAAGGATGGAGTTGGTATTTTTCACATGAGTAATTCTTAT
Organism: Petroica traversi; assembly: GCA_025920805.1. Lineage (NCBI taxonomy): Eukaryota > Metazoa > Chordata > Aves > Passeriformes > Petroicidae > Petroica > Petroica traversi. The sequence continues at coordinate 25,859,324 of JAHLSL010000020.1, forward strand.
ACTTGTCCCAATGTCATCTGATTGTGCTTGAAAAATGTCATTAATCAATGGGACTTCTTGTGTGAATAAGGATAATTCTCCTGAGAAGCTGAAGAAATAATTTCATGATAGTTAATTTTAATGTACAAAGGGAGCATTTCAAATGGCCTATTTACACAATTTTAATCTGAATAAAATAGAAAATGTCACCTCAATGCTAATACACCATTCCTGTAAATTATGCACATTTTTAAAGCTAATGAAGCTGTCATTATCTTATTAAAATTTGGCACAGCAGTTATTCTTAAGTTATCATTGTGACTTTTAAAATATTTTGCAATTAAATTACTTTAATTCATTTGTATTACTTGTGGTCTTGTACAAAAACTGTTTTTTTGAATCGTGCCTATTAGGATGAATGAGAGCACTATGCTTTATTACACATGTTCAAACACATTCAGAAACGTGGCCACATCAGTATGGATTCTTTCAATCCTGCTCTCAGGGAGCACAGAGACTAAATTTCAGTTGATCTCACTGGAAGCAGGTCTAAATAATGAATTTATGCTGCTAGTAATAAGGATCAGAAATTACATTTAACACTGGTTTTTAATAATTTACTATGAAGATCAAGACCCCGAAGCCATATTCCCATTCTGTTCACAACAGGGCAAATCAGCACAAACTGCACAGTTCAGCTCTACCCGTGTTGAGTTGCAACAAAATTCCTCCCGCTGGGATTTTACACACAAATTCCTTTTGTTGGCACAAATCTGGGGAAATATTGTATTCCTCTCACAGGCAAGTGATGGATTAGATAGCCCCAAAGGATGTTCTGGCTCTGTCATGGTGCTGTTGTGTTGTTTGCTTTCACATTTAGGCAGCTTCTTAGCAAAGACCTACGAGTGTCATTTGCTGCTACCAACACAGACAGCTGGAAAAGTCCCCTGAATAATGGGGAGTTTTCAGTCACCAGAAAGACTGAAGCAGCAATTCAAGATTAATGTGCAACTAAGGGAGAAAAAGGCCTGCAATTAATCAGATGCTTCAGTAATTCCTAAACACTTTTCCTTTGATTCTGCTTTCCTCAAGAATATGTAAATGAGACTTTAAAAATACACTTAATAATTTTTTCTTTGTAATGAAGATAAAAATTCTGCTGCTAAAATGGGAGACAGTGTTGCAAGGAAATTAAAATGCAGCTGGAAGGTGTGGTGGTACTTGCTGTCTGCTGTGTCACCATCTATTTATTAGCACGGCAGCTGCCACTAATCAAACAGAGGAAGAAGGCTGAGTAAAAAACATTTGTTGATTTCATCACTCATTTAATATTTTGATAAGAGCTCAGCTAAATCACTGTCCAGTAGCTCTGCTTATAAAACAAGACTTATGGAGAGGTGTATGGGAATAGCTCTAGATTAGTAAAGTTCTTTGTAGGCTTCATTAAACTTAAACAAGGTACAGGGTAGTGTACTGCAAATATAACATATAATTTCACAAGAAGAGGCTAAAGAACTGGAAATTTTCGACAAGACAGTATAAAAACATAAATGGAAACATTACCATGCAAAATGAGGAAGTGGAACATGCTGAGCTGACAGATGTAAATTCAAACAGAGGTGTCACGGTGAAAATGGGGTTTGTTCTCCAATGCTAGAAAGGGTTGTAGCAGAGAATCCCTGAGACAAAACCCATAAAGTGACAAGTGCCAACTGCTTATTGGCCTTTGAGGATTTCAAACACGACCTGCCACAACATCTCAAACCTGCTGTGGTTTCTTGTGATGGCCATGGAACAGAAGCAAAGCCCCAGCCTCTAAAACAGAGCGAACAAGAGACACTTACCTGAAACAGCTGCTCTTCCAGCCCCTGCCTGAATCAGGTTTAGGTGAGAAAGGCCATTTTGGTCAGCAATGAGTAAACAAAAAATTAACCATGCTAAGGGTTGCAGAACAAAGGATTTGGCCGTCTGGCTGGTGCGTTTTGCCAGCCAAACAGTGCATTCTTGCCCGTGGACAAGTGGAGAAGCTTGTCCCATTGCCATTGCTCTGCTTGGAGCTAAACTGCTCTGTCAGTGGCTCTGTCTCTGGGTTACTCCCATCAAGTAGCCATACTTTATTGTACCAGCAGTGCAAACACCTCCTAAGCAGCTCCAGAAGAGAGCACACAGCAGCCTAGACCGGGCTCTCATGAAGTGGAAGTGCTCACTTGAAACCCTTAAGGAGCTAACCAAATGCCCACACTCCTTTAAGGAATTTCTTAGATAAAGATCTAGGATAAGAAGCACATTTCTTCATTACCCTCCAAGGACTTGGAATAAACTGCTTCTGTTTGGCAGGGGGTTAGGATTCCTGCAGGCTGCCCCTCCTCAAAACCACCCTGTCCCTCCATGTGGTATGAAATATTTGGATTCTCTAGTGGGACATGTAAAATGTAGAACATTTCTGTAGATAAACAAGTGAAAGTACTTCATAGGTTAGGGGGAAAAAGAGACACTCATTTCTGCAGGTGATATAGACTCTCAGAGTGAGAAAGACAATTATTTTTTACAGAGTTTTTCTCTGCAGTTTCAGAAGTAGAACAGAAGGAATTTTCCACTGGGGCATGAGGATGCTCTTCTTATCATATCATTATCTCAAGCTTATTTCCTCATTTGGAAAAGTTACTTTTCTATTACAGGCTTTTCAAAAATGGAATTAAGATGAGCAAATATATATTCTGAAATCAATTATAGTCTTAATGACATTTTTCAGTGGCAGAGCAGAGAATGGCATTATTTTATTTAGTTTCTCTGTTATCCTTACACTAACTTATCTGAACACACAAAATACACAAAGGCAGGAAGGCAGGAAGGAGTGACATATTTTTCTTGCTCCCTAAAAAAATTTCATATCACCTAGTAAGTATAATCCCTAATTTTCCAGGGACTTCTGGTGGGATTTTTGCTATTTGTCCTTCCACTGACTGCTCAGTCAGTGCTACACACATGAACTGATTTGTGGCTGACATTTAGATACTCAACACTGAAATTAGAATGCTGAGTTAGCTCAGTTCACATGAATCCACTAAACAACAATGACCTGGGGGAACTGACCCACACATCAAGGGGATTTAGTACATGCTCCACCTTTTCAGAACAAAGTGCAATCCCCTGATGGATACCTCTAATTTATCTTTCTCTGACAGGACACAAATGATATTAATGGACTCAAGGAAATTCCAGCCCTACTATATTAGACTGTCCTACATAATTACTCTGAATAACCTTTATTTTACATGCACCTGGTAATTTATGAAAAGTCCTCCTGTATATCCTTCAAGGTATTCACGTGCTGCTGAAAGGGGCTTCACTTCTTAAATTATGGGATTATAAATAATTTTTTTTCTGTCTTTTCAGAGGATGCTTCTTACCACATTAAAACAGACATAAATCTACATTGCTGACTCATCTCTATGGCTTGTACTAATTCTGATTTCATTTACATGCACGAGTGGTCATATATTTTAATGAAGTCTTCAGAAACTTTTTAAAAACAAAAAATAAGAATTAGAACTGGATTTCCACAATGCCAGACATGTTTCTTACCCTTTGTTCAATGGTCTTAAAAGATGTTGTTTGCTGAATTGGACTTCCACACTCTTCTGGATTTGTGCTTTCACTGGAAGAGCTATGTCCTGCAGGATGACTGTTTTTATTGAATTGAAAGGTAAGTAAGTGATGATCTGAACTCAATCTATGTCAAATCAGCTGATGGTATCCTGGGCCTCAAAATTGCTACAATATTGGTGAAGGGAGATTTTCACTAAAAACCTTTGTAGAATAAATTCTTTGCCAAATTCAAGCTTTGTGCAATTTTTAGAACTGGTCTTCTACAAATCCTTTAGCACTTGCTTTAAAATACATCTGTACTACTTTTTTTTTTTTTTTCACACGGTGAAATCTTGCAAGAAATCAGAAACAGATTATCATTCAGCAAAAGTATTGATAACAAATCTGACCTGTCTAAAAGTCTAGGGACAGGCTGCCACAGCCAGCTCTACAGGGTGGCAAAAAAAGAAGCAGAAGCAAAAGAGTTATGAAGGAGGAGCTTTCCCTATCCTAGAAAAACCCAGCAGGAGAGGCAGAACGCTGCAGAATGCACCCTGCCATAAACTGAAGGCACACCTATGGTTTATTATCCCTCTTTCAAAGGTCTGTTTTGATCTCCATCTGATGTATAGATGTTAAGGAAGGGTAGATTTACAACAGGGGAGGTGAATGCAGCAGCTCCACACAGAGACAGATTTGTGGAGTTTTGGAAGTGTTTGGGGCCTGAGCAGCTGGAGGTTTCCTTTCCCTGTGGCTAGATCTCCATGTAGGAAAAGCAGAGAAGATAATTCACTTAAGAATAGCTGCTGGTTGGAGAGTCTCCCTTGGAGGTGTACTGAGCAAGGCAGAAGCTGAGATATAAATAAGCTCCTGTGTCTCTGTGGGCACTCAGCCTCCAGCCTTTACAACCCATCTGGCCCTTCCAGAAGTGAGCACAATTTTAGGGAATCTGTGTGACAAAAGCCTGCAAGGGGACTTGTGTCTTCTTTCATCTCTCTGCTCCTCCGAACCCTGCTGGATTTTCTACATCTAATCTAAGAATCTCATAATCTTTTAACAAACACCTTTTTTTTGATACTCCCCTCAGAGAATTTAGTTGCCAGCCTCTGAAAGTGTTACCTGAGCAAAGGTCAGTCGGATACCTCATCTACCTGGCCAGGCTTCCTGCTGTGAAGAAGATCTCAGCAGAGCAGAGGAAAGAGCATCTGAACCTTTTTATGGCAGGGAACTTTGGGCAGAACTGAATGAACTGATCCAAGAGCAGCCTCAGAGGTGCTCTTAAGCTCAAGCACCTGTGGAAAATGTCCATAAATAAATAAATAAAGCACAAAATGCTTTTGCACACACAGGACTGAGCTAAGGGTCTCAGGACTTAGCAGGTAATTAATGCTGTCATTGATTTCTGTGCCTGATCTCCCAGTCTGAAAGCAGCTCCCTTATTTCCCACCCAGACATGAAACCGGGCAGTCCACGCTGTCAGGAAATGCTCTGAGGGTGCTTCCCCTCTGCCCAGCACCCCAAATTTCCAAACCAAACTACAGTGCTCATTTGAGAGCAGAGCCTACCTTTGGGGTGAGGTTCTGCATATGCAAGATGAGGTGTAGAATATTTTTGAGTGATGAAGTGTCTTTGGCAAAGCCAACTTTTGCATCACTGAGTATTAACTGATTTTCCATAAAACTTCATTTGTTTCCTGTCTAATTCTGCCTAGCATGAGCAGTTTTAAACATCCTATTGCAACCACTTCTCTACTTGCTTGCCTTTCATTTTCTCCAGAAATTAAATACAGTGGCATATCTTTAATGTTTATTATAGAAGAAATGACTTATTCAGATATAAAAATATTTTGAGCCCTGCTGTTATGTGTACAATGGTATAATAGATAATCCAAATTCAGACAGTAAATGTGATGCCAGAAAACACAAAAATACATATTTTATTGCGAGAAACTTGTTATCTTCGGATGTAGCTTTGATTTAATATCTGTTTGGGCCCTATAGTTTAGCTGATTTAACTTTTAGTCAAGAAGAGGAGTAATAAGGTTTTAAACTGTATGGTTTTCAAACTGGAAATTAGTTATCTGACTGGTTTTCACTTAGAACAATGTTGAAGTACTGAAGTATTAAATTTACTAGTATTGCAAACAGTGCCTTAATCAATTTAAATTCCTTCTTCTCCTTTCATACTTTCAGTAGATTAACAGAGCTATATAAATAGATACAGTTTGACTGAGCTTTTAGACTGGGGAAAAGGAGGTGACCATTTATAATGTCAATGCAGGGGAGGAAAATCCTTTCACAAATTAGGATCCTCACCTGATTTGTACTGCTGCTGAAATCAAGCCTTTGTAGACTAAGCATACAGTGATCATAAGATGAAAGTTTGAGAAGATACCAAAATTCCAGCATATCAAAAAGAATGAATCAAGCATGTCTTTCAGAATGGAATTCCTTGGCCTGATCAAGTGCAATCTGCTGATTTGGGACAGGGAGATAATGGATGAAACCCACAGTGATCATTGGGAAACCTCAATGAAATAAGAATAGTTTCATATTGGAGCAACACATTTCTAATTTGTTATTACTTCCTTAATAACCTTGACTAAATATTATAGACTGCAACGTGGACATCCTCAAATATTTGCCAGTAATATGAGCAGCACACTATTCACACTGGAGGAGCTGAATCAGTGCAAGGTACTTTTTATTAGAAATTGTAAATCTAGCATTCCCCATGGATGCAAAGCAGATATTTTGAAGTTATTTTAAGTAAGGGTGAGGAGATCCATTTTGGCAATGGGAACCCTGTAAATAGTGCTGGTGGGTAGCCCTGTGCACACATTTCTGAGCTCTGCACAGTCAGAGCATTGCCAAACACTAATAACTCCAGAGGTGAAGCAGTCCCGTGGTCTGTGCTGTCCCACTGATGGATGCATGTACATCCAGGAGCAGAGAAGTGAGAGCCAACAGCCCCAGAGGAGCATTCATCCCACATTGAAGCACAATTCCACTCTGCATTCCGTGCCTTTTCATGTAAGCGAGCTGCTGCCGGTGTAAATCCCCAGGCACGCTTGATTCCCTCAGTAACTGAAATAAATGGCCATTCATTTCTAGTCCTGCTAGTGCTGCAAAGCTCATAGAGTCCTAGGAAAGGGAGCTGCTTGCAATTTTGGCTTACCAGCACTGGCATCAACTCAGCTCTCCCTGCAAAATCTTCATGACTGATGAGGTAGAAAGCAGGAAAGGCAGAGCTTTGGCTTTCAGAGCACAGACAGAGCTTCCAAAGGCCTCTTCTCTCTCTTTTGTTTCTGACAATTAAAATATATTAAAACAGAGTCACTGTAAGTGAAATATATGCAAGCACATAACTTCTTTATGCTGTACACAGGCAGACCACACTTTGAGGTGGAGCACTGAAACATAAAAATAGAGTCTCTTCTCACAGCCTGTGTATTTTAGAGATGTGTTTAGAGAGTGCTCTCCACCCCACTGATGGCATTTCTGACATGGCATCCGCTGCCAAAACCTGCTTTCCTGCTGCTGCTCCCTCTCCCTTCTGTGTCTGACAGCATCTTCATGATTTAACTGACCTAAAAATGGCTTCTGCCTGTTACTGAAAATGCAAAAAAAGGTTCCACTTAAAACAGCACTTAGGGAGAAATTAGGATTAAAGAGCAGCGAGCACTTAAACCGTGTAAAACTAAGTGATGTCAAACTGACTGCAGTGACAGAGCTCAAGAGCAATCTAATGGATGATTTCTGCTGTTCCATTTGAAGCATTTAAACATTTTAATATAAGGCTGTTTAAAATGCATATTCTATGCCACTTTAACTCAAGCTACAGTAGAGGCTTGATAAATGTCCTACTTCTGATTGGCACATAGCAAAAAATCTCCCACACCTCTGTGTGTTGAGTCTTGTAAATTTAACAGCATCTTTTTTTTAGACCATGTATCCTGCAACATTTTTGTGTTGAAAACCTTAAACTTAGAAAATCAGTACCTCCAAAATTTTTGCTTTACCCTGCAGCCAGACCATAACATGGGGCATGTTTGAAGGCCTAAAATTTGCAGCTTTAAAATTTTTCTGACTGGAATAATTAGAGGCCGTCTTGTATGCCTGCTACAATGTTTTGCACATGAATTACTTATAAACCACTGTGAGATTCAAACAAGAATTTGACAGGGAAAAGTAGGTATTAACTCCTATGAGTAATTTAGGCATGTCAAAACTGTAAATTGTTGCCTTACTTTTTTTCTTTTTATGATTTGTGACACAAGAATGGATTACATCTGCACTATTTTCTACTTCGGTTATGATTTTTGTCATTCAAATGAAGGCAGTGCAAGAAAGAATGAAAATAAATTACTATGGCTCAGTGTAAACTATTTGCATGAGAGTCTTAAAAAGAAAATTACTAGAAAAAAATATATTCTTAAATTTCAATTCTAGCAATGAGAATTGTAACCTTAATGGAAAACTCATGTAAAATTAACTAATGAATATCTAGTTCTGGTACAATTATCTAATTTTCCATGCTGCAATATCTGAGAGCAACTCAAATATGATGACCTTGAAGTTCTAAAAATAGTGACTAGAATTTTTACCTCTCTTCTCTGTTGTTACAGTTAGGTGTCACTACAATTCATTTGCCATTTTCCAGTCCGGTCATAACTCTTGTCACAAAAATGACGAATTTGAAACCTTTTCCAGATCACTTTTAAGATTCTGCATTTGGTTCTGTTGCTAATTCCATCCCCATATTCACCTACAGGCACGGCCTCTGAATACATATGTAAGGTTTCACTAAGCCAACCAAATGAAAAATGGAATATTAACAGGATGAAACTTCTTTTTCTTTGCTGAATGGTGGGCTACTACATATCACTAGAAGACATCCCAATTCTTATAAATCATGCTGTACTGTGCATAGCAAATGGAAATGTCTCAGGAGAAAAGTTGCTTCAAGAGATTTTCTCCTATTTTAAGATGCTACCCATCTTTTGTGTGGAAGGAGGACTTTTTTATCCCTGTTCATTTTTGGCTTCGTTGGTAACTGCTATAAGGGATCTGTGCAATGCCAATAACCCTATGAGTCTTAAACCACACATAATTCTGCAATTTCAAAACTACATGGACTCATTTTAGTATTTTCCCACCATTCCTCTTTACAGAGGTGCAAAACACAGGGCATTTAACAATTCAGTTAAACAAAGAGGGGTCATTTGTATCACAAATCAGATTTTGTAGATGTTTGTAAAGGTTTCAATATTGTTATTTTTCGACGTAAAATGCTTCTGGTTTTATGTCAAACATGAGATATTTCATCAGTGCTACCAAACAGCCAGAGAAGCATTTGCAGTATCTCTGCTGCTTTATGAACTTTTGTATGGATGCAGATCCATTCATCCCATCACCTACAGACCCCATGTAACAACTGTCATTTTTCATTCTGTCAGAGGTTCGCTACTTATTCAAAGCAATTTTACAAAACTGTTTCCTACTTTCAGTACGGCAGAAGGCAAACAATATGAATTTGACTTTCTTTTTCTAACAGAAATAACATATTCTGTTGGACTGCAACCTAAAAAAGATAGATTTACTGGTATTTGAGATTCAGTTGTAATTCTATTTCTTGTAGCAAGGAAAGGATTGAGAATCAGAGGCTGGAAAGTTTGCTTTTCTTTTCCATTCCTATATATTATCTTTGCAGTTTAAACAACAGTATAATGTTTAAAAAACACAGCATAGTAGCTGTGGAATATGGTATTGCATCTGGACACCATCCATTTTCAAGAAATGCCATCTACATGACTGAATTTGGATCTGGTTTGGGGAGAAGCCAGGATTTCCAGCACTATCAGTTTAAAATTTGGCTATTTTTCTCTTCCTTTGTTTATAAAATCCAGTAGATTTATGGGAAGAAAAAGCTTTTCTGAACGTGATGTGTTTATAATCAACAAGATGGTCTAGAGAGATTTGCACTTTCAGACATTTGGATTGAATTTCAGCTGTGTCTCAGCACAGTAATTGATTATCACAAAAATAATTCTACCTTCAGCTCAAGTCTATCGGACCAGATAGTTCAAAATGTTTTTAAAAGCCAGGCTATTTTAACCACTTTGCAGAATGCCAGTATAACAGCTGGAGAGAGAAAACCCTAGCAAGAAAATAATAGGATTATTATGTTACTTTGGACCGTGGAAGTTCCTTCATAGATAAAACATCTGCTGTGCCTATGTGTGTGCATATGTTTACCAAAAAAAAAGATGTGCACATGTGTACATGTCTGTGTATAGTCTAACAGCTGAAGGCTTTTCTTTTGAGAAAGCTATTTCAGAAAAAACAATTTTTTTTCATGTTCATGTAGATTTCACTGATGTTTGCATGGAAAAAATATATAAGACTGAAAGAATTTCTGCTAAGACATGAATTAATGAAGTCTAGCTCCTTATGAGTTTAGTCTGCTGGTTTCTTATGTCAGAGTCCAAAGAAGGTCTGGCTAACATCTTCCCAAATGTTGGAGGGCAAAAAGGGATCTCTGTCAACCAAGAGGGCAAGAAGAGCCAGTGGCACAGCAACAGGGTCACACAGACAGACAGACGGACTCCTTCCCTTGCTCCATCTCCCCTGCTCTCCTTTCCTTTCCTCCATCTCTGCCATTTCTCTTTATGATCCTACAAAGTCCAGTTTCCATAGGAAACTATGCTAAAAAGCCTGTCAGAACAGAAATATGGAGACTTACCCTTGCCCTGTGGGAACTGCATCGCTGTACAGCTTAATGAGCCGCTGGAAGGCAGCAGGGTGTGTTATTCTCTGTCCCTCAGAAGAAACAGTAAACATCACAAGCAGCTTTGTTTTCTTCTTTTCCAACCCCCACCAGCAACTCTGGAGTGAGAAAAGGCATGAAAAGGAGCTCATTTAATGGTGAGAGACATCGTTATGATCAGGGGAAAATAAAGCTTTAGAGCTGCAATCGGGGGAGAAACATTTTCCCTTCCTCTTCCCAGTAGAGCTGTACTTGTGCTGGCAGCCAGGCCCTGCCAGGGCAGAGACCCTGGCACACATTTCCTCTGCTCCTGCCCTGGGGCAATGCCCACGGCTGCATTTTGGCCCCTCAGGATGCTGCAATGACCATTCCTCTCAGGCAGCCTTCCTGTTTGTGGGGTTAAGAGAGTTCAGCTCCTGAGCTTGTGCCTTTTGCCTTCTGGGTGCCTGAAGTAATTTTTTTTTTTTTTTTTTTTTTTTTACTTATACAAATGCAGGCTGCAAGTTCAGCTCCTAAGGCTGACACATTGTGAGAAAGGCCTCTCCTACCACAGGTCAAGCAAAGCAATTTGTTCTGTACTGACTTAGTTTTCAGAATATGATTTTAGGCAACAGATGGATTACTGAGATGCCAAAGGGGCAAAAAGACCCGAAGGTGTGTCAATCAGGCACATGGATTGAATCTCATACTTACTTGAAATATCACTCTTATGTAGCATTTAAATCTCACCCTCAGCCAGAATTTCAGATGGTAGTTTCCCCTTCATCAGGGTTCTTTCTATTCTTTATCAGGAAATATGCTTAACTTCATACCCTTTTACAGTGAGAGTCAGCATGTTTCATGGGGTTTAAGTAGCTGCATGGAAGATGTGTCATTTTTGGAGCAGCACAGGTATGTCAGTTCCCCCAGACTGTTATGCAGTTTATTTCAATTGAGCTGGCATCTGTTTTGGGTAGGATTGCAGATTAGTCACTGGCTCTTAATTCCAAATTCGATCTAGCAATGCCAGCTCAAAAATGTGGTTGGTGAGGATTGCTTCACACAGACTGGAAAATTATATATTGGGTATGGTATTCATCAGCTCCTGACCATCCCAATCCTGGATAAAGCAAGTGAAGGGGAAAAAAAGCCACTGGCAACACAGGCAACCAGGCACGACTCTGGTCCAAATTGCATCTCCACAGACAAGACTGAGCCCAAAGTCACCTTCTGTTGCCAGCACCTCTACAGGACTTCAGAACTGATTGCAATTTAAAGAGATTTTACAGAGACCAGATCACAAAATTAATGATCTTCAGCAAGGAATGAAGAGAATTACAGATCCTAAAAATAATTCATTTCATATGGGATTTGTTGTTTGGCTTTTTAGGGTTTTACGTCTTCTTCTTTTTTTTTCTTTTTTTTTTTTTTTTTGTCTATATTTGAGAGCTCACAGGTGCCAGCATGAGGGGAAGAAATAGCAAATGGAAAGCCTGGAAATGGCACAGCCATTTTCAGTGTGACTTGGGGAAAATGCACTCCTCAGGATCAGGCACAGATGCAAAGACCCCTGCAGAGTTAATAATATTGAAATTAGTTCCTTGAATTTCCATTTTTACCTGCAAAATTTAGCAATTTAATATCAGTGGAAAACACTAGTATTATTCTGCCTTTTATTTCTGAAAATCAGGGAAAGAAATGGGAAACAGAACATCCATCCCAATCTAATTTCTGCAGTTCAAATAATAACGGGCAATTAGTTGTGCGTGTGTCTACAATCACTACAAAAAAATTACAGAAAGAACCTCACCAATGTTTCTCCTGACCAGTATTATTCAGAGTACATAGCTATTAAAAGTAAATTTTACATTAATCTTTTTATGTGTGCTCTCAGGGGAAATATAAGAAAAACCATGATGAACAATAACCTGGGTTTAACGAAAATAATAATGCAGATTTTAGTCATGCTCTGTACATCTGAGAAGCATAGGAAACAATCAATAGGGTTCATATATCTAAGAGATAAATTCTAATTTCCAGCTCTTTCCTGCGCACACTAAGCAAAAGCTGTTAGAGAATACAAAATGAAATAGGCAACAAAAGAGGACTTGTTAATTCCTAAAGAATGCAGTATCAAAGTCATAAGAAACATTTTTAAATGAGAAAAAATTCATTTTAAGGACTGTTATTTCTAGTGTTTTGCCATTAAGATCCAAATCCTGAAAATAAGAAATAGCAGATGCCTGGAAGCAGGATCTAAAAATAGACCAGAATTTTATTGCAATAGGAGGCTGAGAAGGTATAGATAAGTGCTGAAATAAGAGAAAAAATTTAAGGAATATTTTTACTTGATGTGATTTGCCAGGAACACTACAGAAATTCAGAACAGGTATCAGGAACTCAGTGCAAATGCACCTCTTAAATTTACGCTTACATCTGCCCTCTTGCTTTCACAAACCAATTGTTCATATGGAAAATTCTTAAATACATATTCCAGTGTCCTGGTCATTTCTCAAATAGACTTCCTAAGAATTTGGATCCATCTAGACTCTGATTTTGCAATCATACGCAACAGCATCAGGAAGCTCTGCTGGTTTCAACTGCAATGAGTTTAAACATCCCCTCTGGAAATAGTGTCCAGGTATGGGAGGATGCCTTTAATTAAGAGCTCTAAAATTCAGCATCAAACAATACTTGCAAGTCTTAGTCTGATGAGGAAACAACGCTTGGATCTCTCTTCACATCAGTTCTTCCTTCACCTTCTGCCTCTCTTGTCCTTGTCCTGTACTCAACCACAACTTTCCTCAGCTAATGCTGCATGCTGAAGTGAGCAGAAAGGCAAAATGTGTTCCAATGGAATTCAATAAAAAAGCTGTTCCCCTGCATTAAGCCAGCAGTATTAACCTTCCCTAATTCTTTTAATGTACTGTTCTTTGATTAAGGATTTTTTTATTGTGCTATAATATTAAATGCTCCCCATCTGTTCAGGAGGGTAGTGCCATTCTTCATTGGCATGAATAAACAGAGAGGGATTTGCTCTGGAGGTGTCTTTTGGGGGCTTGCTGCTGTTGGCTGATGCTCTCATCACAATCACTGCATAAATATAACCAACTGTTTGTGGCAATTGGCAACAGATAAAAGAATGGCACTGATTGAACCCTATGGATGATGTGCTGGAATGAGACAGTCTGGTCTGTTTCCCAGAAAAATCCTTCCATTAGTGATACTGTGATAATTTCCATGATTATGAGGAGTTCATTTTGGAGAGGCAGTAAAAGCACACCCCCCGAGTTTTATTTATTGTCTGCTCTAATTTTGTTATTTCAGTTTAACACATTTATGTTCCAAGTGTAATAGGGTTTTGAATTCATGCCCAGCTTACATCATAAAAATTCATTTGCTAAGACAGTTTTCTTTCAGTATCTAGTGTCTTCTAAAAGGACAAATATAGCTCTGGCATTTTACTTCTCTAATCATGTTACTAAAAGATATAAAAACTCCTTTTAGAGATTAATGGGATCTGGCTGTGCAGATACAATAGAGTTCCTACCACCTAGAACCTTAGTTAAAAAATCCAGATAATGAAGGAGAACAACGGTTCTCCATGAATCTAATTTGATATCTGAAACCTCCATTAAAAAAAAAAAATCTATCACTAAGAAGCAACAAGAAAAACACATTATTTTCACAGTATCTCAGGTATTAATTTGAAAGATAAAAACCTGTTTCATACAGAAATATTGGCATGTCATCCTAGCCATTCCTTCCATTTTCATCATGAAATGCACTTAATATACTCATAACACATAAAATGTATGTCCATGGATTACAGGACCCAACAATTTAAAGCCTCAAACTCTTCCTCCAAAAGAATCAAATTCTATGCATCATCTTCCTTTAAATGTGAACTGCAGCTGTTAATGGCAGTGTCTGGTGGATTTACCCCATCTCTGTACTCCCCCGGTGATATTTTCTAACTTGGCTGTAAACCTCTTGGTCTGTCTGAGCTGGAATTGAATGTGAAGTGGTACACCAGAATCAGCTTTTCTCCTCCCATCTGCATGCCTTGCTGCCCCTGTGTGTATCATGGCCTTTCTGGAAGCAGGAATTGATGCCCCAGCCTCCATCCCCACCAAGAACTAAATATTGCTGTTCTCCCTCTCACCTCATTGTTCACACAAACTGCCCGGGGCCCCTTCCCCTCCACAGCAACCAAAATCCAGCTGGTACCAGAAACTCCTGACAGTCTGCACTGACCTTCTCCTTTCCAGCCTCTGATCCATCACTAGGTTTCCATAGCCTCTGACCCATGTTAAACCACCCTTAGCATTTTTCCACCTAACTTCTCTCCTCTCACCTTTTGCTTCTTATTCTGTCTGTGGCCTGGCTGTTCTTTTAACTCTTCCCTGTGCAGAGCCTGTCTCATTCCCCCTCTAGCTTTTACTGAGGTGCCTCATTAGGCTCAGTCTCTGACTGAGCACTTTTTCCCTCCTCACACCAATAGCACACCTGTAATCACTTTTCCCAAAGTTTTGCACAAGGATGTCAGTTCTGACAATTCTAATTCAGGTAGTTCATTTGTGATGCTCTAAATGAATCTCAAAAGTTGAAATTTGGACACCAAGCTGTTGGTTCAGAGGAAAGCCGTCGCTGCTTCTGAGCAAACAACAAACTTAATACAAAAAAAAAAAATCAGATTTTTTTTCCCCCCAAATGATGTTAGCTGTGACCCCGGGGAAGATCTTTTGAAATGTTAATCAGCTTTATGAGATTAAGGTGTCCTGAAGACACCAGTGTCCTCAAAAATTCCTGCAGTAAACAATGATACAGTAAGGAAATGATGCCATGAATAAAGATGCTGAGTGAAGGGATCAGAGATGAGGTGTAAAGGTGCCCATTTAAAAGGGAAGCTGGAACATTTAGCCTATCTAGCTAAATATATTATGGCTATCTTTGCATTATTTTTATAATAGCAATGCTATTATTTAAAATAGCATTTTATAATGCCCCACAAATGGAACTAATTAAGCTGTATTTAAGTATTTTATTTATAATTGGTAATCCTCCATTTCCTGCAGATCAGACTAATGAGGCAATTTTTGAAGTATTTCTTCAAGAATTTGCATAAATTGGCATGGCTGCAGAAACTTAGTACTCACTTGGAAGATCTAGACTGCTCTGTGTTGATAATAATTTAGAGAGGTAATATGGTAGGTGAGGGGGGCAAGCAAGGCTTTACCACACACTGCTGATAATTCAGGTAAAAGTAAGTTTTATTTTTACAGCTCCAAGGCCACAATCTAAGAAAAAAAGCTAAGCAAACTTGCAGAGAGAAATGGGAACCAAATTTTTCCTTTTGACTTGCCATTTACATTGCTGCTCTTCATCTCTTGAATCTGGTGGGATTTTTTAATCACAGCACACGTGCCACTGCTTACTTACTAGACCAAACTCTAACCTGGAGTCTTAATGTTAAAAATAGAACAAAAAATATTAGCTGAAAGTAATTACCCTAGAGCATTTCTTGGAAAAAATGGATGTAGACAAGACAGAAAATCTTCAGGACACTGGTCCTGAAATCACTGAAGTCTCAAGTTTATAACTGGCTCTAGGGAATGCCATGTTCTGCTCCCATACTTTTGGGGCAATACCTTGGGATTAATGCATGTGGTAGCATGAATGAGTTGACTGAGAGACGAGGAGCAGAAAGTATGGGTAAAACCCCTTTCTGCCCATTTCTCATATTCCAGCCCAATATCTCCCTTCCCACTTTTGAAGAGAGATGTTGTTTTGTTTTGTTTTTTCAAAACTGCTTTACCTGTCCATAAACATAGGGGAAGCAGGAAGGGCTCAGAGAAGGAATTGGAGCCGTTCTAACTCCCTGTCAGCACACACCTGATGTTCCAAACTGTCTCCAGCCCACAGCACCTGTTCACTGAGCTGCGTTTCTGCTCTGGTTGTTAAGTCCTGTGTAAATCAAAGAAGAAGATTAACAATATGCCAAAAGATACATGAAGGCAAATCAATTAAATTTGACTAACCTAGCCTGCTGAGTCTGGTTTGCACTGAAAATGTCTGGCTGGTATTGGTATATTTGTATTGGTATATTTGGCTGGCACATTTGTAAATTACCCACACGATTTTTCACCAATATAATCATCCTTCCCAATGCCCACTTTAGAGAACTCCAATTCTTTTTTAATTAAAATTCAGTAAAACCAAACAGACCAATTTAAAGCTTGTCAATACCATCCCTCCTTTCAGGCAGCAGAGCTTTAGTCACCACAGATACATGAGGTGTTGTCAGACAGAAACCTCAAATTAAGGCAATTTGTTTAAAGATCACAAACATTTATTTAGAGGCCCTTATTTAATCAGAGTATTGTTTCAACAGCTATGAAGCACTTGCTGAATCCTGAACTGGGGTAAAACACCTTTAAGGAAACATAGCTTAATAAAATTAACAGTGTCATCAAATACTCTTGTAGCAGAAATCAAACAGAAACACCCATTTGGTGAGGCAGAATTATATATCTTTTTTGTTCTGTTTTTTAATAATTGAAAAGTCTAATTCATTGAAACCAGGACTGATCTTTCCCTAAGAATCAATGATTCCCAAATTGCTTACTGCAAGGGTCTGGAATTTCTTCTAAACTGCTTTCAGATAGCAGTGCACATTCATCACTGAGACTCTGCTGGTAAAAAACTCATCAAAATAAAACCATTTTGAGGAAAAACCAGATCCCATTCATCCAATCATAACTTTTGCTACACTTGCAGCAATTTTTGCAAACCCTTATTGCTCATACCAAGAGCAAACATTTTGATTAAGTTTGACTATGACTGGTACAAAGAAAAGTGCTGAAGAATCCTAACATGCTATTTTTAGAAAGTTTTAAATGTTTTATGTTTTAAACATACCTCTGTAAAACTGTAATAAAAACCCTGCAAGGTCACAGCTAACAGAAATTAAAGCTGGTATGCCAGATCTTAAATGTAGGGAGTTTGTTAATTTTGTAAGAATTCTATAATTTCACTGCATTATTTTTAATTCTTCAGCGAAGCTTTCCTACAATGTTCATCCTAAGAAAGAAGTTTAATCTACTTGAATGCCTGACTATCTACCAGAACTGCTCTGCTAAAGCTTTCATTCAGAACTATATTGAAAAGAGAAGCTGAGTAAAAGAAAATAGAACTGTGAGTGCTTTGAGGTATTTTCCCGGTGTTTCTGTGTTTATCCACATCTTCTATGAGACACAAATCAATGGTAAAAGTGCAGCTACCTGGTGCTATTGTTCAAATGAGCAGGCTCTAAGTTCTGATATTACCGGTGAGAAATCTTTCTCACATCCTTTTCTGTTTTGTTGCTAAAAAAAGAAAAGAAATAAAATTTCAAGGAGTCATTAAAACTTGTCAGGCTGGCAAGATATCACAGGAGGAGAGAGAAAACATGCTGTGCACAGCACAGTCTGTTTCTCACAGTCAGAAGTGAGGGTCAGTTGGAGGGAAAAGAACTGTAAGCTCCAAGGGAAGATTTAGGTGGAAGTAAGTTCGTAATTTTATCATTTTTACCCTTTTCTCTACATGCTTTGAGCTTTGGGGGAACGGAGGGGACAGGCAGAAGTGTTTGAAGAGGCTGGTTCAGAGTCAATTTAATCAACTTCACAGTTCCTGAGACTTAAAGAACTTACAGGTACCAATTTCAGCTGGATTGATGGTATGAGCCCAAATTGATAAAAGACCTGGTGCTAGAACAAGCAGGTCACATCATTTCACCCACAATGAGATGCCAAATGTCAGCTCCATCACTGGAGGCCAGCAGCAATATGTGACCACACAGAGCACACAAACTTCACCTTTCCTGCTCTCCAGGAATTAGTTCAGTCCCACTGGCTGCAATCTCAGACACCACAGGCAGAGTTGACCTGCACAGCCCACAAGTTTGCCAGGCACTGCTGATTCCAGCTGAGAGAGACCCCGCTGTCTTTCTGAGCCTCACCGTGCCCTTCTTCCCTCTTTTCCCACCCTTCCAGCAGCTTCTATTATTCTCCCCAGGAGGTGGAGATTTCTTGCACCTTCCAATCCCACACTCTCCTTGACTGCAGCCTAACGTTCACCCCTCTTAAAGAAAGGGGAAGAAAACTAATCACTCTTTCCTCCCTCATCCTTCTGCCTTAGACCTTTCCTTAGGTCAAAGAGAGGTGGAAATGCCTTGTGTAAAGCAGCATTATCACCCCGATGAGTGATAGTTGTTTGGGCAGCTTATTTCACAGCTTATTTAACCACGGATAGATCTAAGTCGTTCTCCTAGCACTGCACAACAACCCGGAGCCTGAAAAATGCCTGGAGCAACCGGAGCAATTACAAAAACACAATCAGGGAGCACAGCCCACATCTCACCCACCTGAGGAGCTCCCTGACCTGGAAAGCCATTGCAGGAGCCAGCCATTGCAGGAGCCAGCCATTGCAGGAGCCAGCCATTGCAACTCCTGGAGCATGTTGCAAGCCACCTGACGCTAAGTATGGTTTGAAAACAGCGGCAGTGGACACATGGGAAAAACATAGGCTTTTTAATAACTCTGCTCTATAGATAGAAGAAATAATAATGCTGGTTTTCTTCCAGCTGTCCACTAAGGCAGCTGAGTTCATAAACAAAAAGTTCATAATCTAAGTGTAATAGATTTTGCTTCCTCAGGCAACGCAGGGCTATGAAAGTGTTTAAAATGGACTTTTCTCCATGTAATCAATAAAGCTTTCACAGAGATTGGTCCTGTTCCAAAGGCTTTTTTAGCTGCTTGCGCAGGACTCCCAAACACCAAATAAGCCTTTTATCAATTTCTATTTTATATCTTTCTCCTATTTCTTTATAATCCCTCCTCAAAGTGCACAGAAGGTAATGGTGAAAGATTTATTTAAATTATCATCTAAAAAAAAAAAATCAACTTGTAATTTGTAACTGAAATTGTCACTATATGCAATTTCAGTTTTACTGACAGAAAAAGAATTTCTATTTTATAGTGTATTTCATGATATCTGCCTTGAAAACATATGACCTGACTCAGAGCCTCCTAACTGCCATTTAATGTTTATTGACTTTACATAGATTTCCATCAAAACCTGGAGGGTTAAGCAGTTAACCAAAATCAGGATATTTGCATTCTTATCAAAATAGATCAATTTACAAAGATTTATCTTTTTTTTTCTCTTTGTTACGTGGCAGAATTTTGACTGGGCATACCACACCTAAAATAATAAAACCTTAATTTGAGCTTTTGTGTACAGTTGCTCTGTAATCAGCTCAGATGGAAATGTATTACCCCTTTTCCCACAGCAGTCTTTACCCTCTCAGCCCTGACCACAGGCTCTGGCACATGTAATCCAGAGGCTGGGCATTTACAATAAATAATTCAAATTTTTTTTTGCATGTATTTCAGAATAATTCATCTGACTTTCCATGACTCCTCCAGCCTTGCAGTTGCAGAGGTCAAAACTCCACTGTGCTCCAGGTCTGTGTACAATAGAACCAAAACCAGCTCTTAAATCCTCATCCCTGCCCATTTCCACAGTCCATATGGACTTTTTTCCACTCTGAAATAAAGGTGAGCACACTGCTAGGCACAGTTTTTCTCTCAAGAATTCTCTTCCTCTGCCAAAATCATTATCCTAAATTTCACCCAGAGAGAATGGTCCAGTGGAGAATTTAGTGGATGTCTTACCCTTCATTCCACAGTGCTGAAAACTGCCATGCAAGGCTGACTTCACTGCTTTGGCAATGAAAATGAAGGGAAGCTGGATGGTGCTAGGACTAGTTCACGTGTTAATGTAACATTTGGCTTCCCTCATATTCCAGCCACTCTCCCTAATAGAATTACAGCAACAGGAACCCTGAGCATCCATTTTTCAAGAACTGAAGACTTGTCTGAATGTGAAGGAAAAAAAATTGCCTTGAGGCTCAGTCCTGCAGGTGCTAAGTGCCCACAACTCTTAGAGAAATCATCCACATAGTGAGATTTTAACCTGCTCTCATTCTTCTCATGACTTCTCTTGCAGAAGGAGAGCGCACAAATGAGGCAGAAGGAATGAGACCAGATTGTCTGCAGATGGAAGCCAAGGTGGGATAAATCAGGGAGGGAATTTCAAGTCTAGTAGTTGCTCTCCACTTCCCCCACATGTGGCCACATTCAGTCCACACAAAAATATTCCTGGTGTGGAAATTACTGTGCCCACAGCAGAGCTACTGCAGAATTGCCACACAGTGGGAACTGGGGCTGCTCAGCATTTTACAGTGGGAACTGGGCCTGCCCATTTTACACTGGGACCCCTGCACTAATTCAATTTGATTCTAGACAATATGTTTCTTTAACATAACTAATCTCCAAGTAAATATTAGGCTTTTTTGCATTAGTAGCAGTCAATGAGTGGTTATCTCGTATTTCTGGTCTGGTATTTTTAACATTTGAGCACTGTCTTATTACCTTCCCCTGCCAAGCACCTTGATCTACCACTTTGAACTCTGAGGGCCTCAGAAAAGATCAATTTTTTTTCTCTGGTCTGTGGAGAAACTACTAAAATTGTATATAATCTGCTCTGAGAGGTAATAGGGGCTTGAAGAACTCTGGTTTTTTTCCTCCTCTGGAACAATGTGGTCAGTGTGGTCCCAGGAGAGAAAACAGAAAACTGACCATGGCATCTCTAGGACTTATATGTTAAGAAGGCAGAATATTTGGCAGAGAAAAAGGAAAGTGATCTGGAGTGGTAGTTTCAATTTCTTTCAGCTGCTGATTCCCACGTCCATTCCAACACTCAGGAGGTGCTATCTGTAGCTGTGGCATCTCGGCAGCACATTTCTGCACTCTGCCATGAAGTGCCTGCTGTCCCTTCTGTTTCAAATGTCACCATGACTGTGCTCATCTCCCCTGATTTAACAGCAATAGCACTGAGCCTTCCTGCAGTGTGACAGGAGGATTAAAATGCAGCACTCACCGCTGTCTGTATTCGCCATGACAATCGAGTTACTTCAGATTCATTAAGCAACGATGAAAAAAAAACATCTTTGGATTGCTGATCTGCCACAAAAAAAAAAAAGTCCTGTGATTCTGTGATATTCCCTGCATATTCCCTGCCACAAAGAGTCATTTTGTCTTAGTCTTCCATTGCCTAATGCATTTTATATGTTCTCTTCAAAATATATACATCTCTTTACAGCCCCAAAGATTGCACTGCTAGTGAATATTGAAGCCAAAGCAAATATTTATGAGAAATGTGGGCCAAGGAACACTCCTACAAAGACAGACACAGTTATTAGAAGTTAAATCATAAACTGCTTGCGATTCACATATAAGATGCTTACACTGAAAAAGGACAAATGCTACACTTGATTATATGTACAATAACAGTATATGTCAAACCAGAACAATAATCCTTCTGCTCTGCTCAGCAATGCTCGGGCTTCAGCAGGACTGATTTGATTCCATTCGGGACATGACATTTTAAAAAGACAGATTGAAATCCAAGCAGATGAGAACAACAGAGATGACAAAACGGCTTAGAAAATATGATTCAGAAGAGTTTATGCTTTGCATTCTTTCCACATGTATAAAGAAACTGGGACTTGAGAAATATCCCTCAAAGAAAGATGGAGTAAGAAAAAAAAAGGTAGTTTCATTGAATGCTAAAATTGCTGTGTTTATCACTTTCTGTTTAATAATTTGGGTGAAGACAAGAAAAATGAATGGGCAGAGAAGTGAGGTTATCTTCCCATTTGTTATGGCACAGCATCATATAAAGTGTCACAGCTGTGGAATGTGAAGAGGTGCATGCTGAGGGTGCTCTGAATGCAGGAGTGTTTTCATGTGTGTGTCCTGAGCTAAGTAAGTGAGCATCTATTCACTATTTAATTACCTACCCTCACACTATGGCTAAACACAGGGCTGAATAAAAGGCCTTGTATTTCCTGGAAAGACACCATTTCTTTTCTGATCATTCCAAGTTCTTCTATAATGTTCAACATTACAAATAAAATGGTACAGAAAATATATTTCCTTAAAAACCAAAACAAACCATGAAGCTAGAGCACTCTTTTCTTATCCTCCTTTTCCCTATAAACGTTTTGCAGAAGAAGAGTAAAACAAAAAACAAAAGTATACAATGCTCTCAAAATTAGACCTTGAATGTTTCATCAAGAACTGGTGACAGCATGAACAGCCAAGGTCAGTCATGGTCTCTGTGGTCCCAACCCTGCAGGAAAACTAGTTGCAGTGGGGAGGAATGATAACAGCAGCACTTCACTCAGAGGATCTATTTCTGCAGAAGGTTTGGTGCCCAGGGCATTTTCAGAGACTTCAGCTACCAAAATCCATATGTTTCTAGTAAATGTCCGTAAAATGGGATTTTTCAGCGACTAGTGACTCGATAGGGAAATTTCACAGGGAGGGAAAGAACTCATCCCAGGAAAAGATTGTTCCTCTGATCTCAAGCCTCTGCTCCACCATACAGAGGATACAAGATCATTTGGATTAAATGCTTATGTGATTCTATTAGCATGGGCAATAAGAATTTTTCTTTAATTCGGTTTCAGAAAATGGCCATTTTAGCTGAAATAGCAAGAAAAAGTTATCTAAAAGGAGACAGTGGTAGGGGAAGGAGGGAAGGTCACATGCATTTTGAAGCTGCAAACGTAGCTGAAAATGAGGTCTTACAGCAAAATATGATGGGGATCGGGACAATAAGGAGCACTAATAAGTCCACCCTTCCTATCTATGGAATACCAATTACCTGATGTAAATATAACCACTCACAATCTTTTCAAACTTAAGGGCTGAGAGGAAATAGCATAGCCTAAAGTGAGTGGAAATCTGACTGCAGGTTAGAAAGCATTGACCCAAAGGCAGCAAGATTCACTCCTGTTTCTTTGGGAGGGTTGCTTGGGGTATTTTTAGAAATCTACTTATGCAAAACTAATATATGCATTTTGAAATGAATATTTTGATACTAGATTGTCATTAAAATTCCAATTTTCATATAATTTATACGTGAACTTCCGTGGAAAAGACATTTTCAGGAAGAAAATTCTGACCTAATCCTGTAGTCACCCATTGTCCCCTCCTCACTGACACTTGTGTGACATTTCCTTAATTTACCTCCGGCTACCAGAGAGGACAAGAACATTATGGGCTGCAAATGCTCAGAGTAACAACAGCAACAGATGTTTATTGCTTTGGAGGAGTCTACTCCCCCAGCACTAAATTAAGTGTTTTAAAATAAACAGATGATAAACCGGGAATACCAGGCCATAGATCTGTCATAGCTAAAACAATGTAACCACCTGGTAATTCCTGCATGTTTATTCAGGGCTGGCACTGTAAACAACCCAATGGTGAACGTTTTTATTCATGATATCCAGGAGCAGACAAGTAGCTCTAATGCATCACAGGGTGTAATGAATAAATGTCTGACTGCAGGGCCTGAAAATTAGTCTCGGAAGATGAAAAACTTAATTTTTGAGTCACTACTCATAAAAGGTTAAATATATATAGTGAGAGAAGCCAAACCAAGAAATTGACAATTACTTAGCAAAATATAAAATCTTTCAGTTGCTGCACTCTTCAGACCTGGACAATTTCTGCAATTATTTCACTGCTCTTTTTCAAGGACTCCTGCAAACCTTACCATGTTTAATGATTAGAAACCCACTTCTAATTTTCAGATTGGATTTATATATAACTAATTGAAACATATTTGTTTGTTCTTCTGCCTCTAGTATCCACACCTCTGATGTATTTTCAATGCATGTATATAATAGTTTGTCTGTTTCCTCTGGGTCTAAGCCTGTCAAACACTGTTCTGCTACACATTTTCAAATCCCTTCTAGGCCTTCTGCATCTCTCCATTCCCATCCTTCCTGTCTGGGGGACTCAGACTTCCTCAGTGAGATCCCATCAATCTTTTCCAATAGCATGAATCTTTTTCTGTTGGAATTACCTTGCTGGGCATGCTCTACAACCACATCTGCCTTTTCTTCACTGTTTTGATGTGTACATTCTGGTATTTAGAGCTGGTCCTTCTCCATCTCTGTCATTTCCTCCAGATTGTGTCTTCAGTTCTCGATGTAAATTCTCGTTACCTGTCACCAAGAAAATACTGCTTCATTTTATAAATTCCAGTATTTTAGTTTTGAAGAAAATACAGTTCTCTCTGAATAAATTGAAAATTTTCTATTTGATAATGCCCCAGATTTTATTCTCCTTTTATTTTACATATATTAAAATATACTTGTGTCTCAATTTTGAGACAAACATAAAAGAGGACACTCTGCAATTTGTAGTCTTCTCTAAAGAGTTTCAAGAATTCCCTTCCACCAACAGAAAATGAATGCTAATAGAGGAAAGTGGAAAAACCCAACCAACCAACCACCAAAAAAACCACAAAAACCAAACAAAGAACAAACAAACAAACAAAAACCAACAAGAAAACCAAAATAAAAAACCCCAAAACTTTCATCAAATCTGGTTTTAGCCCTGTATTTCTTGATCTCCAAAATATGACTATTTTCTTCATCCATTCATTCTAGTCCTACAGTTCTCTGGAAATAATCCCCTCATTATTTTTAGAGTTCTTTGAACACTTTCTCTTCCCCTCCCCACACTTTTTATATAAATTTGTGATAGATTTTCCTCTTTTGACTCAAAGACATTCCTGTCTTACCCCATTTATATCCATGCAATTGACTTCGCACTAAGAGCTCCTGTGAACCAAAATACGTCCTATTAAAAGTAACAACTTCAATCTCAGTTATGTTCTTGCCTATAGAATGAACCAACTCATTAATCAGGATATTCTATGTACTTTTCTCACTCCCATTTCCTTCCCTGTACTATGCAAAACCTTCAAGACACTTTGTGGATGTTATTCCACCCTGTTGCTTTTTTTTCAGTAGTATAATTCTATATTTCCATGAATTTCCCATTTTGCTACTCAAATTAAAAAGCAGCCTTTTGCTCTTGGTGACCCTGCTGGGACTATTTATCTGACTACCATTAACAGGTTGTTCTGTTTCCGTGTTGCTTATTCTGCCATCCAGGAATATTGCATTTCCTACTGTCATAAACAGGCCCAAAACTGAGTAGCAGCTATTCCCAATTATCAGCCTTTCTCTCCAAACATGGTACAATCCCCTCAGCCCCATGCAAGGACAGATCATCTCTCAAAACTGACACTCAGTCACACAAACAGGGACATGGGGCCAAGCAGGAGCACAGAGCTTGAGGCTCAGCAATACATTGATCAGGCCAAAGTCACAGTTCAAAGTAGCATTTTAAAATAAACCAACAAACTTCAGGCTATTTTATCTAGAAAAATCCTTAGTTTAGTTTACAGCTGAAAAATAATTTTATCTGTGAAAGAAAAAAGATTTGTTTTTCACTAGAATTTAGAAAGCCAGCAAGAAAAGTAGAGAAAAAGATATCAGCAACCAGCAACAAAGCAAAATTATACTGCAATAAGAGAATTTTAATGGCCTTTCCTGCGAATACATTGATCTCTTTGCACAATTTTTCTGTTACCAGAGAAACAACACTGTTAGATTCCTTTACCACTAAATTCAACTTAGACTGACTCCTTTCTTAGCAATGTTGATAATAGAGTCTGGTCTGATTACTCAGTAAACCTAGCTTTTCCTCTTTAAAGAAAACAAATATATTTTTTTAAAAATTGGCCAAAGGCAATCCAGATTAAAAAAAAAAAAAAAACAACTTTTTTTTTTACACAAATGTTTAACACAAGCAAAGGAAATTTCCATCAGTGCTAGATACTCTATTTTCATATACCCAGTGGGTGAAGAGAATCAAATGAAATTAGAACAGCAACAGCTGAAAAATATCCAAAGATGTGCTTTCCTCCTTGATGTACCCATGGTTTGAACTGTGTGTGCTGGTATTTTTCCCTGTTGCTATTTATTTCTCTCCTCATCATTGCTCGGCTCCTCATTCATTCCTGTGTGCTGTCTCTTACAAGCTGCCTGCTGTAATGGTCACCTTGCAGTATCCATCTCTGCTATTGATATTATTGCAAGAAAATATGCAACAAAATACACAGAACTGACCAAATAAGCAAACAGGAACAAGAGACATGCCAGAACCTCAGACTCATGAAAGAAAGGGCATGATTTGATGGAAATCTGTTTTATTTCACGCATAGAAAGCTACAAAAATTTGGTCACTTGTGTTTTCATCCTCCTTTGGCAGAGATACAACTTTATTTAATAGCACAACCTCCCCATTTCTGGACTTGGCATGTTACCAGCCCCTCTCTACGCTCCAGTCTGACTCAAGTTCTGTTTTTTGCTCATTTCCCATCACTTTTTCCCCTCAATGTCAGTAAAAGTCTCTACACAGACGCTTACCCATGGCCTACATACACAGGAGAAATGGTTCCATACTTCTGATGCACTTCTTGAGGTAAAGAAACTGGAATTGCACACATTGTTCTGGACGCAGATGTGTATTTTCATAATCTCTATTCCTTTCCTAATGCCCTTTAATGATTGATTTGCATTTTTACCTTTATTCGATGAAGGCGATCAAAGGAAACGAAAATCAAATTGCAGTAAAGGCGTTTGTAATGGAACATTTAAGAGAAGTGGGAAGCAGTCATTTCAAAATTGAATTCCTTAATCAAAATTCAAGACTCCAGAGCTGTCAGCAGCCACAAATGTTTTTGAAATGGATGACAAGATGGTATACTATCAACAGATACTCTCCTATATTGCAAAAACAAGCGTAATTTATTTCAGAGTGGCACAGCCAGCAGACTGAGGAAAGTTATTATATACTCAAGGCAAAATAAGCCAAGTGTGCTTTACTTGCTTGTTTTCAATTTGGCAGATTTTAAATTCTTTTGACAACGGAAGAGAGGCTGGGAATAGAACTCAATTTGTGAAGCTGATTGTAGCATTATTTGCAAGCAAAGAAATAACGTTGACTGATGATCTATATATTAGCCCATAAATTTTTCAGCCTAATTGGGATACTGAAAGAGGGCAGAGCTCCTTTGGTTTAGCTTTAAAATCTTCACTATCCCATGGATAATGACCAATGCTGTTTCCATGGAGAACAGTCCAGAACCTTCCTCAGTGCTAGCTCTGATTTTCTGTATAATGCTTAGATTTTAAGGCAGCAGAGCAATTTTAGGGATTTGAACTGAATTTTGCTCCACAGATTAAGTAAGAAAATAGTGTGACTTTCTGTTATTCAAACAAATGTGAGTAAGTAATATCTTCATATATATCCAGGTAAATTTTCTGGCAGATTAAAATAATTTGACTGCAGAAACCTTTAAAATTAACCCACAGTTACTTCTGCACTAATGAAAGAACTTCCTCTCCAGGGAAAGAGATTTTCATTAAATTCTTATCTCAAAGAAATGAAGAAACACATTTTCCAGTACAGAATGAGAGGTTCAGTGCCAAGAAGTCTCGCTCAGTTTGACTACAAGGAATATTTTCTAAAGATGTACCCTTGATTGTCGCTACAACTATCCAGATTTTTCACTGACTCAAGTGGTATCTTTTGTGCCACTTTGAGAATTGGCGATGATGTATGTGTCAGAAGATTCTAAATGCTTATTTTCTTATGACAACTTACCTCTGAGATAAGAAATACCCACAACCGAGGGAGCTTTGCCTGCTGCTTATCTCATTCTGTACAAAGTCCCAGTTAAAAAGTGTAACTTCATTCCAGGCAGTGGAAACTTTTCATCTCTTTTCATAGGGCCAAGATTCCACCCACACTCTTTCCCTTCACAGACATTCTGTAGAGCCCTCCAAATAAACCTAATTACATTTTACACATGGAATATGCCAGGATAGTTAAGAATTAGAAGAGCCACTTTCACACTTAAAAAGCACAAGAAATGGGTACAAAACCTTGCTGGTGTCATGCCCCTGATGGAAAAGAACAATTATGCTCTGTCCTAAAATCGGTCGTGGGACTTATCCATCACCACAGAAGTCAATTGCATTGAGGTGGATACACTTAGCTACAAATATTTTCCCTAATACCGTTCCCATTATGGAACTTCATTGAAGCAAAGAGAGGGAATTTATGGGTAAGTTTTAGAAAAGAAAGATTTAAAATCTGAAACACAAGGTGTGGGCAACCATTTCATACACAGCAGAAAAATACTGTTGATAACCACACTTTAAAATGCCCCAACCAACACTAGATAATACCAGAAAATGCACTATATTTTCTCAGGTTACAGGTGGGTCAGTCTAAGGCAGCACAAACACCATGTGCTGGGGCAGCAAGGGGAATCACAGATGGAACTGGTTTTGTTGGAGCTTGCCAGCTTAGACAGAGATGGGAAAATGGCTCATTTTTCCTGGAGTTCACTGACTGTGCAAACTCCACACTTGATAACATCGCCCATTTTTCTTGCTTTATGCACATTGATTTCCAATCCACAAAGCTTGGGATGCTCTCATTTGTCTTCCAAAGGAAAATCTATCAGAAATCTTATTGTCCTCTCCTTTGAGAGAAAGGAAGAAAGAAAGATCAACCATTGCCTTTTTATTTTTAGTTCTTTCCCCCTGCAAGTTGTGCAAGAGTGAATTAGAGAAACACACATTCATGTATGGCAAGGAAGGTGTGGCATGGTTGGAGTTTGCCGGTGGCTGGTTCTGGTTTTGGGGGTTTTTTAATTGAGAGAAATGTAGAGTTCATTGCAGAGTTCAGTAATTTCAGTGGAAAAAGTGTCAAAGGAAGAATGACAGAATTTTTTCTTCAGAAATAAGGAAATGTGGCAGGAGCAAAAAAGGCACCAAAAGCATCCAAATAATCGCAGCAGAACTCTTACAGACTTGTTTAATTAGTCCTTAAATATATTTTAAAGGTGAAAACACAGAAAGCTGCCTTGAAGCATGAAGAAGTTTTTCACAGCCATTTAAACTGCAATCTGGTAGTGAAAGCAACAGTGAATAAATAGGATTTCTTAAGCTAAGAATCATGGCTCAGCTGAAACCATTGGGGGTGTCACTGAGCTCAGGGTCCAGAGCAGCAATTTATAAAATAATAGAATATATTAGTTAGCAATATACTGCACCATGTGGTTTTTTCTTATCTTTGATACTTGAATTAAAGTCTTCTAGCAAATACTTCACCAGAAGAAGCCATGAGGGCTAAAATATTCGACAGAAAAGACAAAGAAGGGAAGGTTTGGACTGAGCACCTAATGCTTGAACCAAGTTATTTGGTCTGAATCATCTGGCCCCCATTCTTTCAATATGATTTGACAGAGAGTTTTAAGAAAATTCTAATTAATCTGAAACTCTTCAGTAAAGCATCTTCATTTAAATATAGCAAACATATTTTTGCTACCAGCCTACAGAACACAGTGATTAATTCTTTCAAGCTTTCTGTGAGCACCATCTGGCCGTCGTGCTTGTTGCTATTTTACTTATCAACGTGTTTCAACAAATTTCCTTTTGACAATTTAGTCTTTGACAGTGTCTTTTTGACTGAGAACACAGGGTACTTGGTATTCTCACCACATTGGTGTTACCCACAGCGGGTGCTGGACCTTTCAGGCGAGATGATGAGTGCATGGGCAAGTTTTGTGTGGGGAAACCATTTCAGATGGTGCTTTCTTTGAAGGAAGGGAGATTCTTCCAATTCTATAGGTATTGGGGTACCCCCTGAATGGTTCTAAGAAGGTATTTCCTCCTCACTGAATAAATCTTGCATTGATTGCAAAACCAAATAAGCTCTGGAACAAATGGGAACACCCATGTCAGAGAGGTCATTTGTGCTTAGGAGATCTGCAAGATGGAGAAATAAATAGAGGACTCTGGGAAATCAGTTTTTAGGAATAAAGGTGCCCCATCTGAAATACAAGTAGGTGAGGAAGGAGAACTTAAGGTAATGTGAAGTTGCAGAGGAATGTCCCATCTTTTTGATCTCTACTTTGAACCGATGTTTACCAGCAAGAGTCTGTGTCTATTACAGATAATGTTTAAATTACATTTCAGGGGAAAATTCCATTCTATGAGTCATCACCTACTGCTACCAAGCCCCTTGCCATCAGCATGGGGGAATTAGAAAATAAACCCTGAAGAACAGCCTAGAAAACACCGAGTAAGTGCTGGGTTTAAACCTCTCAAGCAATTTATTTTTCAGCATCGTGAGGCTTTGGAGCAAGATTTCAGGTTTTCTGAAGCACTCTTAGAGGTTCTGTGAAATAAAAGCTGCTGTTTTAAACCTGTTTGATGACTTCATTAATCTCTTCCTGTTTTTATGATCAGCTCGGCACAGAACAATTCCCCCATTATCTATAATTCTACCTTATTAGAGGAGCATGAGCCTCTTGTGAAACATAGATCATAAAGACATATTGACCAAGAGCAGAGTCTGGATATCCTTTTTCTTTTAAATTAACCCAAGCTTCGTGTCGAAACTGAATTCTATCAGACTCCAAGTGAACCAAGTCAAAGTGGTATAAACAAAAAAAAAAAAAAACCAAAAGAACACATGGCTATGATTTAACCTAACAACACAATGAGAGTGCCAGTGTACTGATTCAAATGCATAGGGACCTCAGTGCTTCAGAGCATTTGTATGATCTCTTTGAAGAGAATATTGCTTTACATGAAAACTGGAAAAATGATAGCTTTTTAAAGTTCTGACTGGAAAAAAAATATTTTTCAACTAGATTAAATCAACAGGTGTAGATCTGCTGGAAAAAGAGAATGAAACTGATTAAGAAAAATAAGCAATGTTTACAAATACTTGTTATTCTAATATATTCTCCCATTGCGAAGCTGACTGAGCAGAAGTCGATTTTGTGTTTCAGATATGGTCTCAAGATGATAAAAATATTCCACTCTCCTTCTGTTACTCTCAGCTGTGCTCAGAGGAATCTATGTGACATCCAGCCAGAACAGCCCCAGCTGTTTACTGTCACCTTTACTGCCCACAAACCACAGGAAGAAATATTTCCCTTCAGACTGGGAGCATTTGACATAAGAACTTCCTACCTTACCTGCCTGAACAAGATTTCTAGGAAACTGAGAGAATAATACTTAATATCAAATTATTGATTGTGATAGCATGTTCCTTGAACCAATTGCATGTTTGAAAAGAGCCTTCTTGAGAACATACTTTTAAAAGATAAAATGTATTTATCTTTAAGATGTACTTTGACAATACACACACCAGATATTGAAATATCACATATATTCAAAGGCCAATAAAACAAGATGATTAAAAAGCCTAATGTAATCCCATACTTTAAATGTACAGGCACCTTCTTTGGACTCTACTGGAACGTTGTTTTAGCGGACATCTGGAATAAGCAATTGTCTCATTGTACTTCCAGAGCTCGAAATTTTAACTACTGAACTTTTCTTTGTTTTAGAAGTCTGAAATCACAAGCATCTCCCACTCATAGCTGCCTGAGGATTAACATAAAAATTGGCTTCAATCATTTGCATGCTGTTTTTTTTCTTGAAAACATATTAGGAACTAAAACCAGAACGGTGTTGATGATACA
This sequence comes from Petroica traversi, assembly GCA_025920805.1. Classification (NCBI taxonomy): domain Eukaryota; kingdom Metazoa; phylum Chordata; class Aves; order Passeriformes; family Petroicidae; genus Petroica; species Petroica traversi. Next base: position 25,891,181 of record JAHLSL010000020.1, read on the forward strand.
AATTATCCAGGATTCCAGTCCTGAGCAAAAGCACCTCCTGTGGCTCATGTAAAGGAATTTAGAAGATAATTGCTATCCTATTTCTCACTGTACATTGAACTTTCAACTGCTTGAACATAATCAGCCTGATGGTGCTTGAGCATTCTGCTGGGCAGACAATTAACTGCTTAAAAACAATCTGACCCAAATATTGCATGCTGGTGTAGCCACAGATTGCAAACACTATCAAATAACGCAATTTCCCATCAGTTTAATTTATTTCTGCAAGAAACCACCATGGGCTGCTTAAAATAATTTCAACTAAACAGAACAAAAAGCACAAGCAATGGCAAAAAAACCCCAACAAAACCCTGTTTGAAACACCCAGATTTCAGCAGTGTCTGGTGAAGAGAGAAAGGGCTGAGGAACATTCAGTTGAATGGATGCCCTTAGAAGACAGGGAAGTGCCGACATACATTTCAGGTACTTGATGCAAGACTTCAAAACTCCACTGCTCAGAGGCACGTCTGTGAAGTGAAGATCCAGATTTGCCTGCAGTTAACCCAGCCTGAAATACTGTAAAATGTGATCTACAATAGTTTTTTCTTGCTTGCTTCTCTGCTGAAGTGGTAATTTAAGGAACGTACAATGACCCTGTATTGTGAACCTTGTGTTATGAACAAGGAGGAAAAAAGACCCGTAAATGTATTACAAGTCTTCAAAAAGGAAGTCTTTTCATATATCCAGTTTCCCATCCTTTAGGCTGTCCTTTAGCAATGAGTTATGATGAAAAAGCAGTTAAATATTCGATTTTATGTGAGGAATAAAGTGTTAGAGAGATTAACAGAATTATCTGTTAATTGCACAGTAAACATTTCCATAACATCGGTACAATAATCCAGATCTTTTGGACTACTTCCTTTTAACCCCATTTAACCTTTCTGAATATCTTTTCTTCATCCACCTACCCTCTCTATTTATTTCTAGTTGAAGATACAATGAAGTCTGTAGGCTTCCTGGTTTTGAAGACGGTTCATATTATTTCCTTAATTTTTAAGTGAAAAGGTTACATTTCAACAAACAAACGATTACAGCACATTCTCAGAATATCTTGCTTTGGGTTTTGGGCTTTGTTTCTTTTGTTTTTTGTATGGCCCTTTTGAGGGAGGACTGTTTGTTTCTAAAAGGCAACACTTTGACTTCCAGAACACATGTAGTGAAAAAAATACTTTTTTTCTGTTTAGAAATAAGGCTGGCATCCTGCTGCACAAGACTTAAAAATCTCTTATGGCCTTGTTTTCTAGCCATGTTGTAGTTGCAATGCCTCCTGATGATTTAGAGCCTCTAGACAGAAATACAGACAGAGCCAATGCCCAGAATGACAGGAATTTTACAGGCAACCAGCTGGGAAATTGTTTTCAAAGTCAGGTAGGAAACAAGTGAACTTTTTCAGCCTGCTAAGGCATAAGGGCTACAGTGAGAAGTGAGATTATAACTTGTCTGGCTCAGTCTAAGACAAGATCTCTTTCCCTCTAAACCAAATGTCCTTTTCCTGGAGTTAGGAATGAGAATGGTGGTTTTTGCTTTGTGTCTGATACCTTTGGTCCCAAACGAAGAGGACTTTTAGGCATGAAGCTGTCAGCAAACTAATGGGAAAATGAAGACACTGCATTAATTGAAGTGGATTGTCCCAGTTCCTTTCACAACTCAGACTACCAATCTGGGAAGCTTTATCATTAAAATTCACAGAAAATCAATTAAGAGAGGCCTACAGCAGACTAGAGCTCCCACAGGGCCTCTTTGCATTTCCTCAAAAGGTAACAAATGTCAAGGGACAGAAGATGTCAGTCTCAGTAAGCAGGCTTTGTTTGCCTGGGAAAAGTTCATTAAAGAAATTAAAGACTCACACTAAGGAAGACCAAGGTAATGCGATTTTATTAGCCAGCTCTTTCAATATTGAACCATATAAATAACTGGCATAGTCAGTGATTTGTTATGGATTTCCAGTAATTTTGGCTAACTGGAGACTGAATCAGAGATAAAAATACAAAATGAACACAATGAAAACTTTATTAGTAGTATAGTAACTAATTATCCTCTGTGTGGACAAACTTCTTAAAATAGGTCTCTTCATCTGTTGCAAAAGCAAGGCACCAGTTACAAGAATGGACTTTGTTAATTTTCATAGATAGATCAATTTTAGAGGAGCAAGTGAGACAGATAAACTGTAACTGGAGCAAGATTTAGCCACCTCATAGTGGGAGGCAATGCCATGCTAAAGCAGTGGTGGAAAAACAGATGCTGACCTTGGTACTTACCAAGCATGGAAAGAAGAGGCTTTGTCCAGTTGTCCATGGGACTTTGATGAAGAGAGACTCTGCTGTGGTGAGACAAGGTTGTTTTGGTTCACAGAAGAGCTGTGAAAGATTTTTCTGTCCATGTGTTGGGGTGAAAAGAACGAGTCGTGCTTCTGGCCTGCTGGAACCTCTTGGAGAGAGGTGAGCTGTGCTGCGGGCTCCAGGACAATAAAAAACCACCAATAACTTGTTAGGATTTGTAATCTACCTGAGGCATATAGAAACAATGAATTAATCAGAAAGAATGCTGCTGTGTTAAAGGACTCATTCAGATATTGTGAAATTTTGCCAAAGCAATCTTCCTTGGGTGTGAGAGACACTAAACATTTCCCTTCTCAGTGTAAGAAATCAAATTCTCTCACACAAAAGGTAGCTCATAGGTAGATTTCATGAAAGTATCCAGGAAAAGCAAGTGTTCTGAAAACCTCAACAAGCCTGCTAATGATGTTTTTGAGATGGATGTGCTCTCATGCCAAGTTGATATCACCATAACAACGGGCTGTAAGAGGCACATGCATAAATGGAGAGTTAAGTGCTGGACTGGCCATTCATGCATGCCCCAGCATGGCAACGTGAAGCTGCAGTAATTGCAGGGCCACGTTAGATGGCCGAACGTTCTTTCACTGTTTTGAGGAAAAAAAGTAACTGAGCATTACAAGCAGAGGTACCAATTAGTATAATCAGGCATATTGTCCCACAGGCTCAATTTAATCTTTTTCCTAGCAGTGCAGCAGTAACTGTTCTTCCTAACATAATTATCTTACGTTCAGTACAGCATTTCCATCTACATTAGGTATAAGCCAGCACAAGTGTTCAACCAAAGATAAAAGTGCAAAGGGGATTAAAAAAATTGCCAAGACACTTTAATGAAGTAAATGAAATAAGATTGTCTTTTCTGTTTCAGTGATTCCATCAGACAAGAAAACAATAGTGAGAAGCAGGAGGCAGGTGAGTTGATGCAGTCAGGGGTAAAGATTAAAATGAAGCGTGGTTGTTACATAGCCAGTATGGGAAAAGCTGGCAGGACAGAGCAATCATCTCTGAAATTAAGATGGAAGTTTAGTTTCTTCTTTTTCTGTTAAGATGGACTATAGGGTTGAGTTACGGGTTTTCAGACTATTTTGTTTTATTTTATTTTACAGACCTTACTTAGATCCATATTAATCAGCCGAGTCTCTGCTGCCATCAAAATTGAGGGAAATAACACTTTTTTAGCACTGCTTAGAAACAGAGGAGATAAAACTAAACTGTGCAGTCCCAATGAGCAAAGGAATTATGGCCTATCCACCTTCAATAAGTCACAAAGACCAAAATCTCTTTAGAGCATGTCATTTACTTTGAGCCTTGCACAGCAACCTCTCGGCTCATCATGGATCAAAAGATGCCTCACTGAATTGCAAGAAAAAAGCCTGTATTCTGTTTAGTTGCAATCCTGTTAGTCATAACAAATCTTCTGTGCATCAGCTGAGCTCCAGGAAAATCATATGCAACAACAACACCCTCTTCAGGGGCTGCTGCAGTACCTTATCTAATAATTGTTCCCTGACTGTAGAAGACTTTCCCCCCTCACACCTCGAGCAACAAACCTACTAATCTTCCAAATCCTTATTCAATTCCACATCCCTCTGCCTCTTAACACGCCTGCTTAAAACCATAGGGCTGCCCACAGGACAAAGGTCCAGTCTCACAAACTGCTATTCCTCCATGGAAAACCCTTGGACTGCTGCTCTTGAACCACAACATTTGTCAGGAGTGCCATTACACTTAGAATTAGAGGGGGGAAAAAAAGAGAAATTTTATAAGGAATAAGGGATGTTTAAAAGCAAATCTCTAGACTAAGCCTGGGAAGTTAAACACAGGAAGGCAGGCACTCTTCAGCACCTAGTTCATATTAACAGATTCCTAAACTATACAAAATTAAGTTAAGAAATTAAACAGAGAGCAATATAAGCATATTTTAATTAATTTAAAGGTATGTAAAACACAGAATATTTTCCATGAAACTAGGGGATTTTTTTTTCCTTGTTTAGTGCCTGAGTAGCATTAGCAACTGGAAAAAAACCTACTGAAACTGTAAATGCATTTTACCCCAGGATAGAAACAAAAGGTAATCATTAAAAAACTAGGAAAAAAATCCAATCAGAAACATAAAACATTATGGACCATGCATTATTTTTATCACCAAGAATTCCCCATATAGAAGGCATGGAGAAAACCATAATTCAGAATTGGGAAAACAGAGGGACTGTAAAAGTGAAATGGAGTTCTGACAAATGATACTGTATAGAATAGAGGTTCACAGACCAACTAAACAAAACATCCCAGCTCTACAAAACTAGAATAGTGTATATTCCAGCTGAAGCACGAGTGTTTCTGTATATTCATCTTGGAAACTGGCACACTTGCTTGCCAAGGCTGCTGAACTACTTCTTTTACATCTTAAACCACAAAACTTCCTAGTCCTTTCACAGGAACCTCTTAATCAAAGGAAGAGAGACTGAAAAATATTATTTTAATGCTTCACAATAGCATCAAGATACATGCCTAAGCTAAACCCTTTTAAAATACAAATAAATAGCCAGCAAGTGTATAAAACTGCTATTTGAAGAAGTGATAAGAAGACAGCCAACTCAAGGTCATGGTTAATACAAAGCCCCATGATTAATATAACACAAATGCAGATGGTCAAGGACATAGCTAATTTTCCCAGTTTTGTCATAGAATAAGCATGCATTATTAAAGCAGAAATGGTTTCTAACAAAAATTACGTTTCCCAGAGTTGAATACCACTTGGGGTGGGCACTCATCATCTCTACATAATATTTCAGGAGTTCAGTTGGCACTAACCTGTTTTTCTAGATACCAGCAGGGAAGAAGTTCCTAATAATATGCAGTTCTGTAACTTAATTAGAAACCTTTCATCTTTCAATATCTTAAATAAAAGCTAGAAAAGAACAAGTTTTGACACCAACTATCCTTAGTAGCAACATTACTGAGCACACTATCTGAAAAGGTCAGTCTGCCAGGCAATAATACATAAAATAGAAATTAAAGTGAGGGCAGGGAAAATCATCTTCAGGTGAAATTCTCTTCTGCAAAACCAAAGTGAGATTAAGATTCATCCTGTGAAGAACACATTCCTCAGCTATGAGAGAAAACATAATTCTTAAAAAATCTGTTCACTTCATTAAAGACAGAAAATTAACTACAAATCAGGTGTTAGCTTGCTCAGTGCTCAGACATCATAATTATTACCATAGAATTTGCATATAAATCAAATAAACACATTCCAGTGAGCATTTTTATTCATTTACTAGTGCCAGCCATGCTATGCTTTGATTCTATCAATACATCCTGCTGCAAAGAAGGTTGAACTGTGTTTTCAACATCATATAAAATCAGCTCTTTGACCCATGGCTCACCACAGACCTCTAGACAGGAGGCAAAGATCTACACCAGCTCATCTTTCAGAACTTCTCACCCACCTTTACCTTTCTGTGGGCAGCTGCAAAAAAAGGGAGAGAAAGCCATTCCAAAGAACACTACCAAGGAAATCACACAGCACTATGGGCTTTTTCCAGGCATGAAATTCTTAACAGATTATGTGAAACAACACAGAAGCAATTCCTGTCCAGAAAATAGATTTAAAATGTTTTTGTTTCAAGGGCAATCACTGTATGTTTAAAATTTCTAGTGCTGAAAGCTACATTAGGTCCACAACATCGAGTAATCAATGTCCCCACAATCTAAATTGTGAAATTGCTACCTCCCCCGGGAGAATATTTTCAGGATTTGCAACCCATCTCAAAACCTAAGCAAAGCTAAACCAGCGGAATGTTCCTGGGATGACGATGTGTTCTATTATCCTTCAAATATCCATGAAAACAGCCTTGCTTTCTCCAGGACAGCTGCTAAAGAAAAACCTGGAGTAAAACCTATGAGAAATGGCAATGTGCACAAATGTTCATTTCCACAGCAGGCACAATCAAACACCTCTTGGAGTGGCCTAAAAGCAGAGCAGCATTCACTGGCACAGCCTCTTCTCACACATACAGGCCACTGTGAGGCCATGCAGGTCCAGCCTTCTCAGAGATGTGCAAGGACAAGAGAGAGCAAGTGCCAACAAGGGTTTTAAGCTGCACCAAGGGAGGTTTAGGTGGGGTATTAGGACAAACTTTTGCCCAGAAAGGGGCATTAGATATTGGAATGGGCTGCCCGGGGCGCAGGTGGAGTCACTGTTGTGGGAGATGTTCAAGGCAAGTCTGGGCATGGCATTCAGGGTTCTGGCCATGTGTCGCAAGTTGGACTCACTGACCTCACGGGATTCTTCCAGGCCAAGACATTTGTGACATCACAGCCTCTGGGGTCAGCGCAGTAGCTGGCAACCCTCCCCAGCTGTCACCGTGCTCAGAACCTCGGCAAACCTTGACGAGGAACAACGTCCAGAGCCTTTGTCGTGGTGACATTTCCCGCATTGCACCATGGCTGGTCACTTCCCCTCCTTGCTCCTACAGCTATACGTGCTGCTAATGCTGGTTCAACCCCTCAGCCATTCCGACCGACCTGAGAGGTACACATGCACCTCGGGCCCGCTGCTCGAGGACATGGAGCTGCAGGAGGTGGAACCTGAGCTGACATCGTGGATGGACATGGCAATGCTTTCGTGGATGTGCTTCTTTGTGGAGCTGCTGATCTCGGGCATATTCCTGGGATGTTGGCTTCGTAGAAGGCTCCAGAGACGCTGGAAAAAGGTGAGGGAGGGAGTCATGCAGGAAGGAAGGTGCAGGCAGGCGGGTGCTGGACCAAAGGCTGCCCCAGAGGCCTCAGCCCCGCTGTGCCCTTCTGCCCTTTCCATCGGGATCCGTGTGCTTTGTCTTGCAGGAGAAGTGCCAGAGCCCCTCGGACGGCGCAGAGCCATGCTGCTGCCAGGGACACGGTTGCCCCCGGAAGCTGATACAGTTACTGAAAGATAACCGTGACTTGCTGCAACTGTGCCTGCGCCACAGCCCTCAGACAAGGCCCAGAGCTAAGAAAGCAGCAAAATGGGGCAACTGGAAGAGGAGGAGGCTCCTGGCCTCCCGTCTGCGCTGACTGTCCGGCCCCAGTCCAGCGGCGCTTTCCATGCAGCGCACTGCGGGGGATTTGAGACCAGTGCTCAACCTGGGCACTGCAACATTCCCCCTTTTAGGTGTTAGACATTCCCCCATTCTTAGCTTAGGATTCCCCTCTACCTTTATCACAAGAATTTAGAGAAACCCCTGTTCTTAGCTATAAGATTCCCCTCCACATTTATCACAAGAAGTTAGAGAAACCCCTATTCTTAGCTGTAAGATTCCCTTCCACATTTATCGCAAGAAGTTAGAGAAGTTAGAAGTTGACATTTCCCTTAGTGTTCCTGTTCCAAAAGTTGAAGTTTTTTAGGCATAGGATTCTCAGCCCATAGTCTTCTAGTCACCCCCTAGTTTTAGGTTTTGAGAGTAGTCAGGTGAATAAAGTTCATGTTTTCTGCACATTGCTGTATTGTTTTCTTGATATCCATCTGAGAGGGGACACAGCGAGTGATGGGTTTGCAATGGAGCTCCAGTCTGCCCGGAATAGAGAGTCTGAGTGCACCAGCAGCATTTGCAAAAATATTCAGGGCAGCTGGAAAGAAGATGGTGGGCAATATTCTCCTTTCCTTAAAAATAAAACCTGAGGTTTTATTTTTTTTAAAGAATTAACCATGTATACTCCTGGCTTAAATGACTTCTCTCTGGCTTATTCTGCATCTTGCTCCTTTTACAGCACCACCCAACACCTCTGTTAAAATTCACATCCCTCACTGCAAATAGGACAATCTTGATGTTTTCTGAGTAATATTGACTTTGATGGTTCACCCATTTTTACAAATGCAACAGGAAAAAAACCTTCAGGTCAACTTTACCATTTCAAAAGCTGGTTCCTCAACTCCTACACACCAGTTTCATCACTGGCGATGTTCAGCAGTGACACCAAGCAAGCACAGAAAACAAATGGAAGAAGAAATGAAGATAATCAGCAGCTGACACCACCCACCAAAATACATTTTAAATTAAGGTCTCTAAGAGCAAGTTTGAGGTGTAAATGGAGACACTCACACAGAAGAACTACCAGTTGGTAGTCGTGGCATTTCCTCTGAGTTTCCTCCTCTATTTTTATCATTCACTAAACAAGTGAAAAAACCCGAACAAATGCGACCTTTCAGGCAGAGAAAAGATGTGGCTGGTCTTTAAGAAAGCATTTTATTCTGCCTGTATAATAACCTGTTGAGAAAAATATGAGCTTTTAGTGAAATGTCACTGTGCTGCTGCAGTTGTTCTACCACTGTGCTGAATAACAGGCACGTCTGTAAGGCTCCTGCAATTCACCCTGTGCCAGGGTCATTGGCCACTTATCACTGTAGGGATCACTGGGAATAATGATGCTGGAAAATGTGGAGGGAGCTGGATAAATAAATACTTGCCATTTCCTTAGCAAAAAACAAAAACATAAAAACCCAGAAAACCCCAACCTTGAATAAAGCTATGAGAGTAGTTTGTGTATGCATTAGGAGGATTTAAATTAACTATTTTATGGCTGCTTTTGGTTCAACATTCATCAACCTGAATTTGAATTTGCACAGGGTAAGTTATTAAAGGTAACTGAAGCTCAAAAATAAATGTCTATTTGCTTGTACGTGACCTATACTGAAACACGTTAAAAACCAGTGTTTTGCTTTAAATCTACTTGGTATTGACTTCATTCAGTCTTACACCTATTAGATTATTAAATACATGGGGAAATATATTCTTTGTTTCATTAAGAATGCATTATTAATTAGGAAGGCATAGCTTTATCAGTGTCACTGCTGATACCAACATTCCTTGGATAAGTCCAAAGTATTAACACTAGAACATCATAACATCAGTAATTTTCAATACAGCCTCAAAAATAAAGATAAAGTTCAAAGTTTTTCAGATGTCCTACAGTTGCTAAGATATCTGCAGAAAGAGGAGTAAACTGAAAATAGTTTTTTCAGTTTTTTTTTCCCTTACCTTTCTTTTGGGCAACAGAAAACTCCTAACACAGGGAAAGAAATGTAGTTTTTACACATGAGTCATTGCCTCAGTTTCAACCTGATTCCACTTCAGTGGAATCTTGGAAAATCATCAATATGAAATTTAAATTGTATTCATGAAAGTAGGTATTCTTTCTCCATTCCCCTCCCTCCCCAAAATCTATCAACACCAAGTAAGAAAGTTTTCATTTGAAAGGTAATTATTAGAAAATTATATTTGGACATAACGTGTTCGCTACAAGTTCCAGCAGAAAAAGCAAGGAGAGAAGAATCAGAGGTTGTCAAACTCAATATAAAATCCAGCTCACACTTTCCCCAAAAACCTCATTTAATTTACCCAGAATTTAAAAAACAAATTCACACAATAACATTTCGCACATTATGTTAAATACTATCTTTTCTATCTGAAATATTCATCGTTATTCTGCTTTTCAGAAGTGAATTACGAAGTCTTCTGCACCCATCTCACCAAAATCTGATTCTAAGTGCTTGCAAGTTTCATCCCTTAGGAAGCAAAAGTGGCCCCGAGCATCTCAGGATCAATAGAAACTAAACAACAAAGCTTGACAAAGTATATTAAATTGTCAATAAAGTCAATAAGTATTTCCCACTGTAGAGATAGGTGTCACCAGCTTATGAATTTTGCTGGTGCAGGTTTAGTGAAGGAAAAATAGGTCTTTATTGCCAAATCAGTTATGAGTTGTTCTACTCTACTGCAAATATGATATGAGAATAAACATTGTATTCTTCAGAGTATCATCCATGAAGAAATTCACTTTAAAATTAAGTCTGTTCCTGAGTTTGACCACACAAGTGAAAATTCTCTATTAAAACACAGTGATGGCAGCATGGTCAGTCTTGGCAATGGAAAGCTGAGAGCTATCAGCAGATTCCTGATCAGATCTCCAAGGCTCAGTGTACACGTGCTTATTGTGATGGTCTGGCTGCCAAACTTCCACCCATCATTGGCTAATCCCCTCCTCTCAGGAGGACGGGGGAGAAAATAACAAAAGTAGGAATGGGAAAGCTCAGGCTAAAGTCAGAGAGATCACTGATTAAACAGACTTAACTTGGAAAACCTTATTTATCACCAGTTAAAATGAATATTAAATGATATTATTATTACACATTATTATTAGATAGTCAGAGACAACCAACCTGACCTCAAGTGTGCTGAAGCATCAGGGCCAGGCAGTGCTCATCTTCCCAGGAACTAATTTATCCATCTTTCTTGAGTGAATTTTCCTGCACAGAGTTCCACACTGCAATTCCTAGGCTGCCAACAGGAAATGTCTCCAGCTGAAAGTCAAACCCCAATACATAAACCAAATTAAAGGAAGAATGAAACCTGCAGCATTTGATTGACCTTCAACGCCCTGAGAAGATTAAGAATTTCCCAAGATTAAGGAGTTTCCAGAATACAAAGCAAAGGACTGGTTTTTATGGATCAAATGTTAAATAGGCCTGTAAAGTTGGAGTTCTTAGATTGCACATGAAAGAATGGAAAAAAGCCCCACCCCATCCCTCAAATGCAATTTTAGAACCTTCTTTGAAAATCTGGTTTAAAAAGAGACGAATGGATACAATCTTTCCCTCACCTGGAGGTTTTAATGAGTTGAAACCATTTCAAGTCTTTGAAAAAAGCCCTACCACAGTCCCAGACAAATAACAGTTTCTTTCATTTTTTAAATTCTCATTACTACTTCAGAGCAGTCTAAGTAATAGCAAATAAGGAAATAAAAGTTGCAATTCATACACTTAGCTCTGGAGTCCCCCATTGCCTTCAAACAACTTCATGAAACAAACTTAATGCTTAATACTCTCCAACACATACAAGCCATTTATTTGCAAATCATTTGGCTGCTTAACTTTAACTTGCATTTCTATTAGCAGACGGGCCTGATTCTTGCCTTCCCCTGACTGAGGTTAGCAATGTTGACCTTGATTTTCTACATGGCTCATGCTTAGTTGATTAAAAATCTTGACTTTCCTCTCTGGAACACTGCTTTTCCTAAATCCAGCCTAAGGTACTGAGCAGCCACACGCCCTCTGAAGTTTGCATTATTGATATCTGCCTCCCAATTAGGAGACTTTGTAAAAACAATTAGGATCAAATGTTGCCTGTGTCCACTGCAAAGAGGAGCTCTCTGGGCTTTTTACTTCTATTTTTAGAACACTCTGTTTCTAATGCCAAGGCAGCTATGTACAAATATAGAGAAACACCTTGAAGCATCAATAAACAGAAGCAACAGAAAACAAAAGCTGTCACATTTCCTGTGGCCGTTTGTGGGTGAAATTGCATGTGTGAAAATATTGCAGTTACGTAATTCAGTGATATGTAAATATTTCAAAGTAAATATATTAAAAGCAGATTATGCAGCGTATATTTGTTACCCATTTTAAATTATTGCTAGAAGCTAAAGAAAGATTTGATTGCCTCGCAAGTTTGCCTTTATAATTTACAATGGAGCAACTACTTTGCTTTAAATGTGGTTTTTTTTCTCTGACAGTTTCATCTACCTGGTCACCAAGCTGATACAGAGCAGAGTAGCAAAGACGGTGCAAGAAGCTGATTTTTAATTATATAAATGGACTTTTCACGTGGCTGTAACCGATATTTCCTTTCAGACTGTGAGCTAACAGCATACATCAAATATCTTACCATTCCACCACTTGCTTGTGGTGTTTACAGCCACACACAAGTTAGAACCATGCACTTTTTCCTGGATGTCATGTGGCTGCTGGAAGTGCGACAATGTAGCATCAATTTGTATTTGGTAGGTCAGTATTACCCACAAATTGAAAAAGTTACTGTTATAGGATACAAAGACTCTCCATTCCTGCTGTAAATAAGAGTGTTTAATAAACCCAGCTCCTCCGACTACAACTTGCTTCCAACTGTGCAGTATTTATTTTTTTAGATGATAAAGGGTCGCCTGTAGATTATTCTGGATTAAAATTAAACTATAACTGCAGGCCTGCACATTAATCTCAAGTTTGATGGTATGAGGAAGCTGATGGTCTTCTAATCCATCCCTGTGACCATCATTGTGTACTTTCTTGATTATCTCCAAGGTATTTTTCTTCAGCCTGTGTAAACTGTTTTATAAAGTCAGGAACAGGGAGAATGGCTGCCTTCCATACAAGTCTAAGGGGTTCAATTTTGAAGTGATTAGAACTGTATCAGTCTTCAGGCCCAAATATGTGCAGCCTCTGTGTAATACAGAAGGTCTCATGAAAGGTTCACTCAGGAGGTGCATAAAAACCTTCATGCCCTCACATTGCAAAATTCCAGCTGAGTAAAATTTCACTCACTTCACAAATAAAGGAAAATATTTTAGTGGTGGTGCCTGGGAAAAGGTGAGGATATACAGTAACAGGAAGTATTTTGCACTTACCCAGCCAAAACATAGATATTCATAATGGAACAAGCTTCTACAAACTGAAAATATGCTTGGCTGAGGTAGGTTTCAGTCAACAACTTCCATCCTCCAAATGCAACAGTAAAGAGTAGTTCAGCCCTTTCTCCTCCCAGTTCATACAAAGAGAGGAAGTGTCTCTCTTTACTTTTATTTCTCTGGTCAAAAAGATGTTACCACATGTAGACAGTCTGTGAGAGAGGAAGGAACAGCAGTGTTTGCTATCTGCCACCAAATTTCACATCCTATAGTCTTCTTTTAATAGGCTAAAGGATCCTTGGAGAAGGCTGAGAGGTCTGCATTTGTGCATCTTAGCAGGATTCTGCACTGGTGAATACCTCTACCTAGTGTTCTTGTGTTAACAGATCAAAATGACTTTGTACTACTGAGGCTCTGCACTCATTTGTACCAACTCAATCTAAGGACATTGCCATTAGGTTATAAATGCAAATTTAGAAATAGATTGCCCCATAGGCTTAGGTGTTAGTGTCTTTATTTTAGGGGCATTATCAGATTAAATGGCTGAAGATATTGTATGGTATCTATAATATGAACACACCCCTATATCCCTCAAATATAGTTTCTAGCAATGAAATATTTTGCATGCCATATGCAATGGTGGCCAAAAAGAAACTTATTAAATGTCATCAAAACTAAGGGACCCTATCAGCATTTTAAGAGAAGCCTTATTAAGATGAAATTTTGTATTTCAGCTCATTGTGAAGTTATTTGACATTTCAGTGTCACATCTAATACTCCTAATCAATAATGTGATACACTGTACACAGATTGCAGTGAGTGCAAAGATGAGTTTGTGTGCATCAGTTATCTACTAGAGTTATCATTATAAGAAACTCTGCTGTTAACCTGTCTTTGGATTTATGTGTCTTTTCTCTGCTCTTGATCAAATCTATGATAATTTTTAGAAGATAAAATAGAGAGAGAGGCTGGAAGAATAGCTCATCTGAATGCAAATGAGCTCTTTCTCCCCCCTGCATATCTCTCAAGGCTTATCTTTTTATTACTTTCACAGAAAGCAGGACAGTCTGGTTAGAGCCAGGGGCTAAATCAGAAATGACTTGACAATCCACTGATAACATGGCATTTTTAGAATATATTCTCTACTCTAAGCTCCAGTGACTAAGGGTGAATCATAAAATTGTACGAGTCGATCAGCTTAGGATGTGTTTTTTACATGAAGACTTATGAAAATGTAAGTGTACTTTATCACCTGAAACGAACTTTTATCTTGAACATCTACAACACTCTACAGTCATAGGCCAGAAATACGACTGCAAGGGAATATAAATGAAAAAGGACTTCTGCTTGCTAGATTTGGGGGGGTTTTTGAGTTGTTTTAATAATTTGAGCTCTGCCACAGTGCCAGCGCTGCAGTATTAATAGCTGGGTTTCCCAAGAGTCATATAATGTTTATTTAGGTTCCCAGAGGAAATGTAAGGACAGAGCTAAATCAACATGGTCACACCCCATAAAGCCAGGGATGCACGTACACACACACTCTAAAGCCTTCCAAACACCAGCTTTTGCCCCATATCCAACCCTAAAGGAACACCCAGACCAGGTACCAGAAGGAGGTGATGGTTGCAGGTCTTGTCTCTTTGAAGCCTACACCAAATTGTTAATAATTCCACCTCAAATGTGTTCTGCATCTACTGTTAATGACAGCTGCTCACCTCTGGAGTTTTGTTGCCACGTATCATCAACATTTTTACTACAAAATATACTGATCTTACAGCTGGCTTCCAAACAATTCATGGGCCTGCTTCTCTACAAAGCCTGTCCAATTTTTAATTAAAAATAGAAAAATAACTGCTCTTCACATGTGTCATCACTGTTAAGTCTCATCTGTGTTTTCAGCTTTTTTTATTTAACTTATAGGATAATGAAACAAACTGAAATGGGATTTCAAGGCAGGTGGTAGGCAAGGTATGGGAAGATATGTGCTGCTTGAGAATCCTCAATATCAGCAGACAATTTGCTGAAGCTGAACTATTTTTTTTCCAAGCAAAATAACCACTTAGTGTCTTTATCTTCCCTGGTGTTTCCAGAGAGAACACTATTAGCTTTGTAAGCATGGAATTACTGGCTATTTGAATATATACATTTAGCAAACTACGTAATTTTTTAGGACACTCTGCTGAAGCAGTATTTTATTTTTTAAGCTATTTTAACAAAATATTTGCTTTACAAAGCAGAAGTGCTTCAAATTGCAATTCGGCCCTCATTTATGGTTATTAATCAGCATTGCTCTCCTAGTGTGTGGGTAAATTGTGACGCTGAATGTGGCACAGATTTGTTGGTACTGCTGAATATATATTCTGCTATAATGCCTATTATCAGAGATAAAGCTCAAATCAAAATGTGGTGTTAAGAGAATTAGCAGACATTATTCCTTCTTGACCCATGAGTGCTAAGGTTATTTTTCATCTCTTCCATTAATCCTCAGTTTCAGAACAGAGCAAGCCTGGTCCTGCTATGTCTAGTCCAACTGCAAGTGCCATTTTTCCCAATTAATTTTCACTACTTACACCGCTTTCAGTTGTGAAGTTCCACTCCTTTGTAGGTTTGGTTTGTTTTTTTCCCTTCAGCCATAGGTAGCAAATGTTAGTTCACATGAAATAGAAATCAGACAGATACAGTACATCAGCTCAGGGGGTTTTGGCTTTCTTTTCCTTTTCTAGATAGCAAACAGAGTTAACTGCAATTACCTTGCTTCTCCCAGACAAAAAGCCAGGACAAGCTTCCCAAAATGCAGATTTTGAAAAGCATGCATGTTGGACCATAATTACATGTAGACATGGAATTGCTTGACTAAAGGGGAAAATTAAAGGAGACTAACTAACCAATAGGTTAGCAAAAGGTGAGCATTTATGAATCAATAGATCAATTTAAGTACCAAGTGCTCAGAGTAGCTTTCAAGGGTGATAATGGATTTTAGTACCACTGTAGGGACAGATTTTAATTGTGCACTATAACAGTGCTGTTTGAGCCATTATATGACTGAATTATTACTATTTCTGTAACAACTTGGATGTAAAACTTGACTTTGGGCTGAATTGTGTCACTTAAGGGAATTGAGGAGGAAATTGTTTTACACATTCAACAAAATTAAATGTATTTTGCATTCCTGACATCACCATTTGCCAACCTTAAAGGAATTCTGTGCCAAGCTTGTTGTACAAAACCCATGCACTGGTGTAAGCTATGCAAATCCAAAATTCTCCCTGCCCCTCCCAAGTAAATGAGTAGATCTAAACTTTAGAACAAATAAGGCAGAAATCTCCCAAGGCTTAATGGCTTCATCTGTCATGTAGTGACTGTACCCCTGATGCACAAAGTTCCTTAATCAATATTTACTTCTCTTATTTCTGTTTTAAAATTAGAACGCAAGCACCATATCCATAATGCAATGTTTCTGAAACCTAAGAGCCAAGACTCTCATCCCAATTAAAATGCAGCAAGCAGATTGGTTTTAACACTCAGTGGCATTCTTTTTATGGACTCTTATTCCTTCACAGACCACATAGTTATAAATAATCCATGCATAGAGGAATTAGGCCTTTTTCTTGTTTTATGGGTTACAGACTCTATGCCTGTGCAAGTGTCATAAAATATTCTAAAGCACTACAATGCAACAAAACACATTTAAGTCCCTACAGTAAAAGTAATTGAATAGTTTTGATATTTAATTGCTCTTCTTCTGTCATATGAGTACAGTCTTTTGAGTGAATCACACAATTACTGAGTCCAGACCAAAGAATGACTGCTACCCAAAGTCATTTCAGAAAGGCACCTTTATCACCTGCAAATGTTTAAATGTGATGATGGAATAGGACACTGACAAACCTTAGGACCCAAAATATTCACAAAACTAACAAACCAGAATTGAAACCACAGAAGGTGACTTGCACACTTTTTATGGTAGAGGAGCTTTGACTTTTTTAATGAGTTTTGACTTCTTTTGGAAGATCCATCTCATGTGCTTATAGGATCCTGTGAATGACAAGGGAGAGTTGGGTGACTGAAAACAGAGAGCAAACTCTGCTTCAGTGGCCTTCCACCAAGACTCACATGGTTCTTCTGTTCTGTGCAGAACTGAGGACAAAACTGAGGCAAGAGGGGAAGTTACACAAGAGAGATGCACCCTTTGCTTTGTCTCTGAAGCTGAAATCTCTACTGTGCTTTCTGTGCTCTGGAAGAAATTCTATTTATAACCTTTATACTTTAAACATAGAGTAGGTTACACTGAATTATACAGTATCTGTAGAGATGCTGTGGGAGACTTTGCAGCAGCAACTGAAATCTTTGCCCTCCTCCATGCAGAAAAGATTTAATATAGCCTGGGGAATTATATTCCAGCCCAGAAATACAGTGAGAAAATCTTTCTTTATAATTTTCCAAAATAAATATAGACAGTGAAGGACTGGAAAGAATATTCATCTGTTTGATTCATACACACTCTGTTTTAAGACAAATTAATTATGCAGCAGAAGCATTTAGCATAAAAATACAAGCTTTGAAATGTGAGTGTTAAGTGTAGTACAGGGAAATGAACCTGATAGAACTGATAGAAGGAGATTGAAAGAGGCTAATTAGAAAATGTCTGGAAGAGCATAACCATTTGACAAAAAGTACATAAGATAAAGCACTGTGGGCTTTAGCAGATTATTAATGGTTTGCAAGATTTAGTATCCAATCACCTTTGAGATCAGCTTTTTTTTTCCACCCAATTTAGTCTCAGCTACAAAAATGCAAAACAGCAAATGCAACTGTTGGTTATAATGAGGTCACAAGCTAATTGTGTTCTTATTTCAAATTTTAGAGCAATAACCCTAGGAATGTAATGCCTTAAAATAAACACTAGTTCAACAACTAAAGCTATAAACTGGAATACTCTTTCTTGGTTTTTCATGAAAGGTGACTATTAATCTTTGTTGTGTGGGTCTCAATCCCACTGAAGGTATTCATGCTCTAGGAGGAATTCCCTTTAGTATTCTAGTAAATTCCCTTTAGGTCTAAGCAGATTTCATTACTGCAATGATTTTTTTCCCCCAAGGAAAAATAGAACAGATAATGTTTCACTCCAGCAGTCACTCATTTAGTCATGTGACTGAGGAGTTTTACTTCTCTCTGTGTGCAAGGATCTGAAACCAGACTCATGAGAAGAGTGCCTTGAATTCCATAATTTTCAATGGAATTAATGTAATACCAAAGCCTTTAGAAATTATGCAGCAATTTTATGCAAAACGAGAAGATTTAAAATCATTAGTTTCTCTATCATAAGAAAAGAGTACTTTGAGTATTTGGGGGTAGATTAAGAAGATGAGCTCTGCATCCTCGACCCCATATTTTGCCTATTAATCAATTTTAATAGGCAGGAGGATGTTATTGATATTTCACCTTAGAGCAGGGAGTCAAGTACAAGTGGATGTAAATTACAGACCTATTGAATAAATCTGCAGTGCTCTGCTACTTGTCTGAGCCAGGTCTTGTGATTTACCTGAGAGCTTTACATTTCAGAAAATTAAGAGAAGTGTGTTTTCTCAGATTTTCACCCCACTGGTTTATGGTTGATCACGACACAGTATTTTCTATTATTTGTTAATAATCTCACTCTGAGTTTACTGCAGAATTACAATAATCTAGCAAGAGTCCTATCTGCAGTTGGATACAAGAGACAGATGAGTGAATTATTCAGGAGTAAATAAAGCAAAGGGACTACAGTTTTATGAAAACTTGTATTCTACATACTAAAACAGTGGCAGGGTGCACTGGGAATATCTAAGGTATACATGTTTCTGGAACTACTATCCTATGAGAACAATCCTGTGAGAACTCTGAAGTACATGGATCTTATTTTTCTATGGATGTTTTAATCATTCACCCACTTCAAACTTCAAAAACCCACTTCAACAGAACATCCATAGCAAGAGATTCTATATAATAGCAATGTAATGTTCATTTGAAGAAATGCTTGAGACATTTAGGCACTCCATGAAATGACTGAGTGAAACACACTGAGTCATTCAAGTAATTTTGCAAACTGACTCAAAGGTTGAAGCTCTTTCATAAAGTGACTGGTTTCAGAATATGACCAACACAAATATAATTTGTCCTGATTGTTGCAGAAATCTGCAGTAGCACACCAGGGAATCATACCCACACTGTGCCACGTCACAACCTTGAAAACAGAAATGCAACACTGGCACTGGAACTACTGGTATTTTGTTGGTCGTGGATAGTGTTTACAATAATTTAAAGCACAAATGGCTGGGAGGAAGGGAAATGGGAGGCAAGGACGATTAAACACAGAGGTGTTTCCTGTGAGAGGTTCAAGAGCAGCCTATTACTCCAGCAGCAACCTCAAGTTAATCAAGTTCTACAAGCACTAGTTTGTCTGGGAGATGGAATGAATGAATTAATGCCCAACAGTGCTTAACTCCCTGAGGAGCAATAAATAAATAATAAAACAACAGGGATTTTGTGTAAAAGTAAATGACAGGTTATACTACTTTTTAAGCTAAATATTGAAACAGGGCTTATTTTCAGAGTGCTTTTCAAACATTCAAGATTTGTTTTGAAAACAGAAAAGAAAAAAATACTGATTTGCATGTGGTATTTACAATAAGCAGATAAAACAGCAGCAACGTTATGCACACATTTGCAACTCTTGCTATTAAAAAAAAAAGGAAATGATGAAATTTTGTTCCAAGCCTCCTCTAAGGTTATTTTTGCAAGGTTAGTTAGATCCTTAGTGACTGCAATATTAGTAGGAGGGAGAGGGGGAAGCTGCAATGTTCGTGAATGATTAAGATTATTTTAAAAAATGTCACCATCTGCGTTAATAAAATGTACATACTTTTATTTTGCCTGGAAACCCTGAAATGGCATCCATGTGGGCATGTTTCATGGCTGGGGCTCTGCAAGGTCTAAAATAGTTTGCAAAATACAGATCCTCAGTGCCATTCACCAGAGGACTCAAACATGCATTAGCTCTTCAAACTAATTGGTGTTGGGCATCTTGCTTAAAAATTCCACAGCAACAGCTTCTATCTGAGGTCTGCCTGTGAAAAAGTTTGCAGAATCGTATCCTTTGCTTTTCATAATTCAATAAAAGTCCTGCAGAGAATCAGGTATGAATAATCTTACATTAATACATCCCATTCAGCTTCACCTTTGAGACCTGTCCCACTGGAATTTAAAACTCATCTGTGTGTATTTGTTAGGGGGAAAAAGTGCATTGCCATATGGATATTTCCCACTGAAACATATCTTTGTTCATTAGCTATATAAATTGACTTCACTTAGGTTCAGTTTTTATTTTCAGATTAATGTGTTTTAGTGATTACAGGACTATTAAGTGGTGAAATAGCTGTGATCTCAATTGTCCCTTTTTGATCTCATCCACGGAGATAACAAAAGTCAGGTCAGCGCTACCAAGAGAAGTGGTGAGCCGACCTTGATCCTGAATCCAGGCTCTCCAGCTCCATCTTCTGGTACAAAGGTACCTAAGAAAAAAGTACTCCCACAGCTCATTATACCAGCCATGATGTCTTACATATATAACAGGATCCCAGCAAAAATGGGCTTATCATTCATAATATGCAACAGGATTTGAGTTGGTAGTACTTTACTGAACGACAATAATTTTCTCTCCCCAATTCTCACATATTTTCCCCATTTCTTCTAATCCCCAATACACAGTGTAATTAGTCTCAAAGATGTTTCAATCTACAGGGACTAGATAAAAATAATTTTGGGTTATATCCAGGATTGAAACAGACTCAAAATAATCTTAAAATCTTCTGGGATTCACTTAGTACAGATGTCACATAACAAGCACAGAGTCTGAGCAAGTCATTCCAGCCTGCACCAGAATAATAGAACCAAATCAAAACCTAATCCTTGACTCCTTAGAATTTAGAATTTCCCAGGATTTCTATGGACTTAGCCACCTAACTCACAATGAACACTGAGAAAAAAAACTCCAGAAACCTTATTCTTGCTTCCTCTGGTAAACCGTGTAAGTATGTGCTGAATATTCTAAACTATTCCAGTGCTAAAACAAATCAACACTAAAGGCAAATCATGTTGCAAAATCTGGTTCAAACCCACCTTGTTAAAGCAATGTGTTACTTATGCTGTCTTTAAGATTAGGAAATGCTTTAAGCTGCTGCTGTTCTCACTAAGTATTGCTTAAAGAACTTGAGTCAAAAAATACCACAAAGGAGATTGCCCTCAGTGCTCAAACAGCTCCACTATGTGTGGCTTTCTGACACAAAATCAAAGGAAATATTAATCCCCAGGTTCTTCAGGACGTGTAAAATTGGAGTCCTTAAAAAAATTGCAGTCCTGGAGGTTAACTTAGGAATGTAGACGTCTGTTATTTTTGATATTTAAAGGTATTTTTAATAGGCACCAGTATTACAATATTCCATTATTGCTGCAGCTTCATTTTTTGGTGATATTTAAAATTATTCCTGATAGGAACCAGCATCCCAATATTCCAGTATTTCTGCTACTGCCAATTTAGTTTTAGAAAACTGGTTAGGCTGTCAAAGCACTTACCTGTGTTAAATTACATCATTTAGTTGTGAGTCTTCCAAGATGTATGGGAAAAGACATCTGAAACCTGAAGCAGAGTTTACCCCACAGCTTCAACTCTTATGTTCCTGCCGAAATCATAATATTGCCACATGAGCTACCAGAATGGCTGCCTGACTGAAAGGAAAAATGGAAGTGGTTCTCCTACCTGCCTCACAGAAATGATTTATTCTTTGAGGTTTTTGAGTGAAGAACATCACGGAAGATCACAAAGAACAGTGATTTCTAGGTTTGTCCAGGTAGATGTCTACATTTTCTTGATGGAGGGCATTTGTCTGTAACAGCGAGTGCAGAGTTCTGTAATTTTAAAACCATATTTGAAGGGGTGAAGGGAGATGAGAGTTGGGAATATTTGCTATTTCAGTGAGGCTCCCATTATTTTTGAATTTTAAAAAAATTACCATTTTGAGGTTATGGCTTCTTACTGTGCTGCAATGGGAAAGGCTAGCACAGTATACCATTTTCAATAAAAAAATGTAACAGGGAAAATTATGGAGAGTAACAATAAAAACCCATTAGACGGGGTGAATGCTTCAATAGAACTTAAAGAAAAACAACTTTTAAAATTTTTCTTTTAACATTTACTGTACAGTCACACCAAATGTGAAGCTTTTACGTCCTAGGAAGTTTCATTGCTCCCTTCCTTCCTCTAGTTTACTGAAGAGTGAATTATTTACTTAAAACAGAATTTCTTCCACAGGAAAGAGTTGCATGGTACTGCAAAATCTAAATAAATCAGGGACTTCGCTTGAATTTATAACACCCAAAACATTCCTTTCAATATCTGGATTTTTTACTTTATCCTACTACCTATCCAGGTGGATTATTCAGGTATCCACACCAAAAATACTAGACAGGGTTTCTCTATGAAGTTGTGATGTTTTTTCAAATAGAAAAAAAAATTGTATAATTCCCAATTTGCCACAGATTAATTTTCCATACAAATTACTATGCACTACACCCAAATCCTTGTTTAGAGCATGATGCTCACAGCAGTCTAATCTTCATGTTGCCCCTGCAGCAATCAACTTATTTTCTGTAAAGGACTGAAAGCCCCACAAGAAATGGTTTTGGCTGTAGAATTTTTTCTGTGTACTTACTTGTAGACATTTCCAGGTCTGGGATCTATCTTAGCTGCCTCTTCTTTGAAGTTCAGTGTCCAACCACTTGTACTGCTGTAGGAAGAACAGAAGAATCATCTGCTTGTAGCAAAGGCTGTTCTAGTGGGCAAAGTCCAAATTCTATTCTTCAGAAAACAAAAAATCTAAAAGAAAAAATGGTGAGGAATTAATGTTTGTTCAAAATTTCATCCTTGACTAGCAAAAGCATTCCACGTAGTAGAAGTGCATGTTGCACAAGGAATTTTCCTAATTTAAAAACAAAAATTATTTGATTCCCTCACCATTTTTCTTTGCCCTACCAATTCTGAACTGGAGATCCAAACAGCTGAGAAAGCATGGAAACAGTCTGAATAACTTGTTGGCTAAGTTAAAATGAGAAAATCTCTTGTATCTTCACAAGGTAAGAACATATATCACACAGAAAGCAATTCTGAGAAAAATATTTCTTGGAGGAGTTTTCAATTATTATCCAGTGAGTTGGGTAACACATATTCGGCTATTTGTTAAAAAAACTACATAACTGTTTTTATCCAGGATTTTCCTCATATATTAACTATCACATATTTGGCAAAACAAAAAAGACCACAGAAAAGTGAAATCTCGACTTTTTTCTACATTTAAACGAGGATAGTATTTCTGAAATTGGAATCAATAGCCTCACCAGATTAACACCACCACCTTTCTTCCTTCACTTTGGTCGGGGAATTTGCCATATCTGCTTCTTCTGGTTTCATTCAGTTGGAACTTCTGTTAGTGATTGCTCCTTAACAGTTTGGGATTTAAACAATTAGTCCTTGAAGAGACAGCTGATAAACAAGTGATGTTACTTTTTAGATCCTTTTTAAGTATTTCTACCCTCACCCAGTACCTGCAAACATCTGTTCTCCTTCACTGTGCTCCAAGCTCATTAAAATTGGAGCACTAAATGAGAATATTCCAAAGATTGCATTTTGCATTGCTAAAGGCATCACTACAGTTACTTGACTCATCCTTCAGACTATAAATAAATAAAGCCCAGGACAGGTCCAATAAAGACACTATATTTTGGATTTTTTTAAAGAAGACTCAGAAGATTTGGGACAGGCCTTTCATTAAGGAAGAGTTTCTAAGGGAATGAACTTACAGAAATTACTTACTACTTGACAGCGTATATAACTGATTGCAGTTCTTTTTTTTTTTTTTTGCAAATATAAACCAACATCTTCACTACCACAGGTAGTGATTTCTCCTCCAGTCTCCACTATTTTTATGTAGCTCAGCACTTTTTCCTCCTTACTGAGACTTCCTGCAAATTTAAAATACCCTAATAGAGCTGAGAAAGTATTGCACCAGTGTTTACCCACTGTATCATTAGGGCTCTTGTTACCGTAATTTCACAGTTCTGAGCAACAACTCTCATATTATGGGCAGGTGATTGAGCTCTATGGTACATTAATTGATTTTCAGGGGAAATACATTAAACACTGGTTGGAAAAGCAAATTATTCAGCATCTTCACTCTGATTGCCTTATATAGCTACAACTCTAAGTCCACTGAAGGAGCTCATGTCAGTGAAGCTGCAATTTAGTGTTTGTCCAAAGAGTGTTCACATTCTAAAATGAAAGTGAACTTACTGTGGTTTCATGAGTTGTAAAGGCATAATTAAAGATTACTGCTGATTCTTAGATCTGGAACACTTCTCAGCTCAAGGACTATTTGGAGGGCAGAAATAAGGCAAAAGACAAAGTTCAAAGGGTTGCTGATAAAGTGAGTTGTATTTGAAAATGTTACCAAGGGTGATCAGTCAGACCTCATGTCTGCCTGTGATTCAGTGCTGCAGCTGGTAACATCCAGAGAGCCAGTGATCCAATCACTCCTGAGGAACAAGTTTTTTAAAGTAACCACTGTTGTTTCAGGATCTGTGAAAGACAGGACAGAGACAAAATGGATGGCACTCCCTCAGCATAAACAGAACTTTCCCAGTGATGAATTTGCCCCCTTCTGGTCCTATTTTTATCAGCTTCTCACAAAAGGCTTTATTAGTCTGAGAGGTGAATGTTTCATTTGAATGAAGTAAACAATCAAGCAACACATTCCCTAACCTGATTTTGTACAAGCTGAGGTTTTGTTTTCTTTATAAACACATGGGAAAATAGGATATGAGAAGGAATTGGAAAGGGTTGGCCGAAAGGAGTCAGTTGATGGTACCCTGGCAGTAACCTGCTGCCGCAGCTGACCTGCTAGAACTCCGAGCTAAGAGGACAAGTGCTTCATTTTCAATCAGGTCGATGTAAAGCACAAGCAAGGCAGAAGGACAAACACGATTCACAAAGGCAGCAGTCCGTGGCCAAAAGCAGCAGAGTCAGCAGCTAACGTTTCACTCCTGGTGATAGCCCACTTGCAAAAGTTCCACTCAAGTACCCGCTGCAGAGCAGAGGTTGTTCTTCATTTCTGTGTCACACCATAATAGCCAGACTTCTGTTGCTATTCGAGAAGCAGGCATAGACTCTGGGGTTTGTTAGGTTTTAAATAGTTTCCAATTTCAGGCTTAATAGAAGGTAAAATGGAAAATATCACAGGTAATAGGACTTAAAAATAGAAATATGGAAGAACACGATGTTATACTCATGTTACCTATTGCTTTTTTCAGCAGAGAAAAGTCTTTACAAACACAGATACATGTCTTTTTTCCCCAATGAAAAAAAAGAAAAATCTATCTTATAACCTGTAAGAAAAGCCATAAAACTGAAGCAAACCTGGTTGCTATAAACAAAAAATATTCTTTAAAATTTGGTTTGGGGAGCATAAATATTTAATTGCCTTGAGCATGTCTTAGAAGCTCAGATTTACTCAAAAGGGGGTCAAGAGCAAACAAAACTGCAAAACAATCTCTTTTAGTAAGAAATAGCTTGTGAAAAAAAGGTGTTTTCTTATAATCCTTTACTATTTCACTGTATGTCTGAATCTTGTAACTCCAGCTCCTTTAACAGCATCAATGGGGGAGAGACACAGTGAACACTCCTTTTGTTATTTGAATGACTGCAAGGTTTTGACATATACAATATTATTAAAAATAATTTATTCCTACAGGGTTTTATTAGAACAACAAGGCGATAACTTTATATATGTTTAAGAAACAAAATGAAACATTTTAAGTAGTAGGACAAAACCTTCATAAAAAGAAATACATGCATACTCCTAAGAACCAGATATATATTTATATATAGATAAATTTTCCAATGCCTGGCTCTAAGTATTAGACAACTGTCTACAAAATTTAGATTTATAAGGTTATTTATTAACTGTTAAGTGAATCCTGATTGATAATTAATGCCACTGAGCACTCTTAGTTATTAAATATATGTTGCCCCATCTTTAATAAATAAACTTTAATTAAAACAACTTTAAATTTAAAATTAAAAACAATTTCTAGGACACTTAATATATGAAACAGCACTAATAAACAGTAAGACATTATATACAGTTAAGTGGCTAGCAATTAATTTATATAATCATAGTAAAAGTAATATGTATGTACTGCAATTATTAATGTTATGACTTCAAGAGTTTACCTGATCCTAATATCCAAACATTACTTCATAAATAACACAAAATAATTTCTTTGGTTAAATCTTTGTTTAAGAAAATATGCTATGGGCATGAGTAAGAGCTGAAATCAATGGTGTTAGTTTGGAAGGATAGAAATTCACTGCTGAAAAGTAGAAGGACATATAGAACACATTCCTGTAGTTAATACATATGTTCATAGTATTGTCATTAATTTTCAAAAATTAATTTCAGATAAGAATTAACAACTGTGAAATGTTGTGCTGTACAGAATTTTTTCAAGTGACAGTTGTTCTGTCTGGCAACACAGGCTAGAAATTGTCCTGCCTCTCAGAAATATTATTCTGTTTCTACTTAGGGTTTTAGAAAAAATACATGATGAAAATAAGGCTTCCATTGCATTTCAGTTTTTGTGGCTTTGAGTAATTGTTGCTATTATTATTATTATTTATTTTAAATTACCTCATTCTAATTTGGTTAAATTTCTGCAAAAAGGAAACTAACTTGAATATTTCAAACTCCTCATTTTCAAATGTGATATTCCAGATAGTTCAGCTCTGTGCAGATACTCAGGGTTAATTTTCATGTATGTTTTCTGAGTTGGGAAGAAGTTTGTGAACTGTTTTAGTTGGGTTGAATTAGACATATGAAAACCACATAGTCACCCCTCAAAATCTACACTCATATTCTCAGCAATGCTAAGTTGATTTTTCTGGGCTGTTTTCATTCTGGCAGCAGCAGAGCAGTTGAAGTGGTGAATCACTTGGTGCTGCTCCCCAGGCACCACTAATCAGAGTAATCTAATCTGCCCAAATTAACCCTGGAGCTGCAGTTCCACAGACAATTAACCCTTGGATTGCCATGAGCTGTGCAAATCAAATCTCAGCTCATTACCATCATCTTCTGCACCCTCTGCACGTTGCTCCAGCACCCATAATTGCTCACAAAGAGTCTTGGCTCCTGAGATTTCAATCATGTCTGGAGAAAACTCTGACCTGTGTGCTCTCCCAGGATCTAAATTGTATTTGTTTACAGAAATATCTGAACCAAAAAACAACAGGTAATAAAATCCCCCTGAAGAGTCTATGATCTCTCAGAGTCATGAGAGAGAGAATTTCCCAGGAAAGAGATCACAGAGAGATAATAGTGGGCCGAACACACCAAAGAAAGGAAGGCACTAGGAAAAGGTATAAAAGACATATATAATGATATCTAGGGATATGAATGTTTATCATCCTTGGTGGTCAAGGGACATCCCGAGGAACTGAATTACAGATGGTCATGGAGCATCCAAGCCAAGGGATGGGATGTGGGAATTTCCTGGAGTATCTGTGTGATCCTCAGGTATTGATTTATCATACAAGTAGATATAAAGCTGACAGTAGCTATACACAGTTTGAGATTTTATGACAGATACATGAACCCAGAGACACTTTTGAGACTGTGGACTGCTTACAAATAGCTCACAAAAAAAAATATATAACTTTAAAATTAGCTTCCACAAATGCTATGGCAAAAATCTCTTAACTCATGTTCATCTGTATGTTACACAGAGGTTATTTCTTTTGAACTACTCATATTAAAAAATTGAATTTCTTTAATGTTAAAAGGATATTTTACAGGGTAAGATCTGCTTCTTGGTTAAATTAGCAAGGCTGATGGAATCAGGTTTTTTAAACTGTGTTTTACACCAGATATTATGTACAGATTATAATCACATAACCACAGAGTAAGTTCACTGAAACTCTTGAAGGATACTAATTTAACTTCCTTGTCCTACCCTGCATTGACAACATTGTCATTCATTACAAGATACAGAGTTACAAATTAATATAAACCAGGCCCTGCATTGGGCACCAGCAGGAAAAAGCAGTGGCTGCTCGAAGCTCTTGGAGGAGCCCCTTGCATTATGGCTTAGAGGGGCTGTGATGCACTGCTCTAAGGCATATCTAGAAATTGATGGAAAAAATACAAATTACATTTCAACAGCCATTCCCTGTGCTGCACTTTCATCGGCCAATGCAATGATTAGCTCTGCCATGCTTCCAGTGACTTCAAAGTCATCATTAGCCAACAGTAAATAACCAGAATACTGCTTAAAATACAAAACAGTTATCAACACATTTCAAATGTTTTTAATGTATGAGATCATTTGAAGATCACAGGATAATGGCTGAGTCCCTTGATGATTTTCCCATCTGGCAGTGCAGCCCCACACTTTGTGGTCTGACACATAACTCAACTTCATGCTGCATTATCAACACTTTGGCAAAGATATTAAACCAGCCTGAATATAGTGATATGCAGCTTCCTGCCTCACTGTCCATTCAGTCCTTCCTTTAAGGACTGAAGCATTAGAAGCATTCACCATTCTGCCATCTACTGAGGGGAGTTTATCTGTCTTGCTCAGAAGTTTAAAAAAATCTCTCTGCAGGCAGCAATGGATTGCCAACACAGACATACAGAAAAGCTCAGATATTTGAGAAAACCAGAAGGTTCGGTTGTCTCCCTGCATTTAGCCTGAGACAGAGATGGTAAGTCCAAATTCTCTTGCAATTACCAAGCTAAAAGGAAGAAGTAATGAGACAAGAAATAGAACCAATGCAACTGCATTTTAACCTATTCTGTCCATGTGTTATTGCTTTTCCATCACATTATTCTGTGTTAAACTTGAGTATTAAGCTGACCTTTTGGATACCAAAGGATAAAAATGCATTAAAACTTCTTGTCTTTCAATCACAAAGACACATTCAGTTGCTTCTCTTTCATCAGGGACAGTTCCTTAAGCCTCATGTTGCAAATTTTCCTGCCAAACTCTAACAACACACTCTTTCCTTCAATCCTCTGTTATTTGTTCTCCCCAAAGACCCAAGAGCTGGGATCAAATGAGGCTTTTCTAATGCTCTTTGCTGCACGGCTCATGACTTAGAAAGGATAACAGTTGAGCTTATATGACATTAACCTTAACTCGAATTTACACAGAAGGAATTACATCCCAACAGCAGGGCTTGGTTTTCTAAATCTGATCTAGCAGAGCAAGTGCTACACTTACTGTCTTCAGTCATGAAGCTCAAAGCACAAAAACCACAAGTATCTGGAGCAATAAGTCACAATCCATGAGTCTGAAAAAAACAAAAACCAAAAGCAAGAATGTGCAGCAGAACCAACACAGAGCAACTTATCAACTCTCAGGAAGAACTTAAGAGCCCTCAGATTGCAATAAGGCTCCCACACACACTCCAAGAAATCTGTGGATGCAAACTGTTCTGCATACTCCATGTAAAGACCACCCTTCATTTATGGGGAGGTCTGTTTGTAAGACTTGGTTCCCAAATTAGCTAAAAATATGGCATAAAGTGTTGATTTCATTATGGCATTACAATAAGAACTTTTCCTTTTTCTTGGGAATGTTCTGAACTGATTCCATACTCAAATAGCATGAGTAAAAGCCATACCTGGGCTGAAGGACATTAAATATTCACAAGAAGATGAAGAAGTCTTACAGGCAAGTGTCCAGTACTGCTCCAGCAATATCCCCAGGAATCACCCTAACACAGCTGAAACAGAGTTCTGCACCCTGCCTACTCTACTGTATGGGTTGCTTTCATCTATTCCCAGTTCTGTCCCTGTCTGCTGTAAAAACCCACAAAAAACTAGTCACCAATGCAGAGTTTTCCATCTGAAATTAAAGCCAAGAATTAATTAAGTGTTAGGAAACAGAAAGAAACAATAAGACAGCCGTGCTAACAGTGCTGGGATGCAGTCTCAAATATAAGCCACCTGAGTATTGGGATGGCTTCTTTTGGACATAACAGCAACAAGGAGTTACAGGAAAAGATTGGCAGGAAGGTGATTACATCAGTTTCAGAGATTTAAAAATCTAATGGTGATGACAGCATTTTTTTTTTCAGCAATTACTAAGTGGATGATGAGGGCTGGTGTCACTGGTTCATCAGAGATAGAATCAACATTTTAATGATAACTGAAGTAAAACTAAGGAACAAAAGTACTCAGGAAGAGTGGACAAGACCCTTCCTGATACATGATACCACAAGGAGGCAAACTTAAGAGAGCAAGGAGGAAAACATGAGATTAACTGTGATCTCTAGCAGAAAACCAGAAAAGCAATATAGAGGAGGAAGCTATGTCCCCTGGCACTGACTAGGCAGGATAAGCAAGCAGAAAACTTGACTTATATTCTCCCCACAGAGGTAGGAAGGGTTACATGAGGAACCTTTTCCTTGCAGAAAACATGACCTTGTGTTTCTTTACAAGTAACTTTTCATTCATACTGAAATTGGTCAATTAACATTAAAAATGTAAAAGGAAAGGCCATAAAATCTGCCTATGGGGTCATTCATTTTTAATCTTTGTTTTCTTTTAAATGGCTGAACAAAGACAAAACAAAAAAAAAAACTCTGTCACAGTACCTGCTTTGAGGTGTGGAGCTGCAAAAAAGCAGTTAGCTCTTGGAGTCAGGAACACAAATATAAACACAGGATCCTGTACAGAAACAAAGCAAAATCTCATTGATGCTAACCCTGCAGGTCTTGTTTTTAATTCTGAAAGTACTCAGCATATGCTGACACCAAGATATTCCTTTCCACAACTAAGTTCACAACAAAAATAGAGGCAGTGATTAAATTTGAACGTTCAGAATGTTCTTGTGGGAGGTGGTCCTTTAAAACTCCTTCATTCTCAATTTCCACTAGAAAGTCTTCAGAAATAAAAAGCAACTCCAGCTTTTCTTATTTCTATGACTACTAATTTCAAAACCACCATTACTGGCTTTTGGTCCAGCCTCCACATCACTGTAAGAAGTCCAGCATCTAGGTTGCATTGCTATCTAATTGTGTCCTTTATATCATTAAAGATTGGATATTAGGATAAAGTTCTTCACCAAAGGGTTGTCTAAGCATTTTCTGTTGCAGAAACTTTTAAATGCAATTTAAAGCATTTTTTAAAGCAGTGAAGTTATCTGTGATGGTTCATGCAAATTTTATCCAGCTACAAATGATGTGAACTAAGATATGGGAATAAGTAACTCCAAACTGCCTTAGCACCCAAGCTCACCCAAGGTCATTGTATTTCCCAGAGAGTCTTGAGAAAACACTCTGGTAGTGTCAGAGTAACAAATTTGTTCTCTGAAACTTGAGGGAAAAAAGTGTTAATAATTCAGCAAGTTTTTTCCTTAACTGTTCCTTAAACCTCAATTTCATTTTGAGTTAAATGGCAAACTTCCTCATTGTTTTAGTCTTTTGGAAGTACTTCAAGGGAAATCTAAATTTTCTGAGCAATAAAAATAAAATAATAGAAAATTATATTATAGTAATTTATTTTCTCTTTGTGAATCAATATTTTAAAACTACTGATATAAACAGAGGTTTTCTCACTCCATATTATGAAAACTTATTAATATTTACCACTAAAAATGAACTGCAATAATCAGTGTCTAAGAACAGTCATTGTCCCTGTTACTGTAGAAGAGCAAGTGTAAATTCTTTCTCCAAACAGAAGTTCAGTGGCTATTTTCCAATTTGATTTCCGCTGACCACAGAAGCAGAATAAACCAACACAGCAGGATAAATAATTGTGGCTGTTTCTCTATAGACAGATAAAGACTCATGATCATTAACAGTAAACAATAACTGCCAACAATAAACATTTAATGACACTCATAAAAATAATTGGCCATTGTGAAGCTCAAC
Organism: Petroica traversi; assembly: GCA_025920805.1. NCBI lineage: Eukaryota > Metazoa > Chordata > Aves > Passeriformes > Petroicidae > Petroica > Petroica traversi. Next base: position 25,923,011 of record JAHLSL010000020.1, read on the forward strand.
AAATTTAAGATAATTCCACATTAAATTGGTGGCTGTGCATTTAAGACAGTATTTCACTGAAGGACAGCCAGTGATAAAACAGCCACTATCTCCTGATTCTGGCTGTTTAAAAAGACATTTTCTGAAACTGAGCATTCTGCTTTTTTCCTGCTGCATGTTCTCCAAGGGATCACCTTGCCTTGCCCAAAAATTTAATGGGCGCTGCACTGGCAGAAAAGTTGTCCAAGTAAAGCAAAATGAGTGCATTTTCTAATTGCAACCAGGCAAAACTGCAACTAATGCTTAGTACAGGGGAGCAATTTTGCTCAGTTTTCACCAGCAAGTGCGGTCCTCAGTGCAAGAAATTACTTTTCTCCTTTCAATCCACAAAATGCACGGACCAGATGGGTGGAAGCCGATTGTTTTCCTCGAAACACATTTTTACAAAACAGTTATTAGGCTGGCTCTGGGTACATCACAATCAGACTAAAGACTCACATTCAGGATGGGACTTAATAATTTGCCAGCCTCAGCCGTCTTAATGTCCCACAGTTGCCTTGAAATTCACAGCAAAATAATTTTTATGAGAATGGGTGAATTTTTACCCTTAACGTTTTTTAAGCCAAAAGATGCCAGAACAAAAAAATAATTTGACACATCCAGCTCACAATACAGTCAGCCATTGGATCATCCACAAATTGATTTAAGACTTCAGTTGATGAAATGTGGTTTTTAGGTCTGCAGTTATTTGTAAAAGTAATTATTCAAAGAGTGGTTTCAAAAAAGACATCTTTACCTAACCTGGCTTACTTTTCCAAAATCCACTGGATGAAACTGAATTTAAAAGGCATAATGCAATTTTGTCCCAGGTACAAAGACGTGATATTCTTTGGAGTGCTGTGGCCATGAAGTAAATCAATACCTCAAGTAAAAAAATTAATAGAAACTTATTTACAAATGTAGAGAAAAGAAAGAAGTGCTACTTAAATGGAAGCATTGACTTCAGTCATACCAATTTTTAAATAAATAAGAACTGGAGAGGGAAAGTGAAAAAAATCCCACCCTTTGCTTACATATTTTTTCACCTGAAATGAGAGTTTATTACCATATATAAATAACTCTGCTGTTGGGAGTCTCAACTTATATGAAGTGCTAGAAATTAGAGTACCTAAAATCCCTGCAATTTTAACATCTTTTCGTTTGACTGCTGCAGTATTGCTCTTAAAAGTAATCAGCACCTCTTAATCTTTGTGATCATTATTTCTTGGAGCATCTGCTATCATGTTATCAAGGTCTTGAAGCATTTTTGAGCCTTATTGATCATGACTTGACACAAGAGCCATCAAAAGTCAGATCCTGTGGATATTCAAGTGTTCTCACGAGAGAACTCTGGGAACAGTACTTGACATCTGCGGTTGTCCACAAGAAGAGCAATCTCACAAGACTTTTTACTCCTTTGCAAACAAAATTTGTTTTGACAAATTAGGCTACCTTGAAAGAAGAACATGAAAAAATATAAATATACTGTAACAAACACTAGACCATTGCTTAATGGTCAGCTGAATTTAAGCAATGAAATCACAAAAGTGATTTTTTTACATCCCAAAAGCAAAATTTAAAAAATGCTTTTAAAAAAAACCTTACAGTCTCTTGCTCCAACACTCTTATGATCCTTATGTTCCAGAAGAATCTGGTATAAACAACAGAAAATTCCAGATCAAAAAACTAAGGTGAGATCAGTTGATAGGCTTCCCTTTCTACATGGACTCAGCAGACTAATTAGTCAAGGACATTCTCAGGGTGGTAATAGTGCTTGGCAGTAATATGCATCTGTAAAATTCCAGCAGAGCAAATAGCTGGAATAAGTGTCAAGAAAACTCAGTTATCTGCTGTACTAATAACCAGAAGCCTGTGTGCATCATGCTGAGAAAACCTCCAGAAGGAAAAATGTCATTACCTTAAAATTTCAGGTTGGCTTGATGAGCTGTTTATTCCAATTAACACAGAAGGAAATTGCTGGATAACTACCACCCTCATTTAAGAAGTCTGTCTAATGTTCACACTATGATGAGTTCTGAAACGTACTTTTTTTGAGGATCACTACATTTAAAGCAACATTAAATCACATATTGCAACTACAAATTTAATCCCCTCATGCTGTAATCATTGACAGAAATAAGTTTCTAAGGAGCATTCCCACATTCAACAGAAAAAGTAAAATTCTTGAAACTACCTTTGATCGGAAGATAAATCTTCATTTTACAAAAGGCTGCCAAAATTCTGTTTCAATGTTGAAAGTCTATGTCTCTGGTCATTATGCAGTAAAGGGAATGAGCAAAACACTATAAAATGGTGTCTTGCAAAAAGCATGAAATGGTCACTTCTGTCCATCTCAAGATTTGTTTTTCTAAGAATTAATGAAATTGGTGGCACATACTGTATATAACATCCTCTATGAATTAGCATTTATAATTCTATATAAAAACTTTTATAAATCGGTATAATTTTTTGTGTACAAAGACAGACTTATTTTCATGGGCTGTAGTAGTGGAAAAGAAATTAAATTCTCATTTTCAATGAATACAGTAGAACACTAATTTATTGATCTGCTTTGTGTTACTGGTTCTTTCTTCTGTTTGAAATTTTGAAAATCATTCCCAAGAATTTTCAAAATATTCCAAGAAAAAACCAGTTTCTTTGTGCTAAGATGTAAGGTGTGCATGATTGAATGGTTTCATTCCACATGCCTTACAAGCTGAGCCTTGGCCAAATTAAGACGTGGAAGGACATGTTCTTTGCAGTGGCAAGATCAAAATAACTAAATCCTTAACACAAGAGAAGGGTTCAAAGAAAAACTAGAAATCCTTGCTGAGCCAAGACAGAGAAGAGATAATTTTATTCAACAGATAGAAGTAAGTTTTAGATCAGGATTAACCTCTCATTGCAATTATCCAAAAGAATTGGATAAGGTGAAATGGTCATGCTGCAGTAATAGTTCTGATTTTTAGGAACAAGAATACAGTCAGACTCAGTGATGTTTTAAAAAGAACATGGACAAACTGCATTGGCATTACTGCCTGGTACAGTTAACAACATCTCTCTTCATCTTCAGTATCTCTCACGGTAGAAATGACAGGATGAAATTACCAAAGTTAAAAATACTATATAAGAAATGGTATTCTCCCACACATATGGGATACCTGTGTCTGCTTCAGAGATATTTATCCTGAGTTTTCCACAGCCCCTGTAAATACTACAAATATTAGGGAACCACTGGACTGTTTCATGTGTTCTCTCAAAGCTGATTACATTGGCTAACACTTCCAGAAGGTATCAGAAAAAGTGGAAATCAACAGCAAGGGGTGGCATAATTGGACAAAAATAACAGTATTATTGGCACATGAGAAATCAAAGAAATATTGATTACCCAAAGGATCTGGAGTATGCACCTTATCTAGTGCAACTTCTATCCTGAGGCTTTGAAACAGACACTGTAATTTATAGCTTCTAATTTTTAATCCTTGTAGATGTGAAGTCCTCACCCTCCCTCCCCGAAGTAATCAAAACAGACATATTTACTATTAAAATTTTATACCCAGGCCTTATTGTTTACAGTGTTTCTTGCCAGTAAACATACTGGTTGCATGAATATCTAATTCAATTTAGCCCCCACCACTTGCAAACTGTTAGAAAGAGGAACTGTTTTTTTCTGTGCTGATTGTTAACATTATACGTTAGCAGGAGTACAGTGAATATGGAGTAAGATTTCACACGGCAAAATAAAGAAAGTACATAGACAACAAACCCTGGATCCCAGCCCTGGAATCCTATTTTATACTCATTTCTTTGGCTTTGGGAAGACATTAGGACAGCCTGTAGCTTACTAGAAATAAAACACTGGCACTGACAATCCTAGTTTAATCAGCTGTTCTGCAGATGCAAAGGAAGATTTAGAATGTTTCCTGAACAAGCAGCCTGAAAATTACTCTCTCACAGATGAATAAGCATCAATACAAAATACACTGTTACAAACCTTGTACTTCTATATAACAGATAATGAAAAACCATCTGTCCATTGTGGTTATTTGCCAAGCAGCCAGCCCAGCATACATTTTACTATCTGTATTTAAGGTATCCAGCTAATAAACAATATTTCTTAACTATTTTAATTCTGTCTTCCCTTGCTGATTAAAAACTTCATCGTATAACCCACATCTCTCAAGGTCAGTCATATACATAAATAGGAGATTAATTATTTCAAGTGTAACTGTGATCCTCTTTTGGATTTGAAGAAAAAGAGAGAGCTTTAAATAAGTAAAAACTATGGTTAACATTTTATTCTGCAGGAATTTCTCAAGTTAAACCTAATATTTCTATGGACTTTTAATGATCAATATCCTGTGCTCTCAATATCCAATTCCACTCCTAGCTGCCTCTCAGGTGTCAAAAGCCAGCGGGTATTAAGTGATAAATTGTACTCAGCACTACTCTGGTCCAACAAATAACAGGCAGAATATGTTTGCAATTAAAATTCACACAATGGAGTGTTTTAAGTGAACACATTTTAGTATCAGTAGCAGCACATGTCGATGATGAAGAATACACAATGGCATGGTACTCTGTGCTGTATTATGCAAATAGATGCAGCAAAGGTCAAAGCTTATCTCAATCTCATAACAATGTCGTCTGCAGAGAATAATTATTTTACAGTATGCTTTCTTATATTGTGTACCACAACACTAAAAGCCATTTTATTTGTGAATTTTCTTTTTTTATATTGCAGAGAAAAATCATATCAAAGGTTTTCAATTTTCTCTTTGGGGACTGGGGGAAGGGAAGGCACAATCCTTTATTTTCTATTAGTCTAATAACAACACCAAGCTAAAATTAGGCCCTAAAAACTGTCTTTTCATTGCTAAAATGCTGTTAAATTTTGGTGTTTAGGAATGAGATTTCTGTGCCCAACAGCTGCCTTACATTATGAGAGCAGAAGTGTTTAAACAATTTCCATAAAGCAAGCAGTACAGTAATGATTCAGTTATACTACACAGTTCCCTACAGAGCATTACAGTTTAGAAATATTACATATTTGTAAATTACTGAAGCCCTGTGCTGGGGATGGGAAGTGTCATCCAGAGCAGAGAGGTTATGAAGATGGAAGGATAAAAGGCCAGGACACTAAGCTGCGTCCGAGGTGCTGGTGGAAAGTTGGGAAACTGGTGTTCTATAAATTCTGGTTCTGTCATTGTAAACCCCATCTTCTCCATATACTGGTCCAGCTCTACTTTTCCTCTGTCTGCCAAAAAGAATGACATAATTCCTCAGCATTGTAGGAAAAATACCCTTCAAGAGCTGATGTTCAGAGCAGCCCACACTATATTATGCAAACACTTTTTCAGACCTGTTCTTAAATACACATCACACATACAGAGTTTTAAGAAAAGTGGTCTTCTGACCGAAGCCTCAAGAAAGCAGATTTCTCAGCAATAGGATGAGATTTCTGTGTTCTTTGAAATCTGAGGGATCTTATTCCTTACTCTCAAATATTTTCAATGCATTGTCATTTTGAGCTGGAAGCTAAATATAGGTGCTCGGGAATCAGGTGGGGTCACACTGCACGTATGACAGAAAACTACCATGACCAAGAAGTAATAATTAGGTTACAAGAAGTCGTGTTTTACACAGCTGGTTTACACAATGAAGTGAGGGTTAATTGGTCCCACAGGAAATCTCTCATTCATCAGGAATTTTAACTCCCCAATTCCAGCTTCAGTTCCTTTAGCTTATATTTCCTTGTATTTTCTAGGAAGATGCATGCCTGTGGTTGTTTCCAGGGAACCTGAACAACACAACCTTCATGTGATCCAGTTGTCTAAAGCTCATTCCCTGCTGTTTGCCCAGGTCAGAACAACCCTTGTGTGTTTTTTATTGCCTTTCTGTGAGAAACTTGCACACAGACAAGCACCTTTCTCTATCCCTACAAGTTATCTGTCACTATAACCTCGAGAGTTCATCACAAGATGCAGAACTAGACCAGGGGCAATGCCCCCCAAACTAAAACATATCTAGTTGTCCTTATGTCAGTTACCTTTACAAACTCCAAACAAAACACCAGCAATTTTCCAGGGAAGGTGAAAATGCTGCAGAGTAGTTAATGTTGACAGAAGTTGCTAAAAGGTCATTTGGAGACATTCATTAGTTGTTTGCTGTAGCAGACAGTCATTATTATTGGCAGCAGAAATTGGCAGAAAGCGCTGTTATTGTCAGAAAGCATTAAAAGAGTGTCATTTGTCAATATGTGCTCTTCTGCAGAGCAGCAGGCTAAGAGAACTCCATCTTTCAATTTAAATGGGGAAAAAATAACATATATACCCTGGCATACTTTTATCTGCATCTCCTGATATTGGCATTGAAGATTCTTTAGGAACTCTGTATCAGCCCACTATCCTATCTGGGAACAGAAAAGCAGAAAGCATGCAGAAGGATTCTATCCTAAATTTCAGCTTCTAGGATTCTGCTATGAGTTTTTCCAGAATGAACAATCTCCGTGGCTATCCACCTGTCAGTCAAGCCCATTTAACACTCGTTCTAAGCAAAGATTCTTAGCTGTTGCTATCTAAATGACCTCTTATCTGTTTGCCCTGCATTGGTAAGGGGAAAAATATATTAAGATTCAAGATTTTTTTTCCTCCATATATTTGAGCAACTGCAACCATAATACATTTCAGACTTGGAAGGTGGAAGTAAAGTATGAATCCAAGCTGCATCTTTTTATTATTTTCCATTAAGGCATTCCAATAATGGAATTAATGAAACTTTCATTTTGATGTTATCAAGTTACAATAAAACACATTATTTAGTCCTCCCCAAGCCTACATTCTAATAAATGTCAAGTTTCCAATTATTAGATATTTAAATATTTGTACTAAGAGCTTTTAATAAGGCGAACACACACTGCAGATGTGTGTGCTGCCGTGCTATTAAACTGAGATAAATAACCAGGGACAATTATTCCCAGTCTTAATAAAGCTGACTTTCTAATTAAATGTCAATAAAATGACTTGTTTTTAATATGGACACAACTGCACGAATAACTTAGAGTTACTCAGCAATAACTTTCAGAACAAACACAGAGGCAACTGTTATGTTTTTTATGACACTTCATTATCCTACTAGCTTCCTTCACTTCAAGCACTCAGAATTCTTTCTATTCAGTTAAGCAGTCAAGAGCTGGTACGTCACTTCCATTTCTATCTTTGTCCCCAGCACATGAGAGGTGACAAGCAAGAAGATGGGAGAGATGACAGAAGAAAGAGGATGGTTTATAGGACAGCACCTTTAGTTCATAGTGTATTTCATTGCTAACCTGCCAGGTCACCATTTTCAATTAGATTGTCCCAACACTTCTTTGTAGAGAAAGAACATGAGCAAATTGCTGTAGTACACTTTTCCTGGCTCAGTCCTTCATTTCACTGTCTGCATTCCATTTTCTAGGAAAAGTTTAAAAACTGAGAGCCTTGGCAATAATTCTTTTCCTAATTCAAGAGCATTCCTTTTTATTCTATTCATTAAATGGAATTGAATTTTTAAATGAATTTACATAGTGAAAGAAGGGGACATGTTTTCCCTTCAAAGATTTACATATCCTTAAGGGACTTGTTCTTGTACCCAGTTGGTGAATTATCAAGGAAAAGATGGTTAGTGTGTTACAAAAGCAATAAAACATGCAATTTACTAAAACACTATCTGAAAATATTATCCATGGAAGAATGAGTCTGATTAGCTAACAGCAACAGATAGGTTTGTGATTGCAAGTTTTATGACTATTTGATAACATAAAGCACTATTTTTTCTCAAAAGGAAGTTGCAGCGCTTAATGCATTTGCTGAGCTTAGTGCTGTCAGCACTATAAATCTCTCAACAAGTTGCACTCCTCAGAAATAAAATCTGCACTGTATGGTTAGAAATTTAAAGTGTGCTAATAAATAAGTTGAAAGATAATTTCTGATTTTCACTATCTAGTCAAAAGACCACTTATTCCTACAGTCAAAGACATTTATTGCTGATAAAAATATAAGTAATATCACCAGTTAGTTACATTTAATGATGACCTGGAGCAAGTTGTTTCTTACATTTAAAATCAGCAAAAGATGCTAATCTTTGGTGATGGGTTTCAATTGCACTTGTAAGATGCAGTAACAAAAGATAACTAGATGACACACTTGGATGGTAGTTTTTTATAACATTTCCCTGGCTGGAAAAAAAAAAATAGTTTTCCACTATTTCCTCAGCTTTGGGGCTGACTCAATTGTTCAGTTGCTTCAATATATCCACAATCCCATTTTCTCAGTTTTTGGTTCTATCACAAACAAATACCAATGGAATGCCACAATCAAACTTGCACAGAAGGGAAATCTTGAGGCACTACATCCTGGCACTCTCATACAGTTGCCAAGAGCAAGTGAGTCCTTGACTTCAGGAATAATATTCATTATTACTCTATTATTGCTATTTTAAAGACCTATATTTATTTAAGGATAATTAATTATCATTTTAATGCTACGTCTAAGAACTTACTACAAAGAACTCAAAAAAAAAATAAAATTAGTGCACCATCATCTCTGGAAGTACCTATTGGACTTTATCTTATATTAAGGTAAAATTTGGAGGAACAGAGCTGAATAGGTGGTGGTAGATCAGAATTACCCAAGCACTAAAGAAAAGCAATGAAAAAAAAAATAAACCAGCAGCCAATTTACTAGAAATGACAGGATAACCTTTTCTAGGTGTATGGTCTGAATTTTCATTAAGGCACAGGTTCCCAGACTATTTTCAGTGGAGATGCAGGTATTGAGGCTGCAGATGTTCCACAGACACCTCATTAGTCACACAGTGCTCCTTTCACCAGGCTTCTTCCAGCTGAGAAATTCAAAAGTCATACAACAAAAAAGCATTAAAAAGAGTGTTAATAATGTCACATTTGTCATGTGAGCAATCTTCATTATTTCAGAGAGGTCACATTATTACAGAGAGGTCTCTGTGTCCATGGATGTCCTCAGAGAGACAATAAAAGTCTTCCTGCAATGATCTCTGTTAAAACCAGGGCCCATCCTGCAGAACTCTTCAGCATCCCCACTTTCCAGCTGCTCTATTTGCCTCACAGAAAAAAGATCTCACTTCAGCCATATGGAAGCAGCCATTCACTCAATCTGCTTCCCTCCAGTGTCGCATTTACTGCTCATCTCCTAACACAGGCACCAGTCCAATCCCATTTGTACAGCACCACCCTAACAAACACAAACTACAGCAAAAAAATTTCCTCTTTCAACTCTGACACTCCAAGGCTCAAGCACTGCACTGTGAATGACTTTTTAATTTGTTAAAATCTTGAAGGAGCACAGTAAGACATGCAAATGAAGGCTGTAGAACTTTGGAGTATCTGATTTTGGAATGATGAGCTATGAATACCTGAAGGATTCAATAAGATTCTGAATTAGTTAGTCTGAAATGTTTTTAATAAAGTGTATTTTAAAAATTCAGATTCTTCTCAAATTGATCACACTTTTACCGTACAATGCTCTAGTCTGTTTGACACACAAATCTGCAGATTAATTAGTCCTCTGAAAGAGTTTCCTGGACACAAGATTTCTGTCTAAATAAAGACCCCTTCCATGCTGTTTTTCCTGCTTCTGTGGCTCAAGAAACCACCTGTTAAATAGGAAACAACAGATAATTAGCCCATAACTGCAACTGCTTGCATGTTGTCTGCTCTATTTACACATCCTTGAAACAATCATGTTCAATTAGTACTTTGGATTGTTTCTCCCTTCTAGCAGTAAGAAGGGAATGAACTCTTAAAAATGTCATCTCTCTTAGGCTGTCCACTGAATACACCACTCAGCTACCCTTAGGCCACTGCTATAAGGTAAAAAGCTGTGTCTTAATAAACCACTTGCTGTTTTACCTAGTACTCTGTACAAAGTGCATTCATTTCATTGTACAGATACTGCCTACTGAGCACGCTTGATAGCTAACAACATGGAACAACTCAAATTTAAATTACTCCAATATTATATGCACATTCTCCCTGAAGAAATGAGGAATACTTGTGAAATACGAATTTAAAGGATCTTGGTTTAGTCACTGAAATACCTACACACCTTAAAAAAAATCTATTCTATCTTGCACAATTTTACTTTTTACTTCATGGCTACAGTAAAACAAAAGGAATTATTTTAGTGTTAGATTGGCTATTTTAACAGGACATTTAAAGTAAAGTTTTATCTTGACTAGCACTAGAACACAAAAATATTTAGTGCCATGGAGGAGTTGCCTTTTGATCACAGCAGATCAGCAAAGACTACATGATACTACAGTAAATACTCAAATGTAGAAGTTCCTCAGGCCTGTTTTATTTATCAGTTCTACATAATCCCAATGCCTTAATTCCTCCTGAAACCATGACTCCCTGCAGTTCTGTGCCAAGTGATGAAGGCACATACTAAACTCAGAATGCAGAAAGCACTGTCACTCACGATTCCCAGTGCAGCCCTCAGAGAGTGCTGGCCAAGCAGCTCCTCCCCAAGTGCTGGAAGGAAACCCAGGGATGGCAGAGGACAAGGTATCTGGCAATCTATCCTGTGAGGCAGCTCTTCAACAGGAATTAGGACTTGTATCAGTAGTAGACTCTTCTGTGTGTCTGGGAAGGAGTTTAGCAGCTCTCCTCCTTAGCTGAGGACACATTTTCATGCTGCTGTCAGCACAGCAGCTTAAGGAAAACAACACGACTGTGGCTCACATTGCTTGTTCCCCTTCAGCCTCAGTGTTCAGGCTGACTGCTCGCCACTTGTGCTGCTGCACTGATTGACCTCAGGTTACACAGGTCTTTGCAGTGCATCTACCTGCAACACGCCTTAAAAAAGCACTTTACTGCTCTAGAGGAAGTTTTTATTAAAGTAAAAAAAAAAATCTTCAGAGAAGCCAGAAAAATTAGTAAATTTGCCAATGGTTACAGTTAGGACAGACTGAAAGATCATTTACTATCTTACTAATATTTTACTTATTTCAGAGGGATAGAGTTTCCTTAAATATTCCACAGTCAATGCAGCATACAAATTTGGCTGCCATTACCTGTATCAGAGAGCCCTTTTTCAGCCACTTCATTAATCTCCAGCCCAGCATATGCAAACAAAATTCACTTAGAGAGCTCCTGCTTATATGGGATGTTCATGGATTTGTATCTTCTTCCAATGCATTGGTTTAAAAAGGAATTCTTTTATTGCAGCACATTTTTGAAAAAGCTCTTGCTGCATCAGAACCACAAACATTTTACAGAAAGTAAAAATCAATATAAATCTTGATTGCCTGTAAATAAGATGGAATGGCAAATGAGTTGCTCTTTGGCATTTCTGGCTGAAAAGTACCTTAGGAAACACATGCCATGGTAATGACACAGAAGGAAGAAAAGGAATCTGTCCAGGATTGCAAGCCCCAAAAAGCAGAGGGAAAACCAGGTCAGTGTTGACACTATGCAACATTCTCAACTAACTTTAACAGACACTGTGTTGTCTACCTTAAAAATACAACCCTTACAAAATTGGTTGTGACCCACTCAAGCAGCTCAAAACTTCAGATTAGAAAATTCTAGCCTAAGTTTTGGTACTGGCTGCAGCACTTCTCCATGCCTCCTTTAAACAATTATGTCATTAAATTTTTGGATCAAGCCCTTTTGTATTTCCTCAGCACAATTAAACACCAGTGGCTTTATGGTGGGAAACCTCTTGCTACAGTGAATGCAGCAGCCCATCTCATTGACATGCCAGCCAGCCATCCTCTCATTCCTGCACCATGCATAAAAAGAAAAACTATTTTAATACTATCCCAAATGCACATGACAGCACAAATAAAGTGCTTTCAGCTTTACAGTATCCATTACAATTAATTATCCCAAAGTCCTTGGCATAAACTGTGAAAAGCCCTTTCTTTTTGAATAAATGGACTCCATCAAAATTCTACAGGCACCTGAACTGACTGCAAATGAACGTAAATATTCACTGGCATTTTGTTTCTAACAAAAGCCTCTTCTCTATGAAGTTGTTTGACACAGGATTTTACTGCCCTGGGTTTCTAGTATAACAGATAGCATAACATTTTTGCTAGCAGGTGAAGCTAAGAAAGTGATATTTCAAGAGATAAGGCAAATAACAGGAGAAAATATTAATGTTTTGTGTAATTTTTTGCCATTATAAAATCGGTAGAGCTGTTTGACCATCACTCAGTTTATTCAGTGTCAATTAGGCTGCTCGTTGCACTATCATAAATCAAGTAGTAAATGAGAAATCTCCCAGAACCTCTCGTAATATCTAATGAGAAAGAATATCCAAGCAGACTGCAGGCTAGAAATTTGTAAATGGAAGGGATAAACTAAATTAGCGTGAAAAACTTACTTAAGCACTAAAGTTCTGTTTAGTTATAAGGCTACTGAGTTGACAAAAGCTCAAAATTTAGTATTGAATTGCTTCTCCCTTCAGGACTGGAATAGCAGAAAAGAAAAGCAGGATTTTACCATTTCAATTCTGTGTTAAATCCTGTCTTTTTGACACCCCATTTGTCAAGGTTAATATTTGCCTTTCATTGTCCCTAAATAAATTCTGCTTATTATAGTTACTAAAGTTACCTGGCATTTTATAGTAGAGTCAGCATTTGCTCTGTTATGAACTCCACATTGTAGATATTTTAAACTCTCTCCTTCCTCTGGGTGAAATTATTTCTGTAACAATTGGCTATTCTAGGTGTCTATTCTGGGATGGACCTACATTAAAGCTACTGCAAAAAGGTTGACATTAAAACACAAACGCAGAAGAACTATACTCCTCAGATTGCTTCATCCTTGTTCTGCAGCACTTACATTTGTATTGATTTTATAATGAATGCACATGAGATGAGGGAAGTGCTGACTTTTCTTGCTCTGCCATGTTCATTGCTGCTTTTCTTGTCTAAGTGAGGTGTAGTGCCTCACTGAACTATTAAAAAAGAAAGACCAACAACAGGGGAATCAGTTTCTCTTACAACATAACCATTATAGAACTTTTCTCCTAAGGCACAAGGTATAACTAGCTTAGTGCATTAAAAAAAAAAAAAGACGCCTGTGATTTAGTATTCTCTAGAATGCACAGCTTGAAAGAAATGGCAGATTGGAACACTAGTAAAACATTGACCGAAGCACCAAGCATGCTCCTGTCCCTTCACCCTCAGCATACACAGAGATTCCATGGATTGAATTCTGTGAGATTCTTCATGCGATGATGGTAATGAGTTAGACTGAAAGAAGGTACTAAAACACTATCAGACAGAAGTTTGAGAAGTTTTCCTAGGACTTTAGTCCCATTTTCATAGCTGTGAGACCTCCTGAAGATGCCATTTATTTAGAGACAGTATCTAAGCCATGAGCTGGCACCAGGAAGGTGGAAATGGTAATTCAGAGGCAGTGTAAGCACTGCTCAGAATGCCAAAGAAGAGCAATGCTGAATTCACACTGACCTTAAACAGATAAATCCTGTCAATAAGATACTTTCCCAAAGGCAATGCACATAGCAAATTATCGTAATTGTCTTGTTTCCCGACAATTAGTTCCCCTAATGTGTTTAATACTACCAGAAATACCATTTACAATAAGACAATTAATGCCAGGTGACAGACAATGTCAAAGCTTATCCCCAGGTACTTTGCTTCAGAGACAGCTTTCTATTTGCTTTGCAGGCCATTTCAGAGCACACTGCAGGCTGACAAGATGCAGTATGTTCACACTGAAATTTATGCAGGGAAAAAACCCTTAAATATTACACTTTAGCTCTTGAAATGTTTATTTGTACAGTACATCAAATTAGAAGAAACTTGGACAGCTGTGCACTCAATGCAAAAAAAAATTAATTAATATTTCTTGAAAATACGCTGTTATGCTAGAAGGAGTTACAAGTAAAACAAAAAAACCCCACCTTTTGTGCTTGACACATGAACAGTTAAATATTTTCCATGAAGATAGTCTGTTCTGAGAGACTGCAGAGGTAAAAGACTTCCTGACTTAACAATATTTACTTGTTTAATCCAGGTTCCAAAATTGTTTATAGATACTACGGAGGAAAATCATGACCAAGGAGGCCAGGCCACAGCATCGTGTATGTGTAGGGCATATGCCTAGGGCTTTTTATAACTAGAAAGCTGCTTAATATTAAACCAAGGGGAAGTTTGAACCTAATGATGAACAGAGAAGGTTTTTTGTAAGGATGTGATTGTAGCTTTTTCTCTGCCACCAGCTCAGCAATATTCTAACCCTTTGGGGGGAGGAAGAAAAGGAGGTAGAGTAACTGTATGAAGTCTGTATTGACAATGGAAAAAGTTTCATACTTCTGTTGCCCTTTCAAGCACTTCACTGTTATCAGTTATAAGATGAAAATTCTTTCCAGATATACCTGTAGCTGAGTTTTGAATTAATACCTTGGCTATAGATAGGAGCAGAGTTAGGTCAAAACATACTTGGTGTTCTATTATTTTATCTGTCTCTCTTCCTGGGTTTTTAATATTTTCAGCACACTACCTTAGATCTCCAAGACAAGGCTAATTGGACTTCACAGAAGGTAGAGCAAAGAAAACATTACAAGCTTCTGAAAATAACTCTCAGAGGCTTTTAATTTCCAAGAGGCTTTCCTCCTTTTCAAGAGGAGCAGTCCCCTGCCAACTTTCTCATAAGAACAGGCCGGTTTAAATATGTCACAAAAGATCAGCAAGAAGAAACACAGGCTGCTCCATTGTACCAGTGATCCCAGTGGTTACACACTTAGAGTTATTGGCCAGAGGCCCAGCCTGGGAAACAGAAAGCATCACAGAGGGTACTGAAACACTGTGTAATGACCTTGAAATAGGATCCACAACTGAGAGAGATGGAGCTACAAGACACACTGAAAAGTCTGGAAAACCTATGACAGCAATTGTGGCCATGGTTTAAAATTTGGTAAGCAGGAACAAGCAGGTCCAATGCTACACAATGCTGTGATTCCCTGCACAAAATTGAATTGTTCTCTAGCAAATCTTCCCTGATTTACTGGATAAATATGGTCCCTCAGCACTGTTGTGACAAGAAAGAAGCTTGCATTTGAACTCGTGCTTTCAGTATCACTTCAGGCAAGTGCTCAGGAAGTCTTTTTTCAACCGCTGTTACACAGAGAAGGAAAGAGAATACACTATTACAGGCTTCCCCAGGTTCCAAACTAAGGAGATTTCACGACTAAAATACTATTCAAGTAAATTATATCCTCTTTCAACTTACTTGAAAAGAGCTTCCAAGATAGCTTATTTCATAGATAAAAATTGTTGCAGTAAAACTGATTAAAATGTATTACATTATTTATAGTTCAAAGTTATCTCTGCTTCAGGCAAGGTATTTATACCTTTCATCAGGATTAACTATTTTTCCCAAGTATTTTTTAAACGTATGTCACTCAATTTTAATTAAATCCATCACACCTGTAAGTCTATTTTGGAGAGATTTCTGAGGATTTATTTCACAATAGGTGAACTTAATGTGTATTTCAGTGGGAGACAGGATGGGTGCTTGGAGAGATATGGAGAGATGATCCATGTGTTAGTATCCTAACAGAAGAATTTAGTAGTAAAAGAGAGACATGAAATGTACACACTGGCAGGTATTTAAAGCTTGCTTCCATCCATCTTCTCTTTCATACCTGAAAAATATGCTGAAGCCACTGATAATACTTCCTTTGGGAGCACGTGTTATTAGTGGCAATTAACACACACTGACTGGAGTGTTTGTGAACTGATAATTTCTCAGAGGTGCAGTCACATCAAGAAAGCAATTTATGTATGGTTTCCTAAATTTGAACAAAAGGCTCCCAGTATCACACACAAACCATCAGGCACTTCTCTATTTACTTTCTGTTAGCTGCCAAAGAGACCTCCTATAACAAAACTAGAAGTCCTGTAGAACTTCATGCAAATTCTACATTTTGATTACATGCTGATTAAGCCTGTTACAGAAATTCTTCCTTTTTCAGGTCATTCCTAGAAAGTTTGAAATTCTTGTCTTATAATGAATATATCATTTTTTTTCTTTCCTCATATCAAAAGGTACAGCTGCATTACATTTCCCTGTGCAGCAACATTTGTATGTGGATTCCATTTAAAAAGGTTTAGGTATTTGTTCAGCAACTTCCTACACACTGAAGGATTTTTTTTTCCCCCCCAAAGCAAAAAAAAACAAACGACCACCCAAACTAATCTTCTCTCTCTTGAGCACAAATGGAAGTGTCTGATACTAAAAAATAGCCAGTCTAGTACTTTTCAGCCGCATTTCTAAAAATGCCAACAGAAGAAATGTCTTTGACTCCAAGTCTTCTGAAGTAAATTGATTCGGTTTGGTAAGCACTACCCAGCTGCCTGGGTGTCATCTGGAATAAGCAGATACATCCTTTGCTTTGTAAGATCCATGCTCACAAATTACTGTGTATCATACCTGCCTCCACATTTCCCTGAGCAGCTTAATGAGATCCTTGTTGACTTCAATCTTACTAGGTGTAAACCTGAGTCTGCCGTTGGAAGCTCCTGGCATTTGTTCAATGTTTACTTGGCACATTGTACACTTAATATTTCAGCTGAGAAATGACTGGTGCTGTGTTTTGCACAACATTCTCAGACAGCTTAAAAGGACAGTAGGGCTAAACACAGTCCTTTTGCTTATTCTGTTGTTTTGGGGGACTCGTTTTCCATATCCCTGCCATAGATTTCTGCTTTATGCAGCAGCATTTGTTTACATTTGCATGACACATCAAACACTCTAAAAGCTCTTTGTCATGTTTTATCAATGTTTCCCAGATCGTGTCCTGCTTCCACACCGACAAGTTAGACAAAGGAATTCTTGTTGGATAGCGAATTAACCAAACTCCCAAAATTTCTTCAAATTTTTGTGGATTGATTTGTATTCTGCTTTTCCCTTAAGGGACAACAAGCACATAAAGAAAATGAAAATATATTTTTCTCTCAAGAAACAACTCAAGCTATTTATCAAGTAATAAGAAAAAGCCAGTATCTATTGATTATTTTTGAATCCTTACATTCAGAAAAAATCCATCAGGCCTTGCTTCTTGGGTGAAGGGTTTAGTTAAGACTGAAATACGGGGATGAGGTTTAAGAAAAAAAAAAAAGAAAATATACTTATTGACTATGGACAGCGAAAGAATACCAGCTCTACCAAAAACATTGCTGTGAAAGACTCTTTCTTTGGGGAATAAGAGTTACATGTGTGTCATTCTTTCAGGGATAGCACCTCAGTAACTCACAGCAGATGCCATTCTGTTACTCATCCCATTATCTAGCTTTCAGACAGACTCATATCCTAAATTCACTGCCTCATACTACACACTGGATTCCCCATGGGAGATGTAACACATCCACCACACTATGTAGAAAGAAATGATGAAGGTACCATGAGTTATCACCAAAAGGAAATTCCTGTTATTTTCTAGTAAGCTGCTTTAATTTCATATAATGTGGTTATTTTCTTTTTCAAGAATAATTACAGGTTCCTGTGAAAAGCAATAATTTGTCTTCAAAACTCTGCTAGAGACTGTTTAATTAGACACTGAATATTTCCATCAAAGCTCACTTAATAGATGACACCAATTGGAATTTTTTTCCCCGTGTTTTTCTCATCTTTATCTTATTATCTATGTATTTCCACACACAACTTTTAGGCAATAAAGTTACTTCTTGGTCTCTCTCAATATTTTGAAATTGTGGATGGTACCTTTAAAAACATGGTTTGCTTACAAATTTCAGGATAGAAAAAGCAAGCGCTGCTGATTTTGGATTGGCCTCATCTTGATAAAGGCCATGATAAAGTTTAACAGTGTTTCAAAATCACCTTCTCTAGTTCAAACATAGTACAAGGAACTCCTTAAAACAATTAACTGGTAAAATACAACAAGGAATTTTTTTCTTTTAGTAAGGCATATGTATAGTTCTTTAAAAAAAAAAACGTGTCAAATTCTTCACTCCCGAACGTGAATTTCTTATTCCAAAAAGGAAGTCAGCTTTATCTCCAAGCAATGTTGTCGATGTATTCTCAAGGTTAAAAATGAAAACAGTCACAAAACACAGGAAGCAAAGCTTCTTGCATTAATAAGAACAGTAATAAAATATAGTTGGGATTAGCATTTGAGAATCTAAGGCTTGTGGACCAAAATGCCTGCTCAAAGTTATGCCTGACCAATCACTTCTTAACAAAATTTCTTAAAATAATGAGAACCAAATCTGACATTTAAAGAAAAGAACAAGAACATTTGTCTACTTAATTATGGTAAGCCTGAAAGCAGTTCAGGCCTGTACTTTTCCCTTTCATTAAAGTATTATATAAGCAGCATTAGAACAAGAAAATACTATGTATTATACTTCAGTAATTCCACTTGCTAAAAATACCCTTCACGCTATGTCAGAAGACAAATAATGAGTTCCCTTACTTTACGATTCCACTGCTTTGACTTACTTATAAATATATAGATGAGGGCTCTTTGCTTGGTTTTGGGTTTTTTTTCCATTTTTCCTTTGACTTTATGCCTCAGGGTAATTACAGACTGATAGTACCTGTTGCTACTATAGAATTCATAACAATTCATTAGAGTATCTCCTTAGGCCTGCCTCATTAATTACAGCATCATGTCAGAAAGAAATGAGAGACACTGTCATCACAAAGTTAAGACCTTGATTACTTTCTGTTTTTCACCTTGGGAGAAAAATCACGCTTGAATTGTTTCTGCAATATTCCCTACCCTTTACAGTGATGGAGGAATTTTTCTCCGTTGTGTTGACTTTTACACAAAAATCACTAACACCAGAAAGCCAGATGCTGCAAGAGACAGGGTGTTCTCTTCTATAAACATTTTGGGAAGCAAATCCTTTGTGAGAGATCCAGAACGGGTACAAAATGGTAATATCGATATATGCTGATATGTAAGGGAGATGGGAGTCAGCATGGTAAACACCAAATGCAGGATTTCAATACAAAAAATATTAATCCAGTTCTGGATATAAAAAAGGAAAATTGGCAGCACTTTTTCTCTTCAGTTTGGCAGTTGCTGTTACAAACACACTTATACTAGAAGTCAGAGAAGCAGAACCCAAGTTAAATTTACTTTTATTTCCTATAAAAAGTACATACCATCCTCAAATAAGAAACATTTCCCAATTTAGAGTGTTATGAAGGGGAAACTGAAACAAAAACAGACATCATCCCACTTGGTAAGGTGGCTCAAGGAGGGGGAAAAAACCCACAATTTTGCAGGCATAAATATTTTTCTCAAAGTAAAACCTCGATTTTACCAACAGAATGCTCTAAACAAATTTCTTAACTGCAATCACCATCTGGGTTAGCAAAATCTCTTGTAGGCTGAAATATAAAATCTTTCAAAGCAGGGATTTTGCAGAGTCATTTCCCTGCAGGAGAAACTGTCTGTTTTGATTCCTCCATCTGGCTGAATCCTATTCCACCTCATGAAGCTGTTGCACAGCTAGCAAAATAGAAGGTATAAATACTAAAAAAGGTAGTATTTTCTCTGCCATTATCATGATGATAATTTCCTCAGCGCTGTTTTCCATAAGCACATGGAATAAAACCCGTGTTTAAGAGCTCATTGTTACATAAAGCTGTTCCCTGGTTTGGAATGTCTTGTCAACAGGGGTACAATTTCTCGTGAATTACTTACTACACCTAAGAAATGGAGGCTCTTTGGCTCATGGAACCTAAGAAACCCAAATGAAATTATTTTCAAAGGCTGCTGTATTTTGGGAAAGAAACACCAATATGACAGCGAGAAATTGAATTACCTATAAGTAAAAAAATGAGTTTCCCTCCAAAACTACACATTTTCATTAAAGAAATAAAAACAAAACCTCAGACTTTCACTGTAAAAGAGACATACCTCCACTATTTTTCAGTAAGCAAAACCACACTGACTACAAAAATAGAACTCCATAATTTAATGGAGAAGAAAACTTTTCTAAAGTAAGTAACTGCAAAATATCTGAGGAACTCAAGCTTATCTGTTAATTATTCATGTTTCTGTTTTCATTTCCAGCTACTCTGGAGCTGCTGATGCTGGCACTCTCTACTAGGTTTAAGCATCCTTTCAGCTCTAGTCTGCCAAATTAAACTGTCACTTTCTATTAAAAAATCTATAGCAGGAGGTTTTTAATCTTCTGATTTATACTTTGTAATAGGAAGTCAAAGTTTAAATTAGGATGGTATCAGCTTATGAAATAAAGCCTGAGCAGTGCAGTGACAATCCCAGTGAAGGAAAACCTCCTGCTTGCATTAAAGTGAACAGCAGAGCAGTTTCAGTTTCTTTCTTTTGGAAGGTTTTATTTTACTCAGCTCAAGTCAGTCTCACACTCTTATTTAAAATAGCAGTGCCTGTGGATTCAGTCAGGACACACCTGAAAGAAGATGTCACTTGCCATCAAGTGTCTGAACTGTCCCTGACTTTACTGACCTGCTACGCCTCCAGCCTCTCTACCTTTTGGTTGTATTAAGTAGGCAAAGCACAGCTCAGTTATATTAACATTTCCTGAAGTGAGCTGCTCCTCCTGAAATTTTCTTAAGGATCTATGGGCTCCACAATTCACTGCGCTGAAAATAAAACCAAACTAAATTTATTCATTTAACAGCTCTGTAAATCTTGTTCTCTCTTTTTTTTTTTTGTGCAATCCTTAAAAACAGAATATAGTAATAATCCTATTTATTTCCCTTTAACACTATCTCTTTTTCAGATTTTTTTTCTCCTAAGCATTTCCACTCTATCTTCTCCAATGGTATCACTCCCTGTATTTTCCATCAATTCACAAATGAAGAAAACTTAGTCACAAGATGTATTACAGACAGGGATGAAGTGACCTCAGTGTGGGAGAAACAGAATTTGTTAGGGTTACTATCACGCATTTGTTAATGAAATGATTATTTACTGCAATTGCTAGCACTCTCTCTGGGATGTCATGTCTCAGGAACTTTGAGATCATTTTTAAAGAAGCTTAAATCACCTATAAGCATCATCTTGTTATGACATCTTTACCTTGTTACATGAAATTTTATTCCCATTCTCCTTTTATCCCAGGGATCTGTAGTTCACTCCTACTACTAATAAACATTACCCTCTTATTTGGCTCAGCATGCTCTGCTGTGCTGGGTTTCACTGGAGCCTACAGCTACAGCTGTGGCTCAGCCAGAACTGACTCTCTCTTTACACAGACTGAGCAAGAAGAGAGATTAGTGAGAAGAAAGCAGAAGCTGACCACAATACACTAAGCACCCAGCTGAGTGGTCTGCAAGGTCACGAGAAGATAATTAATCTTGGTAAAAAGATTCATCTAGACAGAGATTCCTAGAAAGGATTATATTGCCAATCATCTTCTATCACAGTATGAGAGACTAAATACTGGGATAAATCTGGAGAAAGAAAGAAATGCACACTAAAAGCAAAAGTTTCAATGTTTTATTTTTTGTATTCTTACCATATCAAATTTAATTCAGGCTTTAGCAACCAGAAGGTTTCTGGATATCTATTCAGAAATACATGTAATGGCTTTTTTCATGTAAACAGAATTTTTAAGACACAGACCCCATGTCTCTTCTCTACACCAGCTAGATTTTATGCATAGTGAGGGATTCTCAGAACATACTGATGTGATGTAGTGATCTTCGTGTTCTCCTCTCCCAGGTCTAGAGTGTCCAAGAGCACCTACAGAAAGCACTACCAACAGACTCCTTTTGCTGAATAACAATGAAAGTTTTCTAAGTGTATTGTACACAATTTGAAAACTCAGACCCCTTTAAGTGACAAGGCCACCACAACATAATGCAACTGCTCTTTCCTATACCTAGTTTATACTTAATGTTATCTTGTGCTGCCCTACAGCTGCTTTTCATCTCCATTGTTTGGACTAAAAACCTGGTCCTTCCAATTGTGACACTAGTACCTCACTCAGAAGAAAGCCAAGTTGCATTTCAAAGGTCCCTAACTCAGATTTCATGGGCATTTACCTCAAAATCCATTGCAAGTAGTTACACAGGGGAACTACAATGTATGAGGTATCCCTGCTTTAGTTTCAAACCCAGGACCTGCTGGTTCATTTGAGGCCCTCCAGCTACCCCATCACTGAGAGTTCATCATTTCTTCAACCCTTCTGCCCTCTTTGCCTTCCACCCAATTCTTGCATTTCCAGACTGAAGAGATTTCAAGCAGCTGCTCATCAATGGAAGCAATTCCACAATTCTGATTCTGATCTCTACAAGACTTTATACATGCTTTTATCAGTCTTTGATGATCTTCTCCCTCACACCACATAAAAAATAGGAAGAACCTACTTTCTGAAATGACCACAGCTGCCAGTTACTGGTTTAGAATGCAAAAAAGTCTAGAGCTGACCATAACAAGACAGGAATAGAAGCTGGTTCTCATCACCATTGCCACAGTGTATGATCATGGCATCACAGATCCGCCTCTCCCCCTCCTTACTTATGCCTCATCCACTTTGCTTACGTGAAAATCTGGAATCTCCAATTATGTAATAGAAATTAAACTGACTGAGAACATCAGAAATTAAGTACTGCGATAACCATTTCCCACTACATTTTCCACACTGGAGCAGCACAAATGGGGCAGAAAGTCACCATATGAACTACACATTATTAACTTTAATTATTCAACAATTAGAGGAATGTTTTCCTCACAAGACCTGAAGAACGCCTTTCTCCTATACAGCCATTTCTCAAGAAGGATGCACTTTGAGACACAGCTTTGCCACATTTGGCTAAATTCAGCTCACGTGTAAGGAGGTTAGATTTTAAACATCCCTCATGCTCTGTATAAAGGGTCTATAAACTGAACAACAACATTCACTGAAACTGTTCAGAATTTTTTGCTATTATAAGCAGCAGAGAACAAACAATCAGTACTGTAATTCAGGCAACTCCTAAGCCTAACTCCACTAATAAATGTGATAGAATCTTTAACTGCATACCCAAAAGTTGTTCGGAAAAATTTCCACTCAAGAAAACAGTTTAAATTACCCCATCCCTGCAAGGGAAAGATTAGCTTCTCTGTAGACAAAAGCTTTCCTGAGAAAAGCATGGTCACTCCTGGCTAGAAAGAAGTTTCATAATAGCCTTCCTGGTGCCCTCAGAAAAGTTCACCTGTCACTTCTATCCTCACTGGGAACTAAGCACTCAGCGGGTCAGAATAGACTTTTTTTAAAGGGGACAGTATACTTTCATCAGGGATTCAATGCACAAACACTTAAAATGCACAGGTTCCTTTAAGGTTGCTTCTTGATTGGAAAACTGGAAACCAGAGGAATATCTCTGGATTAGGTATTCCTATCCTGATGCAGTTCATCCTGGTACTTGATTAATTGTCACTATGAAAATAATTTTCTTCACACTCTGCTAACTATTCTAAAGGAGTCTTTGTCAGATAATAACTTCAAATCTCAATTGTTGTGACAGACTCCTCTCCTTTGGATTGTTGGGCTCTTTGATGAAGACATATCACATTTATCTTTGCTGAAATCGAAGGTGATAGCCCCTGAAACTCTCCAGCAAACTTGTGCCAGCATAAGGCACAAGTCCTAGATTTACTAGGAAAAGATAAATATCTTAATTTAACAGTTAAACTGAAGAGTAAAACTACCGTATTTTAACAATACAGGAAGACTAGAATCTACACATGTGAGGACATACTTCAGGGAAAAAAAATTATTATAATGCTGCTATGTGGAAGTTAACTTAAAGTCATATATATAGACCCTTTATTAAAGGCTTTTTACCCTATTTTGGTCCACAAGGCCCTGCTCAGTGGTCTTCTCTGAGGATTATGAGGCTAAATGTGAACTGCAGGGAAAAGTGTGAGCTCCAGCAAACCTATAGCTCTGCCACCTTTGTCATTTGTCTTTTTCATTCTGAATTTTAAAAAGCTGACAATGCTTTCTGTAAAAGCACAACAGCAAAACTGCTGCCCACTTCTCTCATCAACAAATTCCAATAACCTCATAATGTAACACAGAAATAGGAACTTCAAATATAATGGAAAAATCAACCATTATATCAAGTACACTTAATCAGTTGATGTAAAAGTTTTTCTAATTCAGTATCTGCTTCATGCATCTTCTCAAATTCCCAGATTTAATCCCTGTGCCCTTTTAAGAAATTCTTGAAGAATTCTGCACCTGGAAGAAGCCTAGATGAGTTTTATTTTTTTCCTTCAAAATATATTACAATTCAGTGCAGATCCATGTAATTTTCCTGAAAAATCTTAAAGCCTTTTCTGGTTTGGCCACCACCTTGAAGGCTCATGTAAATCACTGTGATCAAATTCAGCAGCATTAGCCTAAGTGAATCAGATTTTAAGTTTGTACCTGTGAAAGAACTGCCTTACATTTCTGAATAGAGAAATCAATCCATTTCATTAAATAAAAGCCATCTGCTTATATTCTCAATGATTTATTATGAGGTTATTCAGGACATGTTATTTCTTTCCTCATCTGAAGTTTTGAGCAGTGGATAAGTTATTCCAGAAGTTCACAAGAGGTAAAACTACAAAGCAGCTGAGGTGTTTAGGTCAATAACAAGAACAAGAAGAAAAGCAAAACAAAATTTTCAAACATCCAGTATTTTTTTCCTAACACAGCTGAGAAGTGTGACTTCTCAACTCCTAATAAAAATGTAGTATAGTGAAAATGGGAAGGAA
Organism: Petroica traversi; assembly: GCA_025920805.1. Lineage (NCBI taxonomy): Eukaryota > Metazoa > Chordata > Aves > Passeriformes > Petroicidae > Petroica > Petroica traversi. Next base: position 25,947,793 of record JAHLSL010000020.1, read on the forward strand.
TTATTTAATTTCCTTGAAACAAACATTACAATTCCTGCATTTCAGATCAGCATGTGCAGCTTTGGTGCCTTCATGTGAAGTTACAGATTGATTTTTTCTTATTATTAAAAGTGTCTAACATCACAAGTGCCCTATGATTTTCTAGTTTAATAGTTTGGGGTTTTTTCCAATAAAAATAATAAAATTCCCTCTTTAATATATAAATTCAAAAAAATACCAGTGTACAAATAATGTGGGTGAAGCGACATCTCTTATGATTTCATAACTAACAGAACCAGATTAAACTTAATTGCTCAGTTAAAAATTCCAAAATGTGTACCAAATCCTTTATTTAAATATCTCGTGGTCCTGTATAAGGCAATTACACCCAAACTTGCAGTTGAGGCCATACATTTGAAAGAAGTAAAATTATGCAAGTGAAGGATCTCGACAACAGTCTTCTTAAAACAGTAAAGCTACTACCTGAATATTGGGGAAACAATCATTTTTCATGTTCCATTTTAATGAATCATATCAAAAACAGATTTTAAATTCTAACACAAAGTCAGATGTGCCAATAACACTGGCCAAAAACAAAAGAAAAAAACCCTTCTTTTTAAGTTCTAAGCCTCCAAGACCATCATTTCTTACCATCAGGTGACAGCATTGAGTAACACTTCCAATTCCCTGATTTAGCTGGAAGTAGAGGAACATGTGCAAAATTGTACAATTGTATAAGACAATGTAACTTATCAGAAAAATATGAGGACTCTTTTTAAGGCACAGCTGGACTAATAATGCACATAACAAAGTAGAAAGAGACTAAGCAAACATGAATACCTTAAACAACCCTTCACCTTACTCTTCCTTTGTATTAAAATCTGAAAAGAATTTTTATTATCTGAATATTGTATACACTTGTCCAAAGGTTGCTCCATTTGATCACAATACCATTTACTTCCAAGGAATCAGGTTAGTGCATCCAAGGATAAAAACTTGGAGATGTAGCTTACAAACCAACCCCATTATGCCTCCTTTCACAATTTTATTTGAGTATTTAGCTATCCATGCCTATCAATACCATACACATGCCCTCTAATCAGGCAAACTCATGGCTCAATGCACCGAATTCATTTTTGTCCTTGAACACTCGGCTACCTGGCTAAAGCTGGGCTAAAAAGCAGGGCAACACTGAGGCAAGTATAAGAACACCTGTCACTTCTGTGAAGGCACGGAGCCACTTGGGTGGGTATTCCTGCCTGTTCCACCGTGCAAAACAGCCCCTGGAAAAACATTTGAGTGCAGGGGCATCCAGGCTACCTCCTGTGCTAGGACAAGCCTGCACTGGCATAATATTGTGCCTGCTTTCCATGTCCTATTTGCTTCAGGAACAGCTCAGTCATCTCCAAGGCACTGCTTTGTGATGTCATTTGTATTCTCTTCATCTCCTTCTCCAGGTTTTCAGTCAGCTCATTCATTGCCATGATCACAACGACAACCTATTCACTGGTGACTCACAGACCTACAGCCAGCTCTGACACATTTTCCTATATTCCATTCAGGATATCAACAGCTTTTTCTGACATCTCCCCAGGGATGTGTCTGTCAACTGAGATTTCAAAGGGGTCTAGATGCCCACAGAATTCCAATAGGATTTCAGTTCCTCCCTGCAGGAACATTAAACATGGGCAACTTGGAACAGTTCTGACTCGTCTTTTCCCTGAAAATTAGCATGCACTAACCCACTAATGGCAAGTACACAATCAAACAATGTACTGGACTCAGGAAACCTTCCTTCTGTAAATACTTGCTGGTTCTGCACTACCACAGAGCTGCCTCTGAAAGACTGCTCCTAAAATATGTGCTATGATATTGACCAAATTAGCTACTTTTTCCTGTTGAAGGCAAGGGCTGTATTTCAATTTAAAGGGGAGAAGAAAAACAATAGAAGAAAAATTGATTTTTACTGTCTAGTATTTGTTCGCCTGTGGGAATATTGTCTTTAAATTCAAAAACCTGCACCTTCACATAGAAGTCATAATCTTCCATTTGATGCTTTTACTGAGGCAGTAAGCTTCATTGATTATTTACCCCTTTTGGCTACTACTACAATATAAAACACTACACAAGATGACAACCTGTCTTACTGAAAAACAGATGAGTTTATAGGCCAGGAATCTCAATTTATAAGAAGGTATCAAAGAAGTCTTGGTATAAACAGTCTAACTGTATTTCCATATCCACAGTCTTGATCACAGAACCTTGAAAAGGTTTGCATTGGGAGGGACCTTAAAGACCATTAAGTTCCAACACTCCTATCATAGTCCTAGTTTTTCAATCCTAAATATTTTTTCAGCAATTACTTCAGTGTTTTGTTGGTGCTGTTGATGGAAATACGCAAATAAGTAATGGTTTAAGTGCCACTGTTTGTTAAGCAGCAGCACAGCCTTTGCAGAGACGCAGCAGGAATTTTGCTAACAATTACACCTTCAAGTTTATGATTTAAACCACTGTGAAACAGATATTAATACCTACTGTAGATGTTCTTCCTACTGAAGTGTAAAGGTGATATCCATCAAGATATAACTTTTCACAGGATTAAGCCTTTTCATAAATATTAATCTTTTTACTTTGTCTAGAGCTGTGAAGAACTCCATAATATAGGCCACTTCCTATTTTATGTTTTAGGAGCATGAACTGCTTATAGTGCATTTTTATAATGAAATGTGCACTGCTAATGTGATTCTTCCTTTCTTTTGCACAACACTTAAAAAATATTAGCTTCAATTTTTGAGCTAATTATTAAAATCTGCTTTCAGTTAGAGCAAATGCTCAAAAGCACCATCTGTTTTCATAGAAATAACTGTATTTTAAATAGAAACTATTCTTCTATTTTTTTGTTGAAAATTGAATGGTTGTGCTGCACAACAATTTATATTATGTGGCATGCATAAATTATTTTTTTTACCATTTCATTAGATCTCTATGCAGTTTTCTGAGGCAAATGCCATTCATAAGCAATGAATGTTTGAATCAAGTAATTGCTCAGAAAAGCTCTGGTATTATCTCGAACTATGTAAGAGGAGTAGTCTTTTTAGTACTGGCATGTCAGCAAAACAGCTCATCACCCATTAACTGCCTCATTCCATTGTGTTCCACCACCAGGCTCAGGCTGTACAAACTGAAGAAAGGCAATTTCAGTTCGGGTGCCTTCACTACAAAGAGAACCCCACAGTTCTCCTCTTCAGTTTCTGCAGCTCCTAATGTTGGATTTCCTGTACTCACTAAGCAATTGGCAAAAGGTGCACCAGTCCAAAAATAAACACAGCTTCAGAATGTGTTTGATTACTGTTCAGAAAAACAACTGACAATTAGTTGATTACAAAAAGCATTAATCTTAAAAACAATGTCTCTCACTGTGCTGGAACCCTATAAATATCTAAAATTGGCTTGGATGCCAACTTCACCATCCATACCACTTGTAAGGCATAATAACCAGCTCCTGTTTCAGAGTAACTGAAGAAAAGGCAATCATAATTTTAGATAAATATACTGATTGTCATGGGGCTGTAAATCTTTTGGGAGACAAAGTTTTCTTGCTGCAGAGAACAGTAAATACCAGCTGTGTTTCCAATTACACTTGTTTGCTCAGGGAAGGTGGGATCTTTCTCTCCCTTCAAGGCTACTCCTTTAGGAGAAATAATAAAAAGATAAGTTATGATGTGACATGGAGCCTACCAAGCAGGATTACACTGAATTTAAGGACTTATATATATATATATATGTATGTATGTATTCTTTCATCCCACCCTCAAAAGACTGTGGTGGATTCATCTTGCCCAGATGTGAGGAACCCCCACCCAGCCAGCTGCTCTCTCACTCTGTCTCCACAATAGAACAGGGTGATAAAATGAAAAAGCTCATGGGTCAAGATAAACACAGGGTGACCATTTTCAACTTACTATCACAGGCAAAACAGTATAGATTTGTTTTAGGTAACACCAATTAAAAACAAAGATGAAAGATGAGGAAAATAAAAAAAGAAAAAATAAGGTAAAATAACTTCCCCAGCCATCATTGCTTTTTTCACGGCCAAACATCAATCCTTCATTCCCTATTCCTTTACCTCCTCCCACACCAGCCAAGAGGAACAGAGGGCATGAGGAATAGGGAGTTATGATTAATCTGCTCATTGTCTGTTCTGCTGCTCTTGCCTCAATATTTTTCCTCTGCTCCAGCATTCTTCTCCCCATGGGTTGCAGCCCTTCAGGATAAACCAGGGATGAGTACCTCCAAATGCTAAGCTATATTCCATGTCTGACAGACAGGGTTTTCCATGTGTTTAAGGCATGGACTTGTCTCAACCCATTTCATTCTCTTCATCTCATCCTGGAAAGGGTACGCAAGCTTATTAAGTTCAAGTTGAGCTCCTCAAATCTGCAAGACCTAGACAACACTGGATTGGAAGCAGAAATAATGCACTAATTACTTTGGCACATACTTCCTGAAAGTCACTTCTGCAAAGTAGCTCACCATCTTGAAAACCCTCCAAAAACTCAGTAATCCAAACTGTTAAAATACAGCTATGAAGCAGCCAAATTTTGGCACTTTCTCTAAGTAGTCTATGTCAAGACAGGGCTTGTGATAAAAACTCGAGATGAATTAGAGACAGAAAAAATGTGATGTGACAAAAATCTCGTTGCTCCACTCCTGTCTATCTTAATATTTCTCCAAGCAAGCTCTTACCTGTCCATATAATTAAATTAGCAGTGATGTTACAAGCTCAGGACCCAAGGACTTCATTTGCCAGTGCCAATCATTTTCAAAGAACCCCATTCATAGCTGAAAAAGCCTCAAATTGAACAATGACATGCCCTTGATAGAGCTGGCAATGACAGCAGCTTTTTTCCAGTCTTTCAGAGAGCAACAAAACCACATTTTCTCCACTCAGAAATAATCAACAGCTTGAGTCTAGGTTGAGTTTATCTCAATAGGTCACCTGATGCAATTATATCCATCTTGCCAAGAGTAGCCACCAAATCTGCTACTAACACACTGCACATCACAGCTAACAGTGCAGGCTTCATATGAATATAATTTCTTTTTCTCAGGATGAAGTGCACTACTTTTAGAACCATTTGAAATGTACTTGGTGTCAGCTTTTACCTGTCCAGTTTTACAGATGAAAGTTGCTGAAAACTTTCCAGGATGTTTCTACACTGCATTTCTCACACCTTACCATAAGATTAAAAAAAAATTCCTTGCAAGAAACAAAGGTTTCCCAAAATACAAACTCTGCGTGACGTAGTAATGTGAAGACATGAAGTTCATTTTTATGCAACTTCTTTTCTTAAACACAAAAGATATCACCCAAAGCATTTCCTTCTGTAAAGGAAACACACAAACCCTCATTTTTCACACAATATAAACCATAGCTAAAATTTCAGCAAGCATTCAGAATCAGAAGGCATCCAGTATATAAAATGGTAGAAGGAGACCACTTAGAAGACACAATTCTCCATTGTATGAAGTAGCTGGGAATTTATCTTCAAATCCTTTAGCTTACCAGAAGATACTCTGGGCTTTCTGCACTGGCAGTCTACAGTTCAAAAGTCATCTTTGCTAGAATATTCACCTTTTTTTTGCACTTCAAAATCCTTATTAACGGCTAAGACATCATAACTTCAGCTACAGGAAAGGATTTCAAGGCTCAGGAGGTCCAGCAGGTAGAATAACTTCTCCTGGTGAAGCATTCAGGGTAGGTGGGCAATGTGCTCTGGTCCTGAGGCAGCAGCTGGTTCTGAAGGCAAGAGCTCTATCACTCAATACTGAGACTTGCATTAGTAGAACAAAGAGGGTAAAGGTATTGTAAAATTATATTTACCACGGTGATAAAAGGTAGTTTATTAAACAGGGGCTGCAATATAATACATTAATTACCTACCTGAATAAGTGGACAATAACAAATAAATTTCTCCTACCCTTCTTGCCTTCAGGGTTTTTTTTCAAGGAATTGTCTTTTACTACAGATTTGTGTTCTAAGAAAACATGGATTAGATCCAGGATTTCTAGTGCTGGTCAACTGACAAGCTAAGAAGCCATGTTGAGAAATGGCAAAGTTCTTCCTCATTTTTATCCCTGACAGGAGAGACAGCTCTCACAGTTACAAAGGTAGAATATTAAAAATACACTGTTAATTTACATGGATAATTTAGTGATCTATTACGGCACCTCAAATATTTAAAATACGTGATGCCATGTTGCTGTTTTTTTACCAGCCTAATCTGCTATACAACACTCCTACCTTGCAAAACATGTTTCTCTAATTTTTATTGTAAGCAAGTTAGTATGGGGAAAGATAAAGCTCTAAAGTTTATGGCCTACCCAGGGATGCACACAACTATGATTATTTCTTACAAACCTCAGTCATGAGTGTGATAAATGAGTTTAAAACTTGGAGTTTCCCATAGCAACCATCATGCAAAGGAAATAGGAGCTTGTGAAGAATTGAACCATACAACTTCTGCAATGTTTTCCATAAAGGACAACTTTCATGCCATGAAATGTATAATTCAATGCCACATTCCTTCAATAGTCACTCATTCCTTGCTGTGATTTAAGATGGTACATAAAATCAGCTGAATGTGTACCTTATGTTTTGGGGATTCAGGGTCTGTTGGTAGCTGTGGTGACCACATTGAAGATCAAAACTTCCCACACTCGATCATCAGTTCTCTTCTCTTACTCCAGGCAGTATCAAGAGCCAGCATCAGAGTACAGAAATTCCTTAAGTCCTAAGAAAAACAAAGGAAAGGGGATAAATCCCTTCCTCCACCCAACTCAAGACATTCAGCTGTTGGTCAGAGGTCACAGATGTAGCTAAGAAACAATAATTCAGCCCCACTCTTTTCTTCCTTATACCCGTTTATCAGAAAGGAAGAGATACAAAACACACTTCTTTCCTTCCATTCAGCCAGAGGTGGTTGTTAAATCAATGGCAGCAGACAACACGAGCCATCAAATAAAAAAGGCTTACGCTGTTAAATTAGTAAATATAAGCACCATGAGAAGGTGCCAAAGCCCTCTCTGTGCTTGTCTTCCAGGTAGCACATCAACGAAAGGAGAAAAAATGGAAATGTCCCCTTTTTTCATTCATCATAAAAGAAACTACCTTGATATTATTTAAGAATGCCAGTCAGCTACTATATCCACTGTTTCTGAAACCAATAACCCTCAAAAAGAGTTCAGGGTATATCATATTAAGTAATTACATGAAGAAGCAAAGAAAATTGTCTCTCATTTTTTCCCTCAGATGGTAAAAGCAACTAATAAGACAACTAAACAAAAAACCCATTCAGTTTCTACCAGAGACTTCGATATTTAAATATTGCATCCTTCTTTATATATACAGTTTCTACACAACTAGGCCTGTTCTTTTCACACTTAAACAAGAAAAAGTAAGAAAAAATTAATAAATTTTCATTAAATAGAACACCAAACAAGCAGAACTTAAGCAGGGAGAATCTAGAAAACACAAACTAATTTGTGTGGAAAACAATTAAGTCAATTTTGCACCAAAATTGTAAACTGAAAAAAAAAAAAAAAAGGACTTATTGGCTTCATACGGCAATGGCTTAAAGTCACAGTGACTGTGGAAAACATTTAGTAGCTGCATCATCAGTGTGACTGCAATTGTACCTACAGATGTCAATCCCTAATACCTAAAACTATGCACAAGCTCTGTAATTGAAGTTGCATGAATAACCAAAGCCAAATTGACTGTAGTCATGAACAGCAGAAATTCTACCTGCCATCTAAAGTGAGATTAGAAAAAGGCTAAGCACACACAACACACCAACCCTAAAAACCATCAGTCTGAACTGGACTTTACTCTCCAAAATGTTGAAATCTGGAATTCTTACACTTATTGCAACCTTTGCAAACTTATTTCTATCAGACCCTGACAAATCACTGTTGTTTAAACCTTGGCTTTTCAAGGACTCACCATGTCTGCTACGTAATGTCAAGCAAATCCATGTGAAGAGGAAATCTGTGTTCAGAGCTACAGTTTGACTCAGCAATTACAGCTACTTGTTTTAACACAGTTTGGAAGGAATGAATATAAGCAAGTAGAATATTTATATAACAATGCTTTTTTCAGAGTGAGTGTGATTGCTCCACTGATCGTACTGATTTGTTGACAGCCTTCAAGTATCTTCAAACTAACACCATTTATGGTTTTTTGTGACCTTTTCCAGTCACCTCAAGTATTTAACTTTGCTAGAGTGAAAGATGTAGACTTCCATGCAGTACAAAGAGCAAATATGTCAATGAATTTTTATACAAATGCAAACTATGCGTGCAGGAAACAAATTCTAGAGAGAATTATTTGTCGCTGAATACAAATAGTTTAAAATTGCACACGTAGTGAGAAGTTCAGCAGTCTACTGTCTGAAAAGGAGAGTAGTTTATGCAAGCAAAGAAACAAACACTAAACACAGGTACCATTTGCCCAAATATTTCCTATTCTGCAATTTTAGAGTCAAGTGAAACAGTACAAGCAGTTTAAACTGCATTTGGCTCCTTTAGCTACCTGAAATCTTCTGGATTCAAGGATGCAAACTATTCAGGCTTATGAAGCAAGATAGTGGAGAGCAAACAGCTCTAGGTTCAGTGTCATGAAAGCTAAATTACACGTTTTATATTACTGAGTTGAAATCGAAACAAAAGTTTCCAGATGTCTTTTTTTTCCCTATTTTTATATGATTATGATCCATAGTATGTTTTAATATTGAGTAGAGTTATCTTCAACCATTCCTCTGTTGCCATGAACAAGCTCCTGGTGCTGAAAGGAACACCCAAATGGTGTTTTTACAAAGGGGATCTACTCCTCCTGCCAAGCTAGGTGTCGGGTCACACAGAGCTCTTCGCAGGGTAATTGACTATATAGTGAATTATTCATTCTTTGTTAGATAGTTACACCTAGAAAATTGGTGAAAGATTCCTGGCTGAAAGTCCTGGGGAATAAAATTAAGAAGTGCAAGTGTATCAACATGGCTTTATCACAGCGAAGGACACCACTAGAAAGGGAAAAAGAAAATATTACTTGGCTTCTTTACAACTCTGTCAACAGAGAGGCTAATTAGTACTAATTACAACAACAGCCTTACAGCATACATTCAAACAGACACTGTTCCGACCTTGCTGGTGTTTATCAGTGTTGTCCCTGTAACAGCAACTAAATGCTATTAATGAGATGTCAGCTTTTCTCTGCATTGTGTGGAAGCTCACGTAAAGGAGACATTTACCTCTGAGTTAATGCTATGGGCTAGACACAAGTTACAAAACCATGTTTGAGGAAGACTAAAGGAAAGAAAAATAGAAGTGGGCTTGATTTAAAGGAGATTTTCTAATATTAAAATTAAGAATCAAATCCTTGATGGAGTAGAAAATGCTGAAGCCTCTTGCCTACCACTTTTCCAAGCACCTGCTAAAAGCCAAGCTTCTGTTATACCAGAAATCTTAACTTTTATAATGAGCAGCAAACCTCAACCCCATTATGTAGCACTTGCTCTGTTGATGTGAGCCTTTGAAAAGTATTTTTCTGATACGATGTAAGGCACACATGAGCATAGATGTACAATTCCTGGTTTGCCTGGCTCATCATCCCAAAGAAAGTGAGAACATGAACAAGCTCATTAAGACAGTGTGATACATTGGAGCTGGCTAACGCTGGGGAAATATTTCCAAAAGTTTCAGTTCCTGTCCCTGACTTGCTGTCACGCTGTGGAAGCCCACACATCTCAAGGCTCAGAGGCATCAAATTGCAGTCACTTCAGCTTGCAAGCCTTGGTGCTGCTTTACAGAGCTCTCCAGCAGCAATTCAGACAGACTCAAACAAGCTGCAAACACAGCTGACCTACTTTTCCTTCCTTCCCCATGCCTCTCCCCAAAAGGTAGGCCACCAGCCCTGATAACAACTTCAGGTCATGTGGGAAAATGTATCCTTGGAGGGGAAGCTGGTTTGTGTACAACAGAAGGGAATCATGCTAAGTGAATGATTCCCAAAATGGGATTACAGGATGACTTTTAGCGATCTGCATTGAGATGATTTGTTGCACCCTACTGAGTCTCTCTCATTCTAAGGCAGCTCTTGTCATTTCACTCATATTCATGCTTATGTGAGCACTCAGATTATGACATATTATGCCCGAAGCAGCTTAGTTCATGGCACTGTCAGTATAGAAATCCCTCCTCTTCCATACACTGAAAATGAGGTGCCAAAGAAAGGGATTTGTGATATGCACTCCAAAACACACCAGGTCCTGTAACAGGAAAAACTGAGGAGTGAGGAACAACTGAATGCATGTGACTCTTGGGAATCTGGGAGTCCCAGCAATTAAAGAAGGTCACTGCTGTCTAGGCTAAGCAATACTTGTTTTCTTGTACACAAACCCTGACTGACCTGCTCTCTGTTTAATAAACAGGAGACTTATTCACATTTTCTAGAGTTTTAACAGCTCTTTGCTAGAGAACATGAACACCTGGCTTCATCTTCCTCTCTGCCTTCCCCAGCTGAGACTTGTAACACTGGGAGAATGAGAACACAGGTACCTCTATTCATCTCCTGTGGTAAAAGACATTTCAGTCCTGTACAGTATCTATTTGGTTTGCATCTCTTCTCTGTGACCATTAGTGATCCATGGCACACAGCCACAGACGCAAGAAAAGAGAATCTATAAGTGGAGGAACAAGCAAAGCACTACGAAGTTTTGTGCACTTAAAGCCACCAGAAGCTTACAGAAGGGAAGCTAATTACCTGGGGTTTTTTTCATAGTTTTAAAAGTGTTTACTTTGGGTGGGTTTTTATTGAGTATCTACAAGAAAGATGATTGTGCTCTCTGCTGAGGGAGAGGAAGGGCAAGAAGGTAATGCTTTCCAAATGCACAACAGACAAATTAAATATGCGCAACAGGGCTGTAAATGTCCCATGTTTCCATTTAATTTTTGAACCTGATGTTGTGTGCTACTTTGCTGTTCATGCATGTGGAAATTCAAACCAGATTTTGATCTCGCTGTAACACGTACATATGAACACTAACCTCAGACCACAGTCTCTCAAAATTTCACAGAAACGCTGGTTTTACAATTTCTGTACTGTAAAACCTCTGTAGAAAAAGACCTACCTACCTTTTTTTATAAATATTTCATCTTTTGTCATGTGTTGGAGAAGTCGACTGTCATCTGTCGAGTCAGAAAGGGACTTTATTAACAAGCTGAAACATTGTGTTGCACTGGAGAAGGAAATGGATGTTTGAGACCTTGGTAAGGACAGGAGCTGGCAGTTTGTCATCTGAAATCCTTGCTACCAGGAAAAAAACCCCAAACCTACCGAACTTTAATATTTTTTCTCATTCAACCTTGGAATTTGACAACTGATCTACAGCATTACCAACAAGTGACATCTACTCACTTGGTTATACTACTCAGTTTACTTACAAGTGGAAAAAAAGCCCACTATGGTAAAGGTTGAGGGTTTTTAAATCAAGCAGGTAAGAGCAATGCTCATAAACCACTGATGAGCAAGTGCTGTCAGACTTGTCAGACAGCTTCTCTGAATAATATTTAACAGTTTGACACTAATACGCTCAGTTTGAATGCAATGTGTGGAGTCTACATCTCAATACCAATGGTTTCTAACTTACAGGGAATAGAGGATTAGAAATCTGCAGCACAAGGCAAACCAAAGCAAATTGCAAGGAGAAGTCTCTAGGTGTATTAGCAAAGCCACATGTCCAGCTTCCGTCTTTCAACAGTGCCCCTCAGCAATAAATTTATCAAAGGAAAACACATAGAGGAGTATTAGGAACCAAAACACTGGGAATTTTGCCTTGGTCATGCTCAAAGGAAGCTCATTACTGAGCCAAGAGCAGACACTTGGTAATGTGTCCATCCTTTCATTCTCTTTGACCCTGTCGGAGAAGCAGAGCCCTCAGCAAGGACCTATAGCCTGTTCTGACTTAACTCCAGCAAAAACTTAATTATCCTGAGATTATTCCTCTCACAGTCTTGGCACCACTCAAGTAATATTTCAAAGAATTAATGAATCTACTCCTGAGGATTTACTGTGAATCCTTAAGTGTTTTGATGCACGTTCAGCCTTTAGATTAAATAATTGATTATCATTAAATTAGACTATCAGACTGAGGAACACACATATCATACTAAAGCCTACCCTTAGTCTTTCCTACTCCCAAATAGATTAAAATCCCAAATCGGTAGATTTGCTGAGCGTTGTTAGCAAAACAACATGCCAATACCCCTCCTAACCAAAATATTTTCTCAAATGCTAGATATTAACCAAGGTTCTTCCTTAATAATGGAGGAAATTTCTTGTGCAATACTTGAACAAGTTAACTCTTAAGGACAGTTATCAATTGTTAATGACTTACACAAGTAGAATTGTCAATGGAAAAACTCAAATAGATCAATCAAGTAGCTAAATATGCCAAGATACACCCATCCCGTTCACCTACTGGAATTCTCTCAAGTTCTGAAGTTACACCCAGTTGCCATTTAAAATAATGGTGAAACACCATCATTTATTTGCTGGAGCAAATAAATATAACTGAAGCTGAGTCTGTTCAGACCAGTAAGCTGACTTCCCCTAACTCTAAAATCCATTTTTACAAGTTGCTTTCCTTTCCTTCCAAGCGATCATCTACTGAACTCAGCATTCATAGAGATTCTCTTCTGGTTTCAGCTAAATGCCACCCATGAAAATACAGATTTCTCCTTTCAGAGAAAGCAAACAGTGTTTACTAGTGTGTGTCAATGACAGACAGAAGTTTATCTCTAAGTCTAAAGAAGCAATCTTTGCCCAAATATTTACTTCACTTTTACGGGCAATATGCAAAGATTAATCACAGCATGTTATTGACTCCAGTTCATTTTTGTGGTCTCGTCTTGTTACATTCTTTGGACTTGATATCACAAAAATGAAGAGTTCCCAGTAAAGCCATTTGAGGAAGACAGCTAAGTACAATCAGTGGTTGCATAGTCCATGTAGTACTGGATCTCACAGCAGTATAAACACGGTCAAGATTAGATGTGAGAAGAGGATTAAATCTCCCTGAAACCTGCCAGGACAGATGACACAGAGTTCATGCCAACTTTATGCCTCTTTTATGAAAGCTGTGGGAGGACAAATGATTCCTGGTCCAGAAAAAAATAAGAAGAGGTTAGACAGATGCTACCCTGACAAAACTCTGGATGAAGAAATCTATTGCATAAAAAACACTGCAACATTTTGGATCCCACTCTAGCGAGGGTTTTTATTGAAACAGCATTTGACTTCATTTCTTATCTGATTTTGTGTCCTAATGGCAGATTTACAGCGTGATTTGCTCTGAGGCCATAGGCAGAGGGACCTTACCAGACAGAATCCATAAACATCCAGGTCAATTTCCTTTCATTCAACACAGTGACTTTCATGTCAGTAAGCATGAGAAATTTAGCACACAGGTTTATAAATCGAAGGCTCACAGAATAAATCACCTGTGAAGAGACCTCTGAAAAGCATTTAGTCCAATGCCAGCCCTCAAGGAAACACCACCTAGCTGAGAGTGCTGAAGACCTCTCCAACCCAGGTCTGATCTCCAAGTATTGAGGGTTTGAGTTTCCTGCCGGTGTCTGCTTACCCTTGGATGAGAAAAGTTCTGCCTTATACTCTCCCCTGTTACAACTGGCAGAATTTTCTGTTTCAAATTTGGTTGTATTTAGCCAGCAATTTTAAATAAGTTCAGGCATAAAGTGACAAAAATTTATTGCTGGTGGGATCTCACAATTCAAATTCCTGCAGGAAACCAAGCAAAAAAAGCGGGTTCATGAAAAGAAAAATCCCTTTATTCTCCGCAAGAAAAAAACCCCAGACATTTAATATTATTAGAACTAGCAATACAGACATGTATCCAAAAGATTGGAAAAAATATTTCCACAAGGAGCCAATTTTGTGTTACTACAGATACAAGATGTACAACCATCTGGCTCTGAAAAAGATTATGCCTCTCTATAGGCAGCTGTGAACATTATAAAGCATTAAGCAGTGAATATTACTAATTATCACCTTAAATCAAAACAGGAAAAACACCAGGAAAATCAAGAAAACTTCTCTGTTCCAAACATGGGCTAACCTTTAAAAAAAGTTCTGATTACCTAGTAAAATCAGAGGCAGTTTTAAACCAGAAGAAATCAACAATGATAAAAAGGTATGAACTCAATGGTAAAACAGTTTTTGAGCCGTACTGCACTTTTTCATTATTTGATTAAAAACAGCACAGTTAATGCTTTGAAAAAAAATAACAGCAGAGATTCAATTTTTGTAAATTATTCTAAATCCATTAGTGTGCAACACACTTTGGAGCCACGCCTTATGAGATACACAAGAGGTTAAAGTTATGTCTGAGTGGCTCAACACAACATCCTGAATCTGAAATTACTGATTGCCCTCTAATTTAATTATTTCCAGAAGAAAGGGATGTTCATGATTATCCAGGATGAGAAATAGCACCACAGTTCAAATTCTTTACCATCCACCAACTATACAATTCTCTGAAAGGAAGACAAGCATCTTTGGTTTCTCATTTGGAAATTGTTTTCATTCACCCATTATTTGCCAATCTTGACCACTTTCATTCCACGACCCAACATAGCAATAATTTTGTAATACACTATGAAATGAGACAACAAATAACCTTTCTTAAGAGAAAGATCTGGTGGCCTTCTAAATCTGAACTCAAAATACTCCTATATATTCTCCAAATAAATTCATTGCATTCTGTGAATTTCCAGTTCCTAATTTTCCTAATTGAACAGTAACACCAATGAAAAATTCCTTTACCAGACTTTTAATTAAATTTTCTTGCCTAGGTTTACTGTGATGTCAAAGGTTTAAACAAGGAGAGAACACCGGCACAGGGTACAGCACCCTTTGTTTTCATCTATACTATCAAGACCTTTGTTCTTTAAAGAGCAGGTGTCCTCCTTCGGAAATTTTTCCACTAAGTTGGATAGTCAGCATCTCAGGACTGCTTGGCAAGCCTGACTTACCAGTCTGTGTGAAAACAGTTCTTAAAGATCTACCATAATCAATATTTTTGAAAATCATCTTGCGGCATGTGATGCTACAATCCTTGTTACAAGCTGGCAGGATTTCAGGCCACTTTCAAAGCAAAAATTGTCCAGCTTGATTCTGTTCAGCTGTCATTCACCTGACTGGACGAGCTGCTGGCAGGATATTGGGAAGTTGTTACTTTGCATGCTAGGTGGTTTTGAAGCCTGAAAACACATGCACTGCTTTTTTTTTTTATATTAACTTCAAAAGATGAGTGGAAACATAATTTGTTGTGTAGCCATACTGCAATTAGTCTTCTTTTATTTTCTGTTAATCCCCTGTAAAAATACTGTAGCACTTGGTGAAACAGATTTTGATGCAAGCAGCACAAAGAGAGAAATTCATTTGTGTAGAATAGTATGCATGCTCAGCAAAGACCTGCAAAACTGACTCCGTTAATATAATTCTCTAATACATTATTTCTGCAGCTATTTGGCCCTTAGGTTGCAGGTGACATCATATATGCATTTTCTTCAACAGTTTCAATATTTCCTAATGCTATCACTCCAGCAGCTTTTCACTGGTAACAACAAGTGAAGTGCAGAATGCTGCTTCATGTGACAGTTCTTCAGCTGAGGCAACACACCTTGTAAAATCTGAACTTTCAAAATTTGGCCATCCAAAACAGAAAAAAGGACATAACACAAGCCATTTCAATGAAACAACCACATCAGAATCAGCTCTGGCACAGCCACAGCAATTGAAAACAATGGCAAGCAGAAAATAGCAGAGCTCTGCTCACGTTCACCATGGCACTCTGTCCTGGTTTAGGGCAAATATTTAGGGGGAAACCTCTGGGGGGTCTCCTCTAGGAAGAGCCGATTCCAATCGCCCCTCCCCCTACCGGTCCGGGAAGAATTTCCTTAGAGAAAAGTGGAAAAAACTATTTATTTAACACATAGAATATTTACAAGTATAGGGAAAAAATTGGATAAGAGAAAACAATGAAACCTCTCCTTCCTCTGAAGAGATGGTAGATTCAGAGTCCGTCTGAGTCCGGTTCAGTTCTCCAGTGGGGGGACGATTGCCGGGCCCGGCTGTAGCAGTCGGCGAGGGTGGGGGAGGGGCCCCCCGGGCGTTCCCTGGTGTCCTGGGCTCACGCGATGCCAGCCAGTCCCAAGAAGAGGGGAAAAAAAAGAAAAAAGAGATAACGCTGTCTGCTGGAATGCAGCCTCTCCGCTCTCTTGACCTTGGTTCGTAGTAATCTGCGGGACGGGGGGCGATGATCCCGGGGAGCTGCGAGTTCCGGCCGCGCTGGAGCCACGCGCTCCCTCCTCTGCTCTTCTCTTCCTGCTTCCTGCTGCCCCTCCGCCTCTTCCTCCACCTTCACTTTCACTGTCTTCCTTAGACCAACTTAAAGCTGCAGAACTTAATGTCCAGCATAAGCCAGGGGACGATTGGGGATACAAACAGGCCACATGGCTAACCCAGGACACACTCACATGAAAATAGTCATACTAGCTAGAAAATTATAGATTTAACAGTATGCTTTGGGGAGATTATTAATTACATTTAAAAACCAAACAGTGACAGGTTTTGTTGCTCAAAGACTCAGCAAACCTTGGGCTGTGTGTTTAAGATACTCAGAAGGCTGATACACATGAGTATGAAGTGCAGCAGGTGACTGTAAACCAAAAAGATTTTAAAGAAGTATAGAAATCAGAACCATCTTCTTACCTTGCCATATTTTATCAAAAGCTGCATGTTGAGGCCTCCACAGACTCATCTCCTCCCACTTCTGTTGACACAACAAAGGTGCTTTCAAACCAGCACTCAAATTGCTACACATGGTTTTTTATCATCTCAGAGTTCATCTATTAAATTTTCAAACTTTTTCTGCCTTGTTCTTGGCAAATAATCCATACCGGCTCTAAGGTATGATCTGAAAGTCACAATATTCTCTTGTTAAAATGTAGAAGTTAAAAGACTTGCTATGGATACAGTGAGGGGGGAAAATAGAAAGAGAACTTATATATTTTGAATGTTCCACAAGAACAAGTTTAATCATGAAGACATCTTGCTACAAGTGAGTGTATTATTCTGTAATTATGTGCTTTCAGATAGTATTTTTTGTATACGTGGGGTGTTCTCCTCCAGTTCTCCAGAAATTAAAATATACCAGTGCATGGTTTTGATTGGTCTGGCCATTAGCTGTCTTAGCCTGCTTAGAAAGAGTCACTGGCACTCAAAAAGCACCAGGGGCACCATTTACATAAGCAGGGCATTACATGTGAGTCTCTTCCTTTGCTTTTGCCATGAGTCCAGATTTCTGGTAGCAAATGGCTTTGTTCACAGACGGGCAAGAAATTACTGACAATCTCCTAAATGTCAGTGAGCTCACTAAGTCAACAGGAGCACATCCAGTTCTGTTGGGCAGGCTCTGACAGAGGCACAGTGTGAAGTATTTAAAGTAGTAAGCTCCCACCTCTTAGGGTTGATTCAGTAATTCGAGCTGCAATAGATGATGTTAAAAAACATCTCAGTCAAGATTTCAACATGTCCTTCAGTACCCAAAATCATAAAGTAACTGAAGACAGCATCACAGAGACAATCAGTGTTTCCTTTCCAGTAAAAGCTCAACAAGGTGACAAACTTTGTGATTTCCTTAACAGAGAGAAATATTTTTAGAATTTGAAAATAAATGTGGGAATAGAAACATAAAACTGCCACTAATGCAGTAATAGAGGATGCTACAAAAAATTAATCAGGAACAGATTATTAAAAACTAATATTTCAATTGTGTATCTCAGAAAACCATTCCGTAATTACCAATAAAAGCAAAAAGTCTCCTATAGGGAGATAGATCAATAAATTGAGTAAAACAAAAAAGAAAGGAATTGAGTACCCCAAATCCCTTTTGCATGGTAGTCATCATGATGGAAAGCCCAAGCCACAGTTTCATGGTGAGTAGTTGAGGAACACTGCAATTACAGGAGAATTTGCTTTGTATCAGGCTCATTAAAAACATAAGGATGAAAATTACTTTTCACTTGGTAGTAATTGCATTTTGTTGACATCTGATTAGCCATGCTGGTCTTAAATGCTGACAAGGCCATTAATAAGGTGGAAATTAATGAATTAGGTAATTTAGAATATTTTTGGGTAAATAAGTCTTTAGAAAAATTACCCTCTCCAATGCCATTTCAAGACAGTCAATGGGCATATTTTACTAAAAAAGCATTTTTAGTAATGCAAAAATATTAAGATTTTTTTGAATCAAGGAAACGCAGTAAGTAAAAAGTTAACCAGGTAATACTGTTAAGGCAAAAAATTTACAGATTATTACTACATTAGCTTAATCAAATACTTGCTAGAATAGCTTTACACTGTCACAAAATCTCTGAATGTTACTTATTTCTACAGACTGCCAGCTTAAAAAAATAAAGAGGGGAAGAAATAAAGGATTCTTTTGAGACTTAATGACTGTAGTTGTAGTTACCACTGCAGTGAAAAGGGATTCTCATTTCAATGGTGAGTCAAAGCAATAGCATTTTTATCTTTGAAACAAATAGCCTTTTTTAATGGATACAGTAGAATTCCATAATCCCGTGCTAACTCCTTTTACAGTTAAACAGCTAAGAAAATATAATGCCATTGAAGTTACTATAAGACAGAACAAAAATGCCTTTTTTGGTGATCAGAATAGGTGATTACAGAGCTAATGCTATTTCCAAGAAAAGAAACACTTGAAGTATCTGTGAGGACTAAATTAATCATATGAACCAACAACACTATCAGACTATATCTGCCACCTAACTCACACCTACAGACCTCAAACCTGTCTTGTGTCTGTTTTTAAGGCAGTGTTTTTAAGCAATCATGTCTATAATTTAATTTCTGCAGTTTGACAAAGATTCTGGTTTCTGCTGATGCTTTTCATAGACAGGTTCCTACTTATGTACATCCAGCAGCACAGCAAATCTTCCTACCTTAGCTCTACTCTGAAATACAAAAAAACTCTCTCTGCTCTGATTTTGATTTGACAGATTCCTTTACTGTGTGAAATGGCATCAGCCACTCTGAGTCATCACCAAAGGCCACGCAACTGCTTTTGATAAATTTATACAGGTGAACATTTTCTGAGGCTGGGTGGCCTCCAGCTACTGAAAAGGACTCCAGTGATTAGCTGTTAGAAATTAGTTATGTGAAATGAGCTTTGGTGCTCTGATCTCATTCAGCACATTGGTATTTGTCAAATCTTTGATTATTAATAGGGTCAGAATTTCATTCCAAATATAACCAGGGAATTTGTGCCTCGGGCTTTGGCGGAACAAGATTCCACATGCTGAATTTAAAGGAAAAGGCTCATATAATGTTAAACAGAACAAACCTGAATGAGAAAGAAGCCCAGAAATAAGCTTTACCCATGTGCAAGTTCCCTTGGGGGTTTCCTGAGAAAGTGATTAATATTTCTCTACTCATATGGAAAAAACACTGTTATAAACCACTTTTCCCTTGCTCGAGTCAGAAGACGTGAACTGAAATCAAAGCGTATTAGCAACAATAAAATATTAATGCTCTGGATTTCTTATGCAAACTTTTTCAACATTGCATTATTAATGACACCTAATTGTAGTGGAGATTGCTGCAGGACAAGCTAATTTTCCTACAGACTTGGTATTTTTAACCATAAAATTCCTTCTTGTAAAACCCACCATGGTCCTGGTAGGATTTCATCATGTCTTCTAACATTCAGTTGTTAGGCTTGATTCAAAATTATTCACAGGAGCCAATAACTTATGAAAATAATGTGCCAAATTTTGTACAATTTTCCTCTGTAATAGAAAGATTAATTTATTTTAAACTGTTCTTGCACGGACTGCATTCAAAGGGTGCTATACTCAGCCTCAGTATTTAACCGTAGCAAGAAATTTCTTACAATTACAATTGTCAATATATGGGCAGACACCTTTGATTTAGGCTGAGGTCTAGGTGGGCAGCATAGAACTACTCCAAGCTGCTGAAACAGATCCTAAAAGCCAAAGTTCACCAGAGCAGGAGTAAAGTTTAAACCCATCACATTCTTGCTACAAGATCAAAAGGGACTGGAAGATGACACAGGAGTTCATTTACCCTCTCTGTGGTATTTAGGGACCGTTAGCTTCTTTCAGTGGCACAGCAACAGAGAGCACCTGAAAAGCAATATCATATTTATATCAGGAAATGCCTGTACTACTCACAAATGGGGTCAGTGAGTTGCAATTAAGATGGTTTACAAATGAGAATAATTTTAATCTCAGATAGGAGTTTTTCACATGAGCCTCAAAACATCCGGCCTTCACCCCCAGCCACTGATTGTAAATGATTATATTTCTCCTTTTAAAGGAAAACATCCCCTGGAACAAATAACACATTCTGCTATTTGGTGAAAAAATAAATCTTCTGAGGTCCTTCAACGAAGTTACAGGCACCTCAGTGACTGTGTCTCCTTATTACAATCTCAGCACAGTAAGTTTGGTCAACTTGTCAACAAACAGCTTCAGACATCTGTGATTGGGAAGAACAGCACGCAGGGAATATATCCAAGGAAATGATGGCACAAACAGTCCTGTAAAACCAGGAAAATGAAGAAGGTACCATATTGTAATGAGTCTTTTTCATTGCAGATCACTCAGTTTTTACTGGCATTTTACCATTCTCTGATGTGAGGAATAACTAGAAACAGTTGTAGATGAATGTTCAATTTCAGGAGGAATACAAACTTGTTCAACAGAATCTGACTTGTTTCATTACACAGATTAATAATGGCTCTTTTCTGCAGTGTACTATGAGGGATTTTTATTAGGCAACTCCCTGTTTATTTCACAGTGTTCCAAGAAAAAAAATAAATTCACTCAGGCTATTCTTAACCCAGTAGATTCATGACAGGCATCTTTTTCTACTGTAGGTTGCTTTTCTCTTTTCAGTGTTACCATTGTAATTGTGGTTATAAAATTATTAGTTACAAAACAGAAGACTTAGTTTTCCTTAATTCCAAAATTCAGTCATTTGAACAGAATTTTCTTTGCTTGCTGGGAATAGGAAGAGCCACATAAACAGTTGTAACATCAGCATCTGGGTTCCTTATTCCTACAGCAGATTTGCTTTCCTCTATGGCACTTTCACAACACTAAATGCTGCTTTTAAGTACTAAATTATGTGCTACAGCTCCTGTCATTCAAAGCATGTAACACACTGAGTACTAAATAATTCTCTACTAAATAACATGGAAGTACAACAGGCAAATCTAAGTGATGCAAAAACTAGGGGATCCAAGATAAAGCTGTTGGCTCAATGCATTATTCCTTCCTAATAGGAAACTCCTGAGAAAAAAACTTCTACCTATTACACTCATAATTAGTTCCTAAATAGTCCCATTACTAACAAAAACCAAAGTTAAAGAGAAATCATGCTTGTGTTATTAAACCCTAGCACGTGTGGGAGCCTAATGTAAAGATATCCAAGGTTTAATAAAAAATTGCAGTTCTAAGAGAAAAAAAAGGATAAAACTGAAAAAAAAGTATTTCTGGCATTTTAAAATGAGAAAATTAGGGAAAGAATCAAGCAAAGAATATGTGAACAATACAGTCCTTGAAGTATTTTTACAGTTTGCTTATTATTCCTAAAATAAACAATTCATTTTAGACCTTGAGTTCAAAATAGGATTAAGACCATGCCAAATCTTATTCCAACCCTCCTTATAACCATGAAAAAGCTTTATTATTTACGCATTCTAGAATTATTGGCTTTGTTGAAGAAAAATACCCAGCAGCAGTAAGCAATTATGCAGATGCATTTGTACTGTAGAAGTTAAAGGTTTATTATGCTTTTAGATTAATAAAATAATTCCCCTGTATAGAGCTGGCCAATTCCTTTAAAAGTTTTCATTTAATCTAGTCCCATAATTTCATCGTGATGGTCTTGTGCATTATACCAGGGCTGAAAAAGAGGGCAATTATCTGAAAGCAACATTTTTATGCATGAGATAATTACAGCACTACCAGCCAGTCCCACAACATAGACAAGAATAGATGAACCAATTAATTGTTTTAAATGTTTTTATTTTACGCAACTCTTTCATATTCCTAGGTAAATATGAGAGACAATACAGACCACCACTCTTACGTTAATTTAGACCTTGAATATTCGCTCTCTCTGAATAGAGCCTATTTTGAATTTTTTTGAAGTGTGCAAATGCTGTTTTAGGATTTGTACCCATCATTTCCATCCAACACAAGTAGGACAGCAAGGACAGTCCCCATCCTAGGTGTATGAGAAAAATTTTAAGTCTCTGTTTCCTTTTCCTCCCTGGCTGGCACTGCCAAAACAGCTCAGCTGAGCTGTGCAAAGATGGCTGCTGGAGGGAAAAGGTAGCAAAGCCAGCACAGCTTGGATGGGGTAGTAAAATAACAAGAATGCAAGAATAAATATTTGCCACGAAAGACAAGGAAATATTTCATTTTGCATTTTAGTCATGGGCACAACAGAATATAGGTCCTGTCAGACATCCATCAGCCAGAAGAAAAATACAAGGAACTGATTTAGTTTCTGTCATATCATTTATTTTCTTGGCAAACAAATTATTTTCTTTTGTATTTACTCTAGAGAGAACATATCCACTAAAGCAATTTTTTTCCGAGTATCACTCTGAAAAAGCTTATCTACTGGTTGCTAAGTATGAAATAGACACTACCTTCATGTTTAACTTTTTCTGTCTGCTCTCCTTTAACTTAGGAGAATCAAAGCAGGCAGAAATTCACCCTTATTTGATGTTGCCAAAACAAGTTCTGCAACACAGCATCAATTTCGTTGCATGCACAGACGTTATCACCCTTCTGCCTAAAACTTCATTTGAAAAACCTGCTAAACTGGCAACATACTTGCATCCTTTTCAAGTAGAAATTGCAATGAATATTCAGCTTTAATGAATCTCAATACAGAACAAAACTGTAAACGTGAAATATTCCATGCTCCTCATGGTCTACTTCAGACTTAAAAAATCACTCCTCACAAATCAGGACGGCGTCATGCAGTTCTGCTAAAACACATTACATGTAGAGAAAGAGCTTATTTCCATTACTGGCTTTCTCTATCAGATAAACTAGAGAGGTCTGGGTTTGTTTTAATGCATCCGAATAATTCCAAATTGATTTACAGTGAGACATAAATGGGTAAATACAATAGCCAGTATTCATTAAAGTTATAGATTCAGAAAGACTAACAAGTCTCATAAATGCATATTTTCTTTCTGAGAGGCACAATCAATCATGAGGCAAATCTTAGCAAGCATCACAGGTTGGCTGTGTTCAATACAATGAAATCTCGCATTCCAGACAAAGGTTTCATGATCTCACCCTGTAGTTAACGACCCAGTTTGGGCCCCCAAATCTGGCACCTTTATAAAGAGAATAACCAATCCAGTAACTGCAGAATGAGCTGTGAACAAACCTCCAACCTAGTGGCCCTGCTGTGCTTCCTGCCCACCTCTGCGCCCCAATCCTGCCATTTCCAGCAAGTTCCAAGCAGCTTGTGGGTAAGCGAAACATGGCTGTAGCAACTATTTAAGTGTTTGAAAAACTATAAGGACATAAAATTTAAAGTATCTCGATTGCCCAAGTATCTCTGGATTACACCTACATAACCGCACACATAGAAATGCTCCTTGACAGAGAAATAACACTGTAACACTAATACAAGTAACAGTAGACCACCATAGCAACATTTTTTTTCTGTTACTTTATATCAACTATGGAACAAAGCGAAGAAAAAACAAAAACAAAGCTCTCCTTCAAAGCACTTACGTGAACACAGTGAAGTTGCATTCTGCCAGAGAATTTATACAGTCACACTGTGAATTTACTGCTGTTACACGCACACACAATCTCAGCACTAATAAGGCAAGGAAATATAGGACATCCTTTTAGTAAAGCACGGGGGCCAAACCTCAGCTATTCTGAATTTCATGGCACAAACTTGCTGGTTTTTGTGTTTTTTTTGGAAAACCACAGGCCAGCAGAGGCTGTAAAATGTGACTCGAATACGCACAAAGCAGGATTCTCCCAAAAAGCCAAGTGAGCTGTTTGAAAACATGCACTGTAAAATGAAAAAATATGTACCAGTGCCTTTCACACATATTCACACTTCCACTTAAACTAAACAAATATTTTGAGCAAAGAACTTAACATTCTTGTTTGCTTCACTTTTATCAGCACTAATTAAGCCCGTTTGTTAAACAAGCTGCAACAGACAAAGGCATATGGAAAAATTGAAGGATACTGATCCATCATAGGAGCCAAATATCCTGGCAATATTCACTGAGCTTTATACTAAAAGCTTGATCTAATCATAACAAAATACAAGTCATGTCAAACATTGGCAGCTTCCCTAAGCCCTTAAGGGAACATAATTCTATAAAGCCAATGTAATAAAAGTATTAACATTGAACGCTTTCTGGTTGATGCCATAAGAAACATTTACACATAGGATGTTCGTGTCTGAAAATTCCCTTTTTGAAGTCATTAATACTATTTAATACCAGATTATTACTTGTTAGATGGAAGTTACTTATACACCATGTGATGCTTTTTCTCAACCCACACCTGTTACTTTGAAGCAAGTTTCTAATCTCTCCTTCTAAAAGGTCTTCTTTTTATTCAGCTGAATAAATGTCAGCAAATAAAATGCTTATACCCACTGTATACAATTTGCTTTCATAGAATGAAAATCATGCTGGAGATGACCTTTCTAACACCTCTTCAGTTGATGCTACTATTTCAACACTGGGAGGGTCAAGAGCTACCACACACTTGCCCCTGGACAGCTGTCAGCAACTACAAATATTTATTTCCAGGCAAAGATTGCTTTGGTAGGCCAGTTTCAGGGAGAAACAACCAGCAATTCACATTTTTGGGCCCCCTTTCAAAACAAACAGACATAAAACCCCAAACAAAACACACACATAGACACTTCGCTTAATTCTAATCACCATAAGGGAGAGTAACAAAAAATTTTCATGTTATAAAAATAACACCATACTGCTGTGTAAGAGCCATCTGTGCTACAGAAATAATAAGCATTTACCAATGGGGCAAGCAAATCTTTTGCCTTCTAATGGCCTATATTTGCTGTTCAAACATCAAACAATAAAAGGTGAGGCAGTTTTGCATTTCAAAACTGTAATATTTTAAGCAGATATCTTCAATAAAGCAGTGCCCAGAGCTCAAATAACAACCTGAAACAGCACTATTTTACCAAAACGCTTTTGTGAAGCCATGGGGCTGCTGCTTTTTTAATCAAATTTCATTTCCCAGCTATAATTTTAATAGCTACTTTAAACCCACCCCACTCCCTCAAGGCAATGTTGGGGTCTGATAAAACAAAAATCATGGTCTTGTTTTCTTCTCTGAGAGAAAAAGGCTTCAATAATAGCCATTTCTTTTATTAGCACCCCGCTGGTTGGTTTATTAGGTATATAAGATAAAGGAAACAATTATCCCTCACACATCACGTCGACGACCAGGGTTAACCCTCACCTGCCTCAAAGGGCTCAGCAGCATCTTTTCTCCACCTCAGGGACCGATAAATATGTGTACATACACACACACATATAGGATGTGTGTAGATATATATGTGTGCAAGCATTTATATATATATGTTTATATCTACAATCACAAGCAGAGGGAAAACAGTGACCTCGCACCTCACGCAGTGCCACAGCCGGAAACCAAGCAGCCACAAGGGGATTGAGCAGGGACCGGCCATGAACAACCCCTCAGGGCGCCACTCCACTTCGAAACAGTTTTACTTCCCTGAGGCAGAGGAGGAAGGGATCTCTTCCCAGCCACACCGTGTTAACAGCCAGGAAAAGCCTCTAAACCTGCCGGGAGAACTCCAGCTCCGCTCGGCAGCCCTGAGGAGCCAACACTCCCCGCACCCTCAGAGCCAAGCAGCCCTGAGGGAAGGAACTAAGAAACCTCCAAAAGAGCGGGAACACACTTCCCTCACAGCTTCCCGCCGTTTTTTAGGGTTTCTGAGGGCAGGAATGTCATCCCCTCATAGCTTACCCCTCTTCTGAAGGCCTCTGAGGGCAGGAATGTCGTCCCCTCACGGCTCCCCGCCCTCTTGAAGGCTCCTGAGGGCGGGAATGTCGTCCCCTCACGGCTCCCCGCCCTTTTGAAGGCTCCTGAGGGCGGGAATGTCGTTCCCTCACGGCTTCCCGCCCTTTTGAAGGCTCCTGAGGGGACGGTGTTCCTACTCTCAGGATCGGCATGAAGGTGGGGACATCCAGGCGAAACATTCGAGGTGTCTGTCTGCTCGTCCAGTTGCATTTGGCAAGTTCCTTTTTAGCGATAGTTTTTTGTGTGTTTTGTTTCTGTGTATTTTTATGGGGGTTTTTTTGTGTTTGTTTTGTTTTTTTTTTAGTTTGCCCCAGAAAGCCCCCTCAGAGCCTTGGCGTGAACTGTGGCCGCCTCCTAACAGGGCTGCCAATTTGTACCACCCCTTCCATGGGATGCCTCGCTCAGACCCCCAAACCAGAATAAAATACCCTCAGAAAGTTCACTTTAACAGTGGCAGCAGAACAGACTTTTCAGTGTTCTTAGGATATTTAAGGAGAATCTTTTCTGGTTTTCCTCGAACGCTGGTAGAAGGCAGATCAGCACGAAAAGTGGTTTAAAATCAGACTGGCATCGCCAGATTCTCAGTCTAAATAAGTTCAGGGAAAATATAGAGAGACTGACAACAAAGACTTGCATTGCTGTGCGAAGTCCACTAGAGAAATCGTAAATGTGTTTATTTGTAACAGGTAATTGCTGAAATGGAATGGAGAAATATCGCAGCAGCATTGGTATGAAACTTGCAAGAGAAAAGAACTGATTTGTACAATATATGCAGGTGTTTATTCTGAGGGGTTTTATAAAAAAAAAAAAGCAAGCTATAAAACTTGAGTTTTATTTTAAAAACCTAAAGAAACAGGGAAGAGCAGAAAGTGACAATTCACTTTAAATCTAACATAACATCTCCACTATTAAGTGCTATCTTTTGCAGTGTTTCCTTTTTCACGTAATTTAACCAATAAATTTTTAAATGTACCATCTATTATCTACCTCCTGCACGTTTAATGACTACTATACAGCCAGAAATCTGGAGGATTCTATGAAATTTCTTATACATGGCTTACAAATCTTCTTATTTAAGCCACAAATGTTCTCATTTTCAGTCTGAACCTACAGCAGTCTATGGAAGTCTAATGGCAGAGTTGCTTTGTTGCCGTATCACAGTATCTTTAATAAAAAACAAGGAATTGTTTTGCTTGTCCTATTTTTCTCTTACAGGGTTGCAAGCACATCCTTTTTATTTCAGCCTGGCTGCTTTTCATGTGTTTAAATATCTCTTCTTGCTTTTGATTACTTCTCAAATACCTGTTAGTAATTCATCCATTGCATTCTGCATTTGTGTTTTTTGCTGATTCAGACACAATTAACTTGATTTTTTAAAGGAAGAATTTAATTCATAATTATTGCCAGCCAGATGTCATTTCCTGACCTAAGCACTCCCCAACACCTGTTAGATTTTCCAGATATTAATAAACGTAATATCCAATATGTATAATTCATATCCATTTCTAGTAGCTAAGGTATTGATGATAGATCAAGTTAATTTACCCTAAAATGTTTCTCTAATTCCCAATAAACTTATGCCTTTTTTTTTTTTTTCACTGAGTTCCTGGTGCAGATTGAAAAGAACCAAATGCAGCCCTTAACTGACAGAACATTGTATCTAATAGCAGATACAGAGAAGCATTTACGTAACTCCAAAGCTTTCATGTCATCTTGGGTATCGTTTATTCTTCTATGTGTCTCAAACATGGGAAACACAGCTGGAAATATCATTTCATGAGCATGAGAAGCTTCTACCCAGCCATTTAAGCAGTTTATTCTTACTATGTGCTGATGTAAATGTGAATTGTGTTCTTTTTTCACTTCTACTTGGCATAGAACAGATGGGGAGACTGCTAGTTTAAAGCAAAAAGCCTGTTTTGAAATAAATCTGTGGTAATTCCTCACTCTTAAAGAAGTTTACTGTGGTCTATGAGTGTGGTGGAAAAAAGGTTTGGGTTGGGTATTTTTATTTGCTTGCATTTTGCTAATGTAACATTCTAAATAACTCCAGTTTTCAAATATTCTTACTGGATTTGAAGAGTTTCCAGAGAAGAAGTTGTTTGATCTAGAGTATGGTTTTCATTTAATTGTAGAAGAAAGACCTTAGGAAAGTTGTAATACTCTCTCAGGTTCTGAAAAACCTTCCGAGCAACTTATACTGATAACTGGATTTAATATCCTGCTTTTCATTCATGAAAACATAATGAAAGAGAAGAAAACAAAAACTGGTTCAAAATTAATCTATCACACAGTATTACAGTGATAGCAGTTTTGTCAAAAACCTTATTATTTAATAACAAATATGTAATGTCCTTTGAAATCCTATCCATGAATTCCGTGTTGGAAACCCCTAGTTCAGGAAAGCCTTTTCGGGAAGTCTCAGCGAAATAATTTTGTGTAAAGGCTTAACCTATAACCATTTCATCCCTACAGCATCACCTATGCAGGTTAACTGTGATATTGCAGTGTAAATCTGCTGAATATATTTCCTAGACACAGAAATAATAACAGGCTCAGTTCAGAATTCCCACTGATCTTTTCTGTTCAGTGAAGGTTTTCCTTGCCTTCTTTTTCCCCATCTTGCTTCTTGGTAGTGATCCAGTGACTATTCCCTTGTCTGTTCAGTACTGTTCTTTGTTTAGTTTTAATTTTAGTTTGCAGTGCATGTTTTGGTTTTATATAGACCAGTTAAAACACACTGAGGCCCAGCAAAATTTAAATTACAGCACTTTTCTCATTCCTTTTTTCCTGCATTCCATTAAGTTTTGCCTGTGAACTGCAGTTCCTGGCCCAAACTTTGTTCTTGCCTCATCACTTTACAACTAAACTGAGGGCATAGAAATTCGCTGTGTGGAACTGGCTTTAAAAAATTCTTCGATGTCTAAAACCGGATGAGCGTTTGGCACTGCAGACAGGGAACTCCCGTGTTTTTTGGCACATCTGGAAGCTCCTCCGTTGTAGCAATTTGCAGCTGAAAGTGCTACCAGCATTTTCAAAACCGTGATTCTTGCCACGGCCCACGAAAATCTGTCAGGAATCTGTTTTCACAGA
This sequence comes from Petroica traversi, assembly GCA_025920805.1. NCBI lineage: Eukaryota > Metazoa > Chordata > Aves > Passeriformes > Petroicidae > Petroica > Petroica traversi. The sequence goes on from JAHLSL010000020.1 coordinate 25,977,133, forward strand.
GAGAAAACCAGCAGAACTTCTTTTTTCTTTTTTTTTTTTTTAAATAATTTTTTTACACAAACGCAATAGAGAAGCCAAACTTGATTTTCCAGTGAGGCATCCTTGCTAAAAGGAGGTCTCACTTCACCCTTCAGCTTTCTGTGTGTGGAGGTGGAACTGGGCCCGTTCTGCCCATCTGCAGCCAGGCAGTTGTCTCCTCCTTGTAGCTAAGTCAGCCTCAGCTCTCAACACAGACTTAACAGCTCTCTGGCTCCAGTTCCACACTTGAAAGCTTCCCAGAAGTTCAGCTGGGGATGATGGTGGGGAAAAAAAAAGGTAGAAAGGATATGGACGTGACAGAAGGAAAACCTACAAATAAAGTAGGGCCATCAAGATCTTGACTGAAGATGTGTAATTCTGCTTTCATTCTCAGTTTAATCTCAATGGTCTAATTCTACAGGAGCTACACTAGCTTGAAACTGTTACCTATTCAATGTATATAACATAATTCTGATTTTCAGAGAAAATATAGATTGAGTACACTGGAACTGATAATCTTAGCCAGTATTTTGTTTTTCCTTTTTCTTCATGAGGTAGCAGATATGCTTCTCTTAGCACCTTCTTAATATGTTTTGGCTTTTAATTTGTCAATCCTTATCATTTTGCTTGAGAGGTTTCATCTTTTCATACACTCATCTTTTTCCTGGTAGCACTGAATAAATCGTGTGTTTCCACTGTAAAAAAGATTTATTTTTTTTCCTACAAAACATCTCCTATATAATAATGATGTTTCACTCTTTTCACATTAAAAAATTCAAATTTTTTATTCTTCTGCTCTTCTTTAATATAGATTCTGTTGTGTACATTTGGAGCCAGGATGGCTTCTTTAAACTCGTTCCTTGTCAACACTTGACCTGGCATCAACAGCTACACCTGAGCAATAGATTTTTAAGATGTGTCTTCTGACTGCTGGTTCATAAATGTTGGGTTGGACCTTGCAGCTCAAGTTCTGCCATCTCCTCTGGAGCTGAGCAGTTGTCCTTCGACAGAACGCCTTCTTGTGAGGAGTGGTCTTCCTCTCCGGAGTGCATTTGGCTTCTATGATTTTTCTTTATTTTGGAGAAACAAGAAATATTTAGGGATTATGTTCCAGCTGCTTTATTTTTATCATTAAAGCATCCAGTGGGAGAGTGTGGACTTTTATGCAAGATTGCTTTCACTGGAGATTACTACCACAGACAGATGGTTTTTCATTACCTGCTGTAATGCCCTACACATTTGCAGGAGCAACAGTAACACATTCTGTCCTGAAAATTAAGGGCAAATCCATCCCTAAGAAACCTGGTTTTCAGGCAGATGTTATCCCAGACTTCAGCCAAGAGAAGGCAACTTGTAGATAGCTAAAGAATATGTAAAATTTAGTAACACTGAGCTGTTTTTAATTCACAGCTATGAGCTCAGGATATTTATTTTTAAGTTATTTCTTCATCTGTCTGATTAGTGTGGCTCACTGATGTGACAATAGGTAGTTTTCATCCCACCAGGGACCAGGAGAGGGACAGCGAGTGTGACCTCTTCCTCAGTCATGCCAGAATTCTATGCTTGGCAGCTCAGTATGTACCTCGCTGTGAATTGTGCTGATGGATCAGGAAATCAGGTTTGGACAAGATAAGGTAGGATTCAGGCTGTTTTGGATTTGTATCAATGCAATGTAATCAATCATCAGGAGCTGCAATTAGAAATCATCATTGCATGACTAGCCAAGGTGCTGGAAGCCAGCAACAAGTGCTTCAAGAATGAGTTTGGCAGTACACAGCTCATCAAAAAAGCCTGAATGTTCAGGAAAATTTGTACTTTATATTTGAATTCAAAAAGCAGATCTCCTGAAGCAAAAGAAAATTAAACTTTAGGTTATACTTGCAGTTAAAAAAAGCAAAGATCCCACAATGAGTCACCTATTTCACTTCGGGATTTACTTAACAGTCAATTACATAGCATTTGCCTTTGTTCCTTCAATGAAAAATGCTTTGCTTTATCTTGTATTCAGTCTGTGTCACCCAAGAAGAACTGGAGTAGGATTTGAGGCATTCCAGTTCTGCCCCTGTCGCGTTTTACTGACCAGTGGTTATCCTGGTTATTCTTATAGAGAAGGAGCTTTAAAGTTTGCGAAACACCTAGTGACTTCTCATAAATGTAGTGAAAAGGCAAGAGTGTGGACATAGGAAGTGCAAGGGATGGTGCCAAAAGGAGGTGAAGAAGTGAAACTAGAAATGTAATAAATCCCATGCTGGATTTAGTTGTGGAAGGCTATGAAGGCTGCTAAAGCGGTGCAGGCCACTCACTACAGCCAGAACACTGAGGCCATCATTCTCACAGATAATTTCTGGGGACTGCTTAGTTTGATTGTGTAGATGCAAAACTGCTGGATTGATTAATCGGCCAGAAAGTGGCAACTTGTGGGGAGATGTTTGTCTGTCGTCTAAAGGAGAAAAATGAGGGCATAAAACTGGCAGTGGAAGGGTAATTCTCCATTGATTAAGGATGGTGTAATGTACAAGGTTTAAAAATGGCTTCTGGTTGTGAAACCTGGCTCAGCAAGAGCCTCTTACTTTCTCATTAGCAAAGCTACTGCCATGTTTTAGTCCCTCAGAAGTAAATGAAAGAAATTCATATGGTTGTATCAGATTATTTAGGTGAAGGTACAATGAGGAATAGGGTTTTTTGAAGGGTACTTGTTCTCTGGAAAGCACTTGGGCTTAATACTTCTCTGTTTCTTCCCTTTCCATAATTTTTATTACAACATCATCTGTTGCAAATATGACCTGCTTAGGCGAACATAGGAAACTAAATGTAATGTCTTAAAAGTAAATTAGAGATGATTTTTTTAGGATAAAAGCGTGATCTACATGAAGTCTGCCCTTCTATGCAGAGAAAGGCAACCAGAGAAGTTCCTGCTGCCTGAGATTTCTGTAATTTACTACCTCTAGTTCTCCTTTGCAGACGGTGTCATTGACCCTTTTGGAAATATTCTTTAGGCAAGAATCAACTTCCTCAGTGTCCTGATGTTTGCTGCCACTCATCACTTCATCACTAAATACCATCAAAAAGGTGATATTTAACACTTTCCAGTTCTTTTCACATTTGAAGAGAAATTAGATTTTCATTGCTTTTTTTAAGTTGTTCTGAGATTCAAGGTATTTATTTTATGCAGAGTAATAAGGAATAACACAGGCTTAGAATTGAAACACTGCAAAGATCTATTGATGGAGTGTTTGAGTTTTAACTAATGAGAATTGTTTTGAATATGTGTGTCATCTTCTGGAAATAACTCTTGAAAAAGCCTGGCCTCAACTCAGACTACTCTTTTTTCCTACCTTTTTTCCTATTCTTGCCAAGTTAGTGGGGTTTCTCTGAGGCAATATTCTCATGCATGTTCTCTGGTGCTTCTTGGTATAAATGCAAGTTTTCTCTAACACTGCATTCAGTTGGGCTGCACATTTTAGTATTGCTTAGGTAATCTGAGCTTCGAGAATTTATTTCTGGGCCTGAGCAGATCTGCCTGGCGTTGACATCTTTGAAAAGGTTGACTACTTGAAATTCAGTTTTGCCTGGGTGATCCTGCCATTTTCTAGAGAAAAGGAAAATGTGACATTAACAGTTTTTAACATTTTGTTATGGAGCATTTATTATGAAATGACACCTCAAGTATTCTATATTTCAACAAATTATTACTGAGGATGCATTTTGCTTTTGAATTCATGGGGTGGTGTTGAATTTAATATTCATTCAGAAGTACTCGGTGCAATTTACAATGACAACCAAAAATAATGAATAATATATTTATACCATCCATTAATAACCATCCATCCATTTAAAAGTTTCATCCTAATGCATTCTGGAAATCTGCAAATTAATTATGCAAAACCCTGAATGAATATAAAATTGAAATGCTTAAGAATTTAAATGATGCAATTAAATGCTATTGAATGTAACTCCAAGTTATTTTCTTCTAATACTTGCTCATCAATCTTAATTTCAGTACCACCATTTAGAAACAGAATCCGCTCGTATCTTGTCAAAATATTGGAATTTTGAGCAAAGACTGTATTCTTTTTCCTTTGGTTACATTATTTCTAGACATGAATTTTAAGTCTTTATTTAAACAAAAATGGACTTTTAAAAGACAGATTACAATGCTCATCAAAATAAGGGGGGTGAGGTCAGAGGTGTCAATCATTTTTCTTTAAAGAAAACAAATAAACCCAGAATAAATAAATAAATAAACAGAACTGGTCTCCATCTGTAATCATAGCTCCCTAAAAATCCTAATTAAACTCTCTAGTACTGGCAAATCAATTCATAGCTGGTACTAATAAGTAAGATTTGCTGACCAGGCTGCCTGAGAATTCATAGGTACATAAATATTTTTATTATGATCACAGTTAGTTACCTAACAACAGCCATTGAAGGATAGTTTTGCAAAACATAACTTACACTGTAAAATAATGAATAAATAAGAGGTCATGAAAACTCTGTCCCAGTTAAAAACCAGCACAACAGTGCAGAAAGTCAAAGCTGTTGAGTGTGTATAAGTGTGCAGTGGAACTTTCAGACAGGTCAATTTCTTTGAAAATGCAAAAAATTTGTGATTTGAGGCAAGAGCCAATTTTAACACCAATAGAGAGAGGGTATATGGTCCTAAGGAAGAAGACCTTGAAGTGAAAGGAAATCTTTGAGTTGCTTTTTTCTATTTGCTTCACTAATAATAATGCTTTTTATTAGGTCAATCATTTTGACCAAGGCCAAATTGCTGAGTTTAGGTTGTTCTTGTTCAGACACTATAAAATCTGAAAAACACAAAACTCTTCAGGAATATATTTTTATCAGAAGTTCCACTTTCTCTGTGTATCAGTTTAAATCAGCAGTTAAGGGTAGTGAGACAGTTTTAAAATCTCTTCACAGACTGGAAGGAAGCTCATTATGGTAAAGAATGTTACCTTACTAATTCACCCTACTGCTGAACACATCAACCTGGAAATCAAGGTTTTTGAGACAAAACAAGAAAAACAGAAAATAAAAGCCCAGGTGAAGACAAACTGTAAGGTAGGCAAGGCTGAAATGATTTTGCTAGAAAAGTTTGAAAACACTGTAGTTTAAAGAATCTGGTTTAAACTCTAGGGAGAATGTTTTTTCGAGGGTGAAATTATTGAAACAATCATTTTGAAAAACAATTTGAGAAGGATATCAATCTTACAGAAAATTGAGTTTATCTGTATTGTTTTCCTTCTCTTTACACAAACAACAGTAAAATACATGTATTACAGTAGTAAATTATAGGATTTGGCTGTTGTCAAGCCAAATTTAATCTAAGGAGAAATGTGGGGGAAAAAATAATAAGAAAGTGAAGCAGTTTTTTTAAAATTTTGTGATTTTCATCAAATAATGCTTATTTTGACGTTGCATTGTCTCATCATATATTTTAGGGCAAAAATCTTTAGTTATTTTCCATATATCCTTAAATAAAACCAGTCCAAGTCACTCAGTACAAACACTTCTGCTTTCAGTTCTGAGAACCTGAGTGTTTCATGCAGTTTTGCAGTAATACATGTTTTTTGGAACGTGTGATCACATCCTTACATTATTTTACATGTATCATACAAGATGTAGCATTTGATCAAGGTGCTGAGTGTGATTTTTTTTTTTTATAGCTGTTACTGAAGTTTCTGTATGACATTATTTGGCCCAGAATTTTCATTGATTAGTTTTGGCATTTTTTTTTCTAATTCAGTAGAAAGAATGAGATTTTGTTCTAATTCTTGTTTCTTTTTGAAAGCAGAGCAATGAGTTGGGCAGTACACTGAGTTTACAGAGCTGTGTTGTTGCAGATTAAAAAGGGGATGTTTTCTCTTTCAGTGAACAACAGAGGGGAGAACTGAAACACTTGGGAAGAGGAAGCCCTTTCCTAATAAATGGATGTTGACGGAGCGTTGTAAAACAGCATTGGATTCTACCGGAAAGGTAATCGATGTCCCTGTTTCAATCTTCCCAAAGTTCTGCAATCTCATCAGAAACACAGGAATAAATGTTTAGCTTCCTTCCCCTCATCCCCCATCACCAAGGCTTTCTGCATGCAAGGCCTTAGCCTTTGCATTAGTTTATTGATCTTTTAATGTAAGATCTAACTTGCTTCAGGGGTGCTATAAATACGATATTGCTAAAGTCCTGCCATATCAATATTCATTTATTTTTATTGATTGGTTGCCACTTCTAAATTCTCAGTACTGAATTAATGGATGCTGAATAACTACTTCGATTAATGAAGCTAAAATTGGCTTTAACATCCTACACTAACTACAGAAATACTTTTTATTAAAAAGCTAATTATTTCTTTTTTCACTATCTGCAATTACTTTCATAATTTGACTTCTCCTTGGCACCTCACTGAAAGTCACAGAGTAACAAAACAGAGGCTATTTATAAATGTTCATTATTTACATATCACACAAGAACATCCTTACTCTAAGTCCGTATTTAAACACTGGAATTAGTAGGTGAATTTGACCAAATGAATGCATTTCAGAAGGTGAAATTTTAGAAGATTAATTTGAACTGCTACTTTTTTTCTGACTGTTTTGGCACAATTTATGTGCCTTATTCATGCACATAGTTATTAGAGGAGATTTAGCCGGAGGTAGGTTAATACATTCATGAATGAATATTTGTTCTGACACACGGTCAAGGTGTCATAGTGGTGTTTGCTTTCCTATTTCCTTTTTTGCTCAAAAAGTTCTATCTTTATTTATTTGACATTTGATTTTTTTTTGAAACATATATTTTGGAAAACAAGATGTATTTTACTGTATTCCTTGGTAAATATAATGTGGGCCCATTTTTTTTTTGGTGAGTCTTCCCTACACACAAAAAACCCCAGTGGAGGTGAACATTGCTAACCCTCCAGAGATGGCCTAGAGTTGGAGCACCAACACAGTGCGAGTCACTAGGAATGTGTATAAGAAGCAACTCATCACCAGGGAAAATAAGAAGCTTTTAGGGGAGAGAGCTCACAGATATGTGTGGCAAACTACTTTGTTAGAGCTACTTGGAAAATGTGACTTCGCAGGTTGGGGAATGCAAACAGTGCCAGGTGACCAGCGGAGACACAGCAGGAGATGAGGACTCCAGACTGTCAAGCACTCCGATTTTGAGAGTATAAAAACCCAGAGCTTCCTTTATTTGGGGTGCCTCATCCAAGACATTGGACTCAAGCTGTTATTTTTCTTATTGCACCATAATTAAAATATTTTAAGGGTCATGATGTCAGAGACTCTACTATGGGGATCCTGGGGCCAAGTCAATGAGGAAACCTAGTCTGGCTATGAGTGTGGAGCTTCTAGGTGTGAAGAGGCCTCAGTCCCAGGTGTAAGAGTGATTCTAGGGATGCCCAGACAGGAAACTTAACTACTGCAGTTCTAAGCTCACAAGATTTTAATTTATTTTCGCTTGAGAAATAGTCCTGGTAAGGTATCTTTGTCCATTGCAGTATTTGTTCATGTCCTAGACTCTTTTGGCTAACTTGAAGCTGTTTGTCTTTTAATCTTGTTACAAAAATGCAGAGAATCATTTTGAGTGAGAATCCAGGAGCTTGGATGCATGTTAATGTATGGGGTGTGTTAGGCTGTAGTTCTGTAGGGTTTGTGATAAGGCATTTTCATGAGAGATTCTTTTGCACAAAGGAGCAAACCCATCACACCTAATCTTGATGGGTTTATTTAGATAAGAATCTTACAGGAGACATCAAAGAGTATGACTTATATGTGTATTTATAGTAGTACAGTCCATTGTAATGAACATTTTTCCAGTGGGAAAGAAGCTTAGCCTTAAAGAAAAAAGGAAAAGCTTAGCTTGTTACTATCTATTTGTTTACATTTTTGTGCTTATAATATCTAACTATCTTTTCTTATATTTTTGATAGTCTTATATTCCTAGATTTTTTGCGTTTTCACTTATATGGCAGAATAAATGACATACATTTCACTCTCTGTGGAGGGCTAATGTTATGTCCAGTTTATTCATGCATTTCTATACTTCCCTGTTAAATAGGAATACTGAATTCTGGGGTTTTTTTGCTTGTCACTACGTTGTTAGATTGCATTGCCATGCTATTGGAGTGCCTTCAACTTATCTGTGTATGTAGCACAGGCATGGGTTTGCAGTGAGTATGGAGGTGATGTTTTTGATTTGAACACCAAGATGTGATGGCAAATACAAGGATTGCTATGGGAAACTGCCCTTAGGCAGAACTAAACTAATAAAATGGAAGGACAAAGGCCCATTTTGGAGAATGATGACGTGTGAATGTCAAAGTTTAGGAGGGACCCAAGCAGACCTAGGCATGTGCACTGCATTAACAAATGGAAATGATAAGCTTTGTGAAAAGGAAAACTTTTGAAACATTTTCTTCTCCAAACACCACCATTTCACATTTACCAAGATCAGTTTCCACCAGCTGCTCTTCCAGGAGGTGATTTTGCATGGAGTCAAATATGCATTGTGGAATACAGGCTGAATGTGCTCCTGTTCGATGACCAAGGTGTTGGCACAGCTAATGAGACACAATCAAATAGAATGATGTAATGCTGGCAGATAAATCATATCCTATCCTATAGATTCTCACCAAAGAGAAAATATCCCAGACTCCCCCAATCAAGTTAAGTCCATTTATATCAGATAAGAATATGATATGGTAAGACTTCTCAAGATTTTTATGACGTCTACTCTCAGCTTACATCATCCTGCCTTAGTACATGGCACAATGCTTTGTAGTGCAATGTGATTGGTACAGCCTGATCTGCAGAGCTCCCACTGATAAATTAGCTGGGGGAATGGGTGAAAAAAGACAATTTCTTGGATACTGTTGTCAAAGACATAGTCTTTTCTACTGATTTAAAGAATTATCAGGAAGTTAAGGGGATTTGCTGCTACATTAGGTATAGATCAAGAGTTTGTGAGTTTTTAAACATAATTAACATGGATAACAAAAAGTATTTAAATTATAGTCTCTGTAAAAGAGTGGAGTCCACTGTGTGCATATAAGCCCAGTTCTGGCTTGCAGGTGTGACTCAGGCACATGGGGTAGAAAGACAGAGCTGTTCTTGCGGCAGCTTTGCAAAACACAAGTTCTCAACAGCTTCTGCTTCACAGAGAGCATACCTGGATCCCATTCCTCCACATCCAAACCCAGTGTTGTTCTGGCAACCTGCCTGTTAGAAAATAGGGCACTCTCATTCTTTCCCAGACACACACTCCCTTTCAGCTGCTTTTTATTCCTAAATCTTGGCCTGTTTTCTGTAAGAAAACTCTTGATTTTCTTCTAAATTCTAAATTCCTTCCTTCATTCATTTTTCTTGAATGTGTTCTTCAAGAAAAAATAAACAAACAAACAAACCCCAACCACAGACAGATTAATTAAACCTTTCTAAATTTTATCATATTAATCTGTTTAAAGGACAAGGTCCATGAATTCATCACTGTTATAGGATGCACAGACTTAAGCTTTTATTCTGAAGTCTTTTGCCTATTGAATAATCCAAGTGTTTTGTTTCCTTATGCCAGAAATGGCCTGTTTATAAAGTACCCATACAGATGCTGCTTGCTTTGTAAAGGGCTTTCCGATCTATGATTTGTGTGAGAGGATTAGTTTGTATTGTTGTCTGCAAACCTACTTATATTAATCAAAATCCCAATCATACCAGCTGTAATTTTAAATTTTGGGTTTAATTCTTTCATTAAGGTCAGTAATCTGTCAGTCTGCAGACAACACCATAGGCATTGATGTGTCTCCATCTCTACTACTCCATCTCTTCCCAGCTGCAACTGTGTGTTGTGGTGCTCCTCCTCCCACCTGCTCCTGAGAAAACTTCCTTTCCATTTTAGTGAGTCAGACAACTGTTTCCAAAACAATCTTTGGATGATGGCTCTGTAAGCAGTTAAGTGAAAAGGGAAATGTGCTGTGCAAAGCTTCTTTGTTTATTGCTTTTGCTGACTGGCTGAAAGTGAGGTCACACCAAGCTCAGAGGGCTTGGTATAAATGAAGTAATTTAAACAGAAAATACGTCTTCAGAAAGATGACTCTGCAAAATGCCTCACTTACCAATCTCACATTCATACCTTTTATAGTTGTCATTAAAATGTGATTATATATAAATGAAAATGTATATGGCTTCCAGATTTGTGCAACTCAAGCATATTACTACTGTAATTTTGCATGAAAATGCACCAAAGTATTCTCAGCCAGCATCAAAATTAATGCATGAAAGCAAATAATTTGAATTCCTAGGGTCATCATAACTTCACTGATATTGGGAAATCTCCCAGCAGCATAGAGCCATGAAATAGTGCTGCAGGCACAAAGAGGGGTGGATGTTCAGCCATGTGCCCTTTACCCAGGCTCACTGATTCCTGTGGCTGTGGATGCATTTACTGGAGTGTAAGCAACAGTCTCTTTCCGGAAGTTCAAGAGCCAAAGATTATCAAATATTGTTTATATTGGCTGATTTAACTGTTAAATAAATTTTAGATGTTATCTGCGATTCCTGTGCCAGGAATCAGGTGTAGAAGTTCAACAACTTTTGGATTTTAGCATATGGTGTTTTACATCCCCTGAAGTGTGTGTAGGAAGGTGTATGCCCGTTCATACACTTTTTTAAAAGCAAAAATGACTAACTTATAGACTGGAGATCAGAAGTTAAAATTTGCTTCTGTAATGGGCTGTGAAGAGCGGCAATATTTATGTGCAGTTCTTTAGAAACGTGTGCAGAAGAAATGAAAAATGACATCTTAGGTGTTTAAAAGTGAACAAAGAACTTCTGTCTTGTTGCTCTCTGAACAAGGGCTAAGCTGGTTTGCTGCTCTTTTATCCAAGAGTAACAACCTCCAGAATGATGCTGATTTTTTTATTTGCCATTTACCAATGCCAAGCATGAGCCGCCTCCTCTTTCACTGCTTGAAGTGTGAATGCCTTCCCTGCACTGTCTTTTACGATTTCTGCTTTTCCATTGGAGTTTGATCCTTTTAACAAGATCTGTGTGGACTAATTTGCAGTAAAAAGTAGGGATTTTTTCGAGTGTCTACAAATTTCTCACTTCTACCTATTGCACTGAACCATGTTTATAAATGTGAAGCTGAAACATTAGCACATATTGCAATATTGTAATTTTTTACTTGTTATTAAAAATTACTATTAATAAAGTCCTGTTCATGGATGACTAAGCAAAAAAAAAATAGAAATGCAGTTGGAAAAAAAATTGGCCAAGAAGAAGCAAAGTCTTGCTGACCTATGCTTTAAAATAACAGTGTTCTGAGTGGTGGCCTCGGGCAGATAGTTACACGTGGAGTGATGAGAGCAGACTACTGGAAATAATTATAAAAAATTGATGACTTGATAACATAATGCTGTAAAGCACCAACTGCATCTGTAGCTTTTTAGAATACAGGAAACTTTGAAATATTGACACAAAAATGTCGAGAATGGCTGGAAGGGATCGGATTCAAAAAAAGGGAAATATAAAGCTTAAAGTAAGAGGCAGATTAAACTGCTGGTAAAGTTATCCTTTTAACTGAGCTGACTTTTATTAGACTGAATTCCTGTAAACCACCTAGTGCATAAAAATAAAGCAAAAGAGTAACTACAACTACATTTTGTAGCATAACATCTTTTATTTCAATTTAAGTACAGGGCAGTTTGACCAGTAGAAGTGGAATTTTTGAGAGGAGAGGTTTTGCTTTAATCTAAGTTTCAAGACTTGGATGTCAGTGGTGAACAGTTTGAGAAAAGTAAACATTTTTGAAGGTATCTCATGATTTTTTTGTTTCTCCTTGTAAAGAAGAAAGAAAACAGATTAATGTCACTAAGGTTGCTTTGAAGTGCTGTAGTAAGATTTTAACTGCATGTGTTGATAACTGTCTGCATAGGAAAAGTACTTTCATTTTTTTTTACTAGGAAGTGGGTGAGAGAAATAATTTGAATTTTTTATTTGCAAGATGATGTTCATGATAATAATGGCTATAAGTTTTCCTGGTCTTTCTAAAGAAATATTTCTTTGACGAGCCTTGTCCAAATCAGGAAAAACAGTCACTAACAATAATTTCAATTCATGAAAATAAATTTAAAAGGCCACTAGTGCTTTAAACAAGGTTTATAGGTATTCACTTTCAACCTACCATTGCTCTTTTTCATTATTCCAAGGATGATTTAATAATAATAAATATTTTCTTTTCCATCTTCCTGTTTATCACTGTACATATGGTATCATAGCTATGCTTCTTCATTTATGGCCTTAACAGTCACAGGAAAGTTATGCAGTACCTTATTCTAAATGATACAGTAACCTGGCCAAAAAAATAAATTAACTCTGGACGCAGCATCTGAAGTGAAAATAACACAGCTCTGGTTTTGGTAGGTAATGCAGACTGGGACATGGTGAAGACACAAGCCACCTTTACGATCTTAAAAAAATTGTTATGAAAGTGTTACAATTTTGAGGAAAATTTTGTCTGCTTGGTTTTTTAAGATGTAATTGAGCTACAAGTGTCAGAGGCATGCTAACTTTTCATGTGCATGAACAGCTCAAAATAATTTAAAAAGCAGGTTTTGTACTTTATTTCATTAGCTTTCTCCTATTTCTTGGTGTTCCTACTCATTCTTACCCAGATACCAATCCAGCACACATTCCCTAGCCCTGTGAGCTCCAAGGAAGCCACTGCAGGAATTTATCAATGAAATGAGCAGCAGCCTGAAGGCTGTACACGCCTGCACAAGGAACTGGGGTTAAGTTCTTATCCCACCGTTCTTACTGTCTCCTGGCTTGCCACAGATTCTTTTTTCTCTCCTCGTTCTGGCTGTCAAAGCTGCAGAAAGAACATTGGTTCCAGAGAGAAATTTGTGCCTCCTGGGCTCTTGGCAGCAGGCAGAGAATTCGGTCATTACTGAAAGCTTAGATACCAGCACAGCAGAGGGGTTGATCTCCTGGGGCTGGGTGTCAGCGTGATCCATTGATAAGGATATCAGCTATCAAAATGTAGTCACAGTTGTATTTTTTTTGATGATATGAGAGTCCAAATAATGACTGTGTTTTTCAGAGAAGGATTATCTTTTTTACCAGTTTCCATTCAAAGGTTTATAAGGTGTGGTGCTTGTTTTGGAATTTGTTAATATTTGTTTTCTCCCCCAAGTACAATATACACAATTAGGGACTGAAATAAAAAAATCAAGGTTATATAAAGACCTGGCCTACTCAGACTTTTCTTGGAGCAAGAGAAAAGAGGCAGGGGGGTAGGGAATCAGGTAACTTCTGTTACTTACACTGTACATCAAAATCCTTGTTTATTCAAAGAAATAAGCTGTCACCGTAACTTTGGTGGATAGTGCCCAAAAGGAGGATGAAATTCCTGCATTTTTTCCTACACTTGTGGCAATATGAACTGTACTTTTGGCAGGGTATCACAGTATATTAAGCAAGTTCAGGTTACCTGTAATCTTTATATCACAAATGATCTAGCATGGGTCATAAATCCTGTAAATTTGAGGTTGCCTAAAATAGAGAGCAAAATGATTAGTCACTCTCATAACCTGATCTAGCCTGGGTAATCACAAAAAAGAGTTGTGACAGGAACTAAAGGAAAATATGGTTCATTTAATCTTTTATAAATTGATAAACTCTTGCAGCTTTAAAGGAATGACCGTTTTGAAGCAAAATAATCAAATCCATCTCTTGTCAGTTTGGGGAGATTTATAATTGTAAGCTGATGATTTTTTAGCAATACTGTCAGTCTGCTTTTCAGATCAATGCCAATGAAATATTTTGTTTACGATTTAACCTCCAGTTCCCCCGGAATTTGTGAGTTTTAATACTAGAAGTAGTTATGTCTAACTCTATCGATCCACTGGTAAATTAAATGGCAAACAAAAGCAACCGTATTATTTTGTCAAAATGCTATCAATAGGAAGCAAAGTTCTTTATTAAAACAGGATATGTTGCACTGAAATGAAAAGAAAGTTTCATTTCAAGAACGACATTATAAAAAACAGAGAAAGACCTTCACATAGCTAGATTTATTTGATGGGAATAGTACAAAGGTAATAAAACTGAAATTGTATATTGAATTTCTTTTCCCTGGAATAAAGACAAAGGACTCAAAAAAAGGTGTAAAACCTACCTAAAATGTGCATATGATAAATTTATTCCAGCAGTGTATTTTCTTTTTTTTTTTTCTACAAGTACTTAATGAATAACTTTTCTATTTGAAATTAGAGTTTATGTATTTCTATTTCATGCCAAATCCTCTCCTGATCTCTGAAATATGGTGTATAAACTGTGTATAGCTCATATATTCACAGTTACATTATTACTGTACAAGAGCACAATGAACTTAAATAAAGAAGAAAAAGGGAAGGGTGGTCTATTAAATCAGTAACAATCTTTAGGGGTATTTCCACTGAGGAGTAAATTAATACTTCAGCCACATACCAGATCATGGAATGATTTACATATAGAAAGAGCTTTAAGATTATCAGTTTAAGATTATCAAGTGCATTGGCCCTGCACTGCCAAGCCCACCACTAAACCATGTCCCCAGGTGACACATCTACAAGGCTTTTAAGTAACTCAGTAGTAGAGTAGACTCCTAGAGAATGACAGCCATATAAATGTTTATTATCTGGCATGATATTTCCACAAAAGACCTAATGCTTAACAAAATAATAATAATTTTTTAAAAAACCAAACCTGTACATAATATTCACTATTATTTTAATTTTTTTCTAGATCACAGTAACTTGAACTGCTTGCATCAGTATTGGCCTCTTAACAAATTTCCAGAGATTCACATTTCTACAGTTTACGAAAGCCAGTGGTTATAGAGTTTATCCAGCTGTAAATATTTTTTAACATGGTATTGGTTATTTAGGCTTGAGGCACCATAAGAAAATTGATATTTTTATGACAAAATTCTACCTGCTACAAATAGGACAATAGGATTTCTTTTAAAGGCAATGGTCTGCCTTTGGGATGCTCCCATCTATCTCTGGGAGCAAAATTATTGATGCAATAAATTAAAGTACCACAGCATAAATAAAATGTCCGACATTTTGGAATTTTTTAATCTTTAATGGTAAGTTTTTCAAAACAATCTTTTTTACATTTCCTCAAGCACTTTGCTGTGGCTGAAGCCCTGGTTGTGAGTGAGGCTGCATGTCCTGGCAGGATTAGATGGGCTGTGACTGAGGAGCCTTTCCCCACTGCTCCAGGTCTTTGTGTAGGTTGTGCTGAACCAGTGGCAATGCCTTGTCTCCAGGCCCTGGGAGCAGTGTCAGTGCTCTATGAATTTTCAGCCATTCCATTACCTGGAAACATGGGCTGAAAATGCTGTGGTAAAGTTATTCAGCATTGCAGCATTCTGGGAGCAGAATCTGAAATTCTTTGAGGAGATATTTCTGTAGTCAGGCCTATACATTGTGATGATCTGGTGGAAAAGCTACGTAGATTGGGCAAGCTGCAAAGGCTCTGAAGTAAAATATACCTTAGTGGTAATAATCTCCTCATACCAAAACTCATTCAGAGAGCAGTGTTCTACTGATCCAGAGAAATTAGCAGATTGGCAGATTAGCTTTCCCAATTTATTGAGCAGGTGTGTGGGGAGCATACTCTGTAATATCAGCGTGTAGTAATTACAGGAGTCTCTCCTGAAATATGTGTCTTACCTGCTTTGTGAATGTTATCTTTATCACTTATACTAATTAAAAACAAAAGCCAAGCATAACATGTCTCAAAACAAGAAAACAATTTGTTTACCCTGTAAATATGACACGTTACAGAAACATTTATGCAGAGAGCTCAAATTTCAGGAGTAGGTAAATCTTACTGGTTTCTTTTCTTTTGCTTCTTAATGTGGCTTCCTGTTGACACTGATAAACTCTGTTCTGTTCAGCATGGGGACAAGAACATGACTTGGAAACTTGTAAATCTACCCAGCCCTACGATAGGATATGAAAATTTGTTCTTCCTGCTTCCACAGACCTTATTGATGTGAAAAATAAAGCCAATGGGAGGAACAGGATTGCTGTTTCACAGCAAATTTAGATTTTTACTAATTTCTGTTATGGACTGGATCTGCTTCAAGTTGCCATTTCAAATTTTGCTATTAACTGAAAGCAGTAAAATTCTGTTTCCAAACCACCAAAACACAATGAAGCAGCCCCTGCTGCTTCATTGGCATTCTTGTCAGAGGTGCTGCTGCTATAGGCAGAGAAGCTGACAAGAATAGCAATGTCACCGAGCAGGCAGGTTGTTCCCAAAATCTATAATTCAGGGCAGTTTATCCCCAAATGACCACGTTCTAATCTACACTCTTTCATTTGAAGCCACAGTCTTGAAAGTCTATGAACTTCTTTTTCTTTCTTCTTTTCTGGAAGAAGGGAATGGTACTTTGAGAAACACCAGCATTCAGATGGAATGACTGGCTAGAAAATATTGCACTGTCCCATTGTCACAGAGGTCAAATTTCTACCGTTAACAAGTGTTAATGCCCTTCTGAGTTTCAGCAAGATGTTTTGTTCTTGCTGAAACCTCTTCCTGACACCAACAGATTTTATTAGTGTCACTGATGGAGTGAGCTGCCTCTGCCGAGGGCCCCCTTGGCTTCTGAACCATAAGATACAAATTTTCTGTCATTATAATGCAAAATATGCAAGCAATGCTCAGAGAATCTGAAGTTTTTTTATCAGAACATACAAATTCTCATTTATTTTCACCCTCTGCAGTGAACCCTTGGTCTCCGGTGAGAGAAAGGGCAAAGTTGCTACAGAGTGGTACTTGAAAATAGCCAGCAGCCTGTTAGTGTCATTTGCTCATAGCCATCTCCAGCTCTGCCTAAGCCCACAGAGGCCACCTCACCTGGCCCTGTTTTTCTCCTGGGCTGCCTGTGTCTGATGAGCCATTACCTCCTGGGCAGATCTTATAAACCCTTCAGTAACACTCATCAGCTGTGGAGAGGAGCTGGAAGGAGCCTTTGCAAGAGAATATCGAGGCAGAAATAATGACACAAACACATCTACACTGGGGGAGCACCCGGAGTAAATATTCTGGAAGTTGCTACAGTGAGATACTCCCATAAAATATTTTACCTATGGCCCTATGTGGCTGAGCTGATCTTTACTTGGCTTTCTTCGCTCACGGTAAATACTCATCTGGAGATTGTGATTGCCCCTGCTCATTACTGGCATGTATCTGTCTGCTGAATTAGATTTCATAGATAAACTCAAGACCTGTAACAAAAATTCATTTAGACACTTTGTGATCAATATAATCTCCCAACCTCTTTAACAGAAAAAAATTTATTGCTGTATAAGCATAGGTAGAACTTTCTGAAGAAGATGCCTGCTACTAAAATAAGATTAAAGTTGACATTTTGACTGTAGGTCCTTCTATTTGAGGAACAGATTATTAAAATACTTTTAATTATAAAAATTTATTAGATGTCTTGTACTATGAAAAATAATATTTTGCAGAGGGTTGGTTGCTGTCCATTCAACAGGGCAGTTCACACAGATTAATCTGCCCACTGGGTTGCCAGTCAGCCAAATTGATTCCTATCAAGTTCTGATGTGCTTAGCACTTAATCTGACTTATCATCACAGATCTCTAAATTAAGTGGGATTGATACCCTTCTAACAGCTCCACTTGTTTTTCTTTCTCCTTTATTTAATTTAATAAAAGTTAGTGAAATTACATTTTCTATCTCTGCTGTGCAGACCCACAGAGTAAGTATAAAGCTGTCTTTGATGTGCTATGAGCTCATGATTTTAATCTAGCCAGATAAATTGCACAACTATATATTTTATGACAGTCACAGTAGCTGGGCTACAGGGGTTGCCTGAGAAGCATAAATTAGCCATATGCCCAGGTATTTCATTAACAAATGTCTTACTCTGAACGTGGATCTTGCTGAATCCGGCATCTCAGCTGTAATAACAATGTCCGAGTTGTTCTGTTATGCTTAGGTGTGCATTTTCATTTTCAGCAGATAGTTATTGAGTCTTTGATAAATAAACCAGGTAAATAAGCAGCTAAGTGTGTTAAGAACCAGCACCTGACTGCTGTAAATTAGTCTGCTGGATTTGCTGACTTTCCGAGAGGAGGTGGGTTCCTGCCATCCCTGTCCATATGAAAATCCATACACACAATGGCACATGAAGAGCCCTATCAACTTAGACCGCCCTGTGGAACCCTGTGTTCTGCTCTGTATGAATACTTGTGTACAGACAGGACTTAAAAGAGCTGCAGAGCACTCTGATGGTGCTCAGATAATGTTCTGTGATTTGGGAGCACTATCAGAGACAATTCAGAGCAGCAGTTTATTTCTAAATTCTGTGCATCAGACTTCCCAACAGTGGGACTTCAGAAAATACCTCTCTGTTAGCTAAATGCTAACCTGCTGTTCTTATGCATTGATACTGATATAGACACAGATACATATGTTTTATCCTTAAACACAAGACTGAAATTTTCACAAATAAAGCTACAACATCTAAAAATAAGTAGGATGCTCTGTATCCACCATCCA
Organism: Petroica traversi; assembly: GCA_025920805.1. NCBI lineage: Eukaryota > Metazoa > Chordata > Aves > Passeriformes > Petroicidae > Petroica > Petroica traversi. The sequence goes on from JAHLSL010000020.1 coordinate 25,995,730, forward strand.
TCTCTTTAAAGCAGGGACGCAGAAGGTTTTAGTATGAATTAGTTACGTGCAATTTTTAAAAGGTCAATTTTATAACCCATAATTAACACTTGAAGTTATGTAAACTGAAATAAGGTCATGCTTTTATAATTTGAAAGAGTAAATGCTAATTCCCTGTTAAGGGCACGGGAGCAAGAAGAAATATCTTCACTACTAACATCGCTGTTTGCTTGGGGGTAGATGATGAGCTTCTGTAAAGGAAATCATCATCCTTCTTTCTTTATGCCCTATGTAGGCCCTAACAGTGGATCACAGGATTTAGCAGGGACATTTATAGCACCTCAAGATAGAAGGAGAGGTGTAGCAGGTATTGTAGACAGCACAGGATATTCCATCCCTTGGATAAGTGAGCAGCCTGTTCTTCCTTCCCATTCTCTTCAATAAGGACTTGACAGACAAGAAATTATACTGAGTGGTACCTAAACTGTAAAAACTGTACTGGAACTACTGGAGGAGCTTTGTTTGTGCTGTTTCCTGCTGTGTCTAATGCTCTGCATGTCACAGTCCTGTTCCCCTGATAGCAGCCCTTGCCAAGAGCACAATCAGTTGCAAGAAGGATGAGTTGTCTGACATAGATTGGCAAAGTCAACTTTTCCTCTAAAACTCAAAAGACAGTAAGGCATAGATGAATGTTTTAAAAGTTACCTAGTATACTAACATGGCAGCTTTCAGGTAGACAGATATTCTCCAGCTGTGTTAAAATTATCAGTGAATCAATCCTTTAAATGAATTATTGAAATTAACTCTCACTTTAATGAAGATCATGGAAAACTAGATTTGATTTCATAGTTTATTAATCTCCGGTAAATATTTCTCAAGATGTTGCATCCGAGATAGGAATCAATAAATTAATTCACACTGCTGATATATTACAACAATTTGGCTTTAAGAAAAGAGCATTTAAATGTTTCGTTTTATAAGTATGCACACACTCACCTGAGTTTATTTTCAGTGTTACTCATAAAGTAAAATCTCTTGCCAGTGTTCAGCGCTCATTAACAATTACAGTTTTCTGAGAAAACAATACTTATTCCAGTTCAAATATCTGGATTTGGAATCGGATAATTTCATTTCTTGAAATCAGATTATGAAATCAGTTAGTTTCAAAGCAGTATTTGCCACTTAATGGAATCTCTATTTCTGCTTTCTAGTGTGTCAAACTTTTAGATCTGAATTTTCATATTGATGACTTGTCTTTGGTTCCTTACTGAGGTTTATTCTTCAATTAATGTGCTGTGTCATGACCTAAGCATATACATGAGTATTCTCATTATTTTTCAAGTAATAGAAAAAAAGCCTAAGTAATATTCAGCCTAAAAAGGTCTTTCTAATCTTAGCTTGCCTATTCTGTTCTAATTTTATCGTGCTTATTCTGATATTATTTCAAAAATCACAACTCAGTTGAGATATCAAAATATTCGCAAAATTACAGAGGAAGCTACTTATGGTTTGGAGAAATTTTCGAGTCCTTTTAATTCCATCATTTACAGAGAATGATTTTATAAGGATATAAATGTTTCCATTATTTCTGAATCTAATACAATGAAATAGATTTTAGAGTTCTTAATCTGTTTTTGTGAATGAGTAGAAATTATCGAAATATTTTTAAATATCTTTCACATCCAATGATGATCCATGTTCATCACATTATCTGGGTAGTTAGCTGGAAGCAAATAGCCAATTTTGTAATAATTTGTGAACAAGTAGCATTAGCAGTTGCAAATGATGCTAATGATGCAAATGCAAAAAATGCTAGTTTTAAAATTAAAATCACTGACACTATACCAATATTGTATTTAGAAATATTCCTAATGCAGCCCTATTGGTGTCTTGAAAATGATCTAGCAATTATTGTTCTTTCAACTGTAATAACAGACTAACCATTTGAAATATCTGCTATTGCCCTGAACATTTCCTTACGTCCTATGGAAGATCTATGGGTGAGTTTGAAAGGAAAAAACCAAACCTGTTTGGTTTTATGTCACTCTCATCTAAATAACTCTTTAATTTTCTTCTGTAGATGTTATTGTGTCACCTTACAGAAATGCAGGCATTTTATAGACACAAAAATGTTTTAAGAAAACTGTTCTTTCATGTTATGCTAAAATTGTTCTTATGTTCTCCATTTGTTTTATGTTTTACATCTGAAAGGCCAGGATAAGCAGCTGAGAAGCTCATTTTGCATGGACTTGCGTTTTAGGATCTGTTTGTTGAGATGCTGTTGAAATAGTTATTATTGTGTGAGACTGAGGGCACTACAAGATATTGTAGTCAAAAATTGACTTTTTAAAAAAATTCCTAAAATGTAGTCATGCAGAAGTCTCACAGAGGCTTGAAGACCAGAACATTATTTGCAGATGGTTTTAGGTCTTCATTCCTTTCTTGACAGGTTTTCAGGCTTCAGATGGTATTCTCAGTAGAAAAAGGACTTTCAAGGACTGGTATAGGTCTCTGAAGCTCTTGATTTTGCTTCCAGTTCCATTGAGCAGCTCTGATATCCTGTAGTTCAGTATCAGTAACTCAATCTGAGTAGAATTCCCTCCAAATCTCAGGTTACTTAGGAGGGGCAAAGTATTCCAAGAACTTTGGTGAGACCTTTCCTTGGATATTTCCAGGTTTTGAGTAGAAAAACTATCTTCCTAATGCCTGTGATACTTTATCCTCCCCAGAAGAGTCCATGGGACATTGAAGAATATTACTATTCATATGAGGTAAGCAGCTGAAGTTCATGAAATCATTAGTTAAACTGTGTAGCAGTTCTCTTCCATACCTTGGCTTTTCCTTACCAGCCTTAGAAGTTGAACTTCTGAAAACAAGGTTCAAGTCAACCCTATGTTTGTTGGTGTTTCTTCAAAAGATTGATTCTTTCATTCATTCCTTTGCTCCTATAATGACTGAAGTGCACTATTTCCCTTAAAGTGATGGGTGTGTGATAACTCTAATGGGCTAAGCCAGGTAGTTCCATTTTGGCTTGTCATTGAAAAAGTAGAAATAAAAGAAAGGAACAAAAAAAATTAAACTAATAAAAAATAATCTGTGCTTCATTTTCATTTCTGAGCACTGGGAAAAACCATTTAGAATTTATTTTTCCCTTTTTTCTTCTTCATTTTAGGTTCTGAAGGAAATGTTCACCTTTTTAGCCAGCAGGTGGGCAATAAATATTCCTTTAGAGTAGGGGAAGCAGTAAAATGGGTCTGTAACAGCAGTTGTCTCCATCTGTTGCCTTTTCCTCATTTTGCATTGTAATTTCACTTTAGTATGGAGTTGCTGTACTTCTTTCTCTTTCTGACCATGCTCCTGGACTTCCTGGACAGGAAGACAAATACAGCTTGTGATGGAGAGAAAACACTGTGTGTACTTCCTTTTGAGCCCTGATAGCAATTTCTGGAAATGTAATAGTTTCTTTAATGCCAGTTTTTAAACAGCTACACTTGCAAACATACTAGGAAAAAAAAAATAAAACTCAGTTTTGTGGTATTAAATGTTAAGAAAACCAAAGATATGAAGTCTTACCAAACTAATGAAGTGATTCTTATTTACCTCTGTAGGGATTTTTATTGACCTTTCTTTTCTCTACATGTGATTAGATGCTTAGCAGAAATAAGAAATTGCTGTAGCCTCCCAGAAATACCCAGTGTTGCTTTAACATTCCTCTGAGGCTCACTGAAGACAGCAAAGACACAAAAGGTCACAGGGTATTGCTGAAATGGTTAAACTGCAAGTTCTCCCTTTATTCTTGAAGTTACCAAGTGAATACTTTTACAAATTTCTCTACTACGTGAGTACAGCTGACAGATTTGATGTATCAAATCAGACTTATCCATGAGTTATTTACCTGGCAATTTGTTGTGAGGAAAAGTAAAATCAAGGGAAACGAACCAGTAATATTTTCTAGGAGAATCATGATTTCTGGGATTCACAGGAGAATTGGGATTTTAAATTCTTACCTGTGGGAAGTTGCCATTACTTTACGTGTTTTGATTGACCTTGACATTTTCTCAGATGGGTTCTTGTTACTGGCAAATGTTGATCAGGATGAATTTGGGTTCTAAAACCCCCAGATGGCCAGTAGTACTTTTAAGGAATTTTTCTTACATAAATATGAAAGTGGAAAACTTCCTGCATCACACAGATTAGGGATAACAGCGCCAAATAACTCTACAGCCCTTCAAAGCTCATTCTCTTAGCCTTCCTTTCAATGAAAAGGAACTTTACTGTGTCCTCAGTAAAGCTGCCCAAAAATTATATCGATGTAGAGGTAATTAAATACTGTTAATGCTTTAATCCTCTAACAGAACTCAACTTCCATAATCTGCAGAGGGAGAGCACCATAGGGAAAAAAGCAGATTTGAGTTATGGCTGGAAATGTAAGCTTTGAAATAAGAGATTGTTGGAAAGTACATTGCACTTCAGAAGTAATGTACTCAGTGCTAGCAAGTTGGCAGCTGAGATTTCAATGAAATATGAGGGGAAAATAATATCAAACAGTATGATCTCTATATACTTTTATAGGCCAAGCACAAATAAAAAATTATTGTCTGATATGACAGTGTGAAATATAAAGCTGAATAGAACATTCTGGAAAGTAAACAGTCAGAGGAGACAATCTTAGCTGAAGTGAGTGTATCAGAAGGTTCATGTGGTGTTTCAAATTTGTGGTGTTTGAAGGGATCAAAGTTCTCCAGTGCTTTCCTACATTGCCAAAAGCTAACAGAGGAAAGACTTTGAGCAAGTAACATTTAAAAGTATTTAAAGAGCTCTGTATTCAAGAAGGTCTGTGTTCATGGTTGAGAATGGCAGAAATACTTGAAGGAGAAATATTCAGGGTGCCAAAGATACATGCTGTTCAACTGTTCAGCTTTTTTCTTCACCCTACCTAAAAAGTGGAGTCTGGGAACCACAAGTTTCACTTTAAATCATGCTGCAGATGTGCTCTGTAGTTCTCCAGTAACTCAAGGAGAAGTAAACAAAACTTATTCCCCAGTCTGCAGACAAGGCTGGCAAGTGACTGATGAGGTCTCCTTGCTGACAGTGTAATTATTGGAGGTCAGAGCAGGGACAGCGTAAACTGATAATTATTCACATACAGCGTTGCATGGGTAATTGGGTGGGTTACACTCTCTCTCAAGGTAAATGTTCCAACTGCTTGAAGGTAGGGAATATTCTCATGGAATACTTTTTTTCTCCCTAAGGGTCTCATTCAAAACCAGTTAAAGTCAGCAACTGGTGAATTTCAGTAGGTTTGGGATCAGGATCTGAAAAGTATGGGGACCTGAGTTGATCTTTCTTTCTTTCTTTCTTTGGAAGGAGTGCAGAGTGCACTATAAATTGTTTATCTCAGCTAAAGCCTTCACCTTAGTGGCAGTGTGTTTGCTCTACCATTCCCTTGTTAGTTTAAACCATTCCTATACATTTCCACATGTACTACATGTGTTAATTTACCAGTCATCTCACAGATGAAACGTTGTCTTCTCTGTAAGGAGTGCCATTTTTGCAGAGAATCCTTCCTCTCAGTGTATTTCTCTTCTATTTCCTTAAGTACCACATGGACCTGCCATGTTGGACCTAGACCACAGCCTCACATAACTAAGGTAAATTAATGGATTGAAAATACTCCTGGAAAGATTCCTGGTTTAGCTCCTGCAAGTACTGCTTTCAGTAAGAGTGGAGGGAGAGAGGAAGCTGGAAGAATGAGATGAGGGAAATTATTTATAAGTATTGAAGTTAGAAATTTTTGTCTCTGTGCATGGCATACCAGAGCACAGTGTTTTGTTTTCCTGGGAACATCAAAATCCAATTTCGAGTATAGAAAAGGAAAGTATTTTAATTCTTTTTGCTGCCTCAACTGAAAGTTCTTTGTTCTTGCCAGTCCAAGCATTTTTACAGTTCAGAATCTGTCACTAATCTGAAGAGATTCAAATTTGCCATCTGACATGTTCTGAAAAATTGAGCCGTGGAGTAGCAGGGTGCAGATCCTCAAACCGTCTCAGCATAAAGAAGTGACAGATACTACCTACCCCTCCCCTCCCCCTAAAGCCAAACATCTCATGGCAAGCACTGTGTGAAACACAGAATTTTGCCTGTGCTAGTCTGATAGATGTTTATCTCTAACAGCAGCTACTTAGGTGCCTTGGCTAAGTAAACACTTGGTATAGATAAAAATGGATCCAGGTCTGATCCCCTGTTCTTTTGGACGTACTTTCCATGTGTTTGCTGTTTTAATGGTATGGCTCTCGTGCAGGACTTTTTTAAGAAACAGAACTTTTACAAAGCAGTTCAATTTTTTTTCCTTTCTCTTTTACCTGGCAAGAAATATTCTTAAATTAGACCCATTAAAAATCTTTTGTATTGCAGAAAGTGCACACGCAAGGACTCTTTTCCCTCACTAATGTGAAGTGGGTGAAGCAAAAATTTCACTACATTAATGGATTGTGGGGAATACATTCAACCACCTCCCAGCTTACAAGGCAAAATGTAGCATCATACAAAACTATAATAAAAGGAATCTAGCTGCAGGGGGCTGTAATAAAATGATGGTAAATGAAATCTAGCTGCATATCACCACGACAAGTAATTCCTAACTGAATTCACTGATCAAAACTCTGTTGTCCTGTGTAAGACAAATGAGTTATTGAAGCCTGCCCTGAAGGCTTTGTGATGGTGATGCATTGGTGAGATAATCACACTCCAACGTGTGAATTTACATCTATCAGAACTATGCTTGTGTTGGAAATGCTGGGATCAGCAAGCATTTCCCTCCAAATTTCACATACTGAATCCTTCTCTTAAAAATGAGCACTCTTTCTTGGCAAGCCAGTACACTCTTAATTTCAATCATTCTTTTTTAAAAAAAATTATCTAAAAGGCAGTAGCCATGACAGAGTTATCTGTTTCACAGTCTACGTTTGTTGCATGCATTGCAAGATGCAAGAGTATCATCAGTACTATGACTCATGCTGTGCAGATACATTCTAAGTGAAAGAAATTAATCAATCCATGCTGGATTATGGTTTGATATTTTTATATTTTTAAATTTTTCTAAGAGAAAAACTTAAAAGAAGGAAAACTCTTAGCTGGATGAAAGGAATAAGCTTCAGGATGACTCCCCTTACAGAAGACATCCTAATTAAGCGGTGTACAATACTTGAGTGATGAGAGAAAGACCTGTATAGAGTATAAACAAAAAAAGTATTTTAGAGCATGCAGTTATTTCAAAAAGGTTTAGGTATTATCTGCTTTGTTTTCTTTTTGCAAAGACAAAGGAAAAATTGCCACGCTGCATCACAGTAATTCTTGTCATTAAGCTAATTATTACACAGGGAGTGTAGCAGCAGTCACTGTTTGAGCAAATCCCGGCCAATTTATCAATATCAGAGTCTTAATACTTTGATTAAAATCAGATGCATATGTCAAGTGGGACCTTGATTTTCTTGCTTGATGATAATAGATACTTGCCAAAATGGCAAATGTAAGAGGTTTCTTTTTGGCAAGTTGAAAATGTGTCGTATCGAGGCACTGAGCCAGACACATTGCATCAGCTGGCAGAATGACAAAAAGCAGGATTATGTTTAAGGGAAAGAAGCAAAGTTTCTCTTGGATGAAAGATCAGAATGATTTCTGGCAAAAGAAATACCTATTGCCAAGGAGATCCAAAGGCCGATCTCTGCTCTCAGTTACCAGCAGGTCTGTCTGTAGTTGCTAGTGACAGCTTCTTCTGCTATGGAGTTATCCATGTCTCTGAGGCCTTTGTCCTTCTTGTTAAAACAACATTAATTCTATGATGATTTGCATGAGAGTCACCATTCCTGCTTCTTTTCTGAAATATTCCATTTGTGCATAAACATTGCTAAACTCTTAATGAATAACCTTTCTGTAGTCCATGTGCCTGATCTATTTTAACTTCTATTTTATTTCAACTCCCCAAGGGAGTAAATCAAGTCCTTTCTCAAAGAATATGAAAAAAATGATACAATGTTTTTATATTCTTCCTTACTGTCAGGTGACCCTGCTGATCCTCCTTTATCAGGAGAGCAAGATATAATGTAAATAAAATATTTCAAGCAATTATAAGTGGTTATACAAAGACCTACTCTCACCAAGCATATAAGTCACTTTGGAAGTCAGAGCCTCAGTAAGGGAGTACCTGACTTGAAAATCAGAAAACCTTTAGAAGTTAGACTGAAATTAATTATTGTCGTGGTGCGAACTTACTTAAGTACTGTCTTGTAATAATCCACTGGAATATCATGTACAAAATAGCACAGGGAAATGGTCAGGAAAAGAATAATGAAAATGAAAAAATTACTGTTCTAAGGCAAATCATATCTACAACTCTGAAGAGGATTGGTTTATGAATGTAGATAGTACAGTAATGCAGACACACACACACATATACCAGGTCTCACCAAACCATCTTTGGGTTCTCCATTCTCCTATTCCCAGCTTCCAGCTCCCAATTCACACTGGTTTTAGCTAGCACCTCAGCTTACGTTTTGAAAGGGAATGGCAATGCAATTTTGTGGCTTGCCAGTCATTCCTTGGTCTTGCTTCAAACGTGAGAAAGCCGGGAGGATGGTGGGAAAGCAAAGATCATCCACTTGCTTGTAGCTGCTCCCTTGTAATATGAAATCAGACCTGACTTCTGCCCATCAAAGAATGCTTTTATCAGGCACAGACAATTTGAGTATGTCCTGCCCTCTAAACGCAGATATGGTCCTTTATGTTATTATATGAAATCAATCCTAATATCAGCATGACAGAAAGCAAAGTAATATTGCTGGAAAATAACACACTGATTTCTAAAGACATCTTCATAGGCCAAATCTTGAAATTCAAGGAGAAAAATAAAATATTTTGCACACTGGTGAAGCTTTTGATTTTGATTTCAACCAGCAAGTGCAATAAGCATGCCTGATAAAAAGTTTTTGTCTTGATATATGCAGTTAATCCACTTCCTCACCTCTGTTTCCTGGTCACAGTGCTTCCCAATTAGATTTCTATTTCAGTACAGTTTCCATAGCAAGGAACTTGCATAAAAGAGAAGGAGATGGAGATTTTCAAAGCACCCTTGCTAATTAGGTGTCCAGCACTCATTGATTTTGAATAGGAGCTAGGTCCCTCAGAACTCTTCATGCCTTTGAAAAATTCTCCTGTAATCTCTGCCGGTTCTCTGTACAGCCTCCAGCCTTCAAAGGCTTCAGGTCCACAGAAGAGACAGTGCAAGATGCCTGGGCTGCATTACCCTCCCTGTCAGAACTGCTATTTACAACTGAAAGGTTTCAGAAGGATGGCTTATTTGGTGTTGACAGAAAGGAACTTTAGGGCTCTTCATATTTTGCACATTAACTCCTTACCTGCTACAATGCCTGCTTAGGGTGACTTTAAACACAGGGTTACACTATCTCTGTGTCAATTCTTTTGTCAATACATTAAGCACCACTGCTTAATTCTCAGGGATAAATCATTTAAAGAAACATCAAGTCAGAATCACAGGTTTAAATGATCCTGCCGTTTTCTGTAACTGTGACTCATTTGTAAGGCCAGGCAAGCTAGGAATTAGTTGTTTCATGTATTCATGCTCAAATATTAAAGATTAAACCTCATATGTTTAAAAAGAACATAGTCTGATTTATGCCCCTTTAAAAAATCTATTTTACCTGCCAGTAGTCAGCAACTATTTCCCTATGATTCTAAATATTCTCCTAGTCCTTCTGGAAATCTGATCAAAGCCCATAATAAAAAGTAGCAAGTCTTTTCAGAAAGCTTTTTTAGGAAATTTTTTTTTTATTTTATTAGCTAAAGGGATGCACAGCACACAGTGAATGTTCCCTGGCACCCACCTTTGATGCAGCACAGCAAAAGTTGTTCACCTCTACCTGTTAACAGTGGGCAAGTCCTTGACTTATGGGATAAGGAGAAGGAAAGAGAGGAGTCTGTTCTGCAGATATCACTCATAAAGAGGTACACACCTCTCATCCTGTATATCTTAATAAAGGCACAGCTTGCAATAAAATACAAATTATGAGTCTGGTGTAATTCCACACCACTGGAAATGATGCAGGAGTACTTCTCATTTTGCACAGGTGAAGTTCCTCTAAAATTTAGGAAGTAGGAAAGACTGCACTCTTAGTTAGGCTCTAAAAACAAGTAGGAATTCTTATTAATGCCTGGTTGAATGACTTGCTGAACAAAATGTAATCACAGAGTACATCATGTGCCATCAAATTAGAGAGGACCTTGTTCTCCTATCTGTTCACTCATCTACGGTGAAATAATTGCTTCTTCAGGATGAAATGTTAATAACGGCCCTTTAGATTTTGAATGCAACTAAAATGTTACATTCAAAATAAGCCCCTCCACTTACAGCATTCTGCTAATTCAGCTGCTTGCAACAACTCAAATTGGAAACAACTCACAAGGATTTCCTAAATCATATGTGATGATGATATCTCATCTCAGAAAGCTACCTGCAGTTTTGGTGCTTCCAGTTTTGGAACAGAACAAGGGAAAATAAAGCTAATAAAAAGATTTCCTTGGTTTCACCTCATCTCAGTCTGCATCTTGAATGTCTCCATCGGTCTAAGAAATGAAAACAACAACTCCAAACCAACCAACCAACCAACCAACCAACCAACCAACCAACCAACCAACCAAAAAACAAACAAACAAACAAACAAACAAACAAACATCAACCAATCAAACAAAAAAAAACACCAGAACAAACTCTCACACTGTTATTGTCCACAGATGCAGTAAATGGAACGTACCAGGCCTGTGCCAGGTGTGATCTCAGCTATTAAGAGGTAGGTAAAACTCCATAAAAACCTCTGAACAGCTCAGTGACAAACATTCATCAAGACTCTGATTATTTGTACAAGTGTTCAGTGCACAAATTTATTCTGTGGTGAACTGCCAACAAGAGTTAGTCTACCGTTTCTATTCTAATTCTTGAAAAAGGAACCTGAAAGTAGTAGTGTAACATTAAGAAATTTAAAATTAACTATGCTCATTCATCCAAATAATAAAAAAAAAATTAAATTTGGAGTGTTAAATAGTACTTTTGTGGTACTTCTGTTATTTAAGCTTTTAACAAAGTCTCCAACACTACTCAGAGGCAAATATATAGATTAAAAATAGTTTTATGGAAAATTACATGTTGAATGATCTGGATTGTGAAATAAGTATAGCCTTTTATCAGAACACAATCAAACCATTAGTGCTGCAGAAATTTTGCTAGGATTGTTAGATGTTAACTTCCCTTTTCATTAAATCAGTGGTAAGAATGGAAAACTATTTTAAATCATTCATCTCCTGGGCTAATTGGCAGTCACAATGTCTTTTATTTAAAGCTAGCAGTGAGGTTTTAAAGAAATTTTTGTTACCATAAATGAAAAAACACTGTCTGATTTTTAATTGACAGAAGATCGTGAAATTTTACATATTTCTCTTTTTCACCATGGCCATTGTGTAAGTATTGTTGTATTTCCTGAGCTTTCAAAGACCTAAAAAATTAAAGCCTTACTTATGTTCCTAGGCTTTTTTAGATAAATAATTGTAAAAGTTGGGGTTTTTTATGTTTTAAATTCCCCTTGGCTTCTTTGGAAAGAATGAAAAGATGTGGCACTGCCACCTTTGTGATTGAGACAATCATTTTTACTGCAATTTTCCAGCTAACCTGCAAAGTCTGTTCTGAAATAATGTACACACAATTGCCTGAGGCCTATGCAAGAAATCTGAATATGTCTCTTGTTCTAATTTTTCCAAAATAAATTGAATGAAAGTTCAGTGTTTGTTAGCATTACAGCCATAAACAGAACATGGTGTCCCAGGCCAGAGTTCAGTGAAGAGTAGAAAACGAGGAGCCTTTTTCAAGGATTTTTTTTCATTTATTTTCAGGTTTGCTTATGTGAAAGATTGCCCCCAAGCCTACATGAAGGTATTTCATTACTTGCTTGTAATGTTTTATGGTTTTTAGAAAATATTGCCTTTATGTTTGATCCAACGTTAGGGAAAATGTAATTTCTATTTCTGCTTCTGCATCATTTGATCTTCCTGAGGTATGAAAATTGAAAGCTCCCTTGCAATCATTGTAGGCATACTATGCAGATTTCTTCCTTGAATGCTACTGATGAATTAATTTGGTTTAAAGCAAGCTGAGGTTTAATCTCATCTAACTATTACTAATACAAAGATCACAATATAGATAATTCTCTAGATCTGCAATTAGAGTTTCTCTCCCTTTTGACATCAGAGGGGACCTTTTAAAGCTTTATCCATAATTTCTGCATTAAGTGTTCAACACAGCAAATCTTCACTAGTTCTGTGTCCCAACAGTGACTTTTGATAATAAATAATATTTTTTCCTAAAATGTTTTAATTAAAAAAAAAAAAAGAGAGATGAAAAAATGACCTCTATGCTTGTAAATACAATGGTAAGTTGTTTGTTTTCAGGTTTTTATTTTTTTGTTTACTTGAAGCTGTTATTGATGCCTCTGAAAAGTAGCACATTTTGTTTATTAAATTCACTGTAAGGAAAACATTTACATGTTGTATACAGATCTAAGTCACTGGTGTAGAACAACAAAGGTACCACAAGTGAATACATTTCACTTAATTGCAGGACAAGTGTGATTCTTCAAGGGGAAAAATTCAAATAAGTAACTCTTCAAATGCAGGGAACTTTTGTTTCTTTAAACTTTTAAATTAATAATAAGCTTAAAATAAAAAAAACCCCAACTTTTATTATTCTCACGACCAGAGGATGCTGATTTGTCTTATTTATTTAGAACACGAAACAATTTAAAATGCAATAGCTTTGAGTCTGCTCGATCTGTTTTTTTAAAAAATTCTTTGTAACTCAGAATGAGGGTTGGGGATAAGAAAGGTAGGAGGTGAAGATGGTAGGTCAATATCACAAATTCAATTTAATCTTAAGTTTTAAAAGCCTTTTCAAAATCAAATATAGAAGGAAAAATTAGCATAAGAATCACCAGCAATAAAAATAAAGAGAAAGAATAAAGTAATTGCTTTTCACTAAAGTTTAAAGCAAAGCAATAACAGAGAAAATACTGCAGCTTAGAAAATGATTTGCCATTGTGATGATTCATTTCTAGGCTATAATAGGTGTTATTTCCCTGCTTTGCAGTAATGCATTCATTACATGCCCAATTTAGAGCAAAGTTAGCCACAGAACCCTTTATAAATATACAACAGTCACTCCTCAGCTCATCTTCAATGCTACATCAGCATGACAACCCAGACGGTAACAGTGTGGCACGACAAGAAAATGTGCACCATCCTTGTCTAATATTGTCTTATTAGCTGAAAGAATAGGCAAAAAATGACAGCAGCTCATTGTATAATTCATTAGTCCAGTTTCCAGCCCCTTCGGAATCAGCATTAAGATGCTTGTTGATCAGAATGAGTGCAGTGTCAGAAGCGGATGTTTTCTGAATGCACGCCCTGGATAATGACTAATATTGTACTAGAAACACTGATCTGGTGGAGGTCTTTGAGCTTTGGTGCTTGCCAAAGCTGGGAGTCCAAACTTGTCCTGTCAAATAGGAGTAATTGATATTCTACATACTCTCTGTGTTATATACAAGGTGAGGGAAAGCTGTATCCATTTAGGCCAATGAAATAACACTGAAGAAAGGTGGGAACTGAAGAAAGGTGTAATTAAACCCATCAACAATCTACCACCAGAAATTCTTATCCATTCAGGGGTTACAGTCAGCACATTAATTCTCACAAGAAGAAAGGTGTTTCTGGTTTACTGAAGGTACAATCTTTTTAATGAATGTAGGTAGTTAAATTTCTCATTCTTAAAGTCTAGGAATTTCCAGAGTATTCTATAGGAAACAGTCAGCAAGGAGACAAAGTCCATCTCTTCAAAGACATCTCTGTCTTACTCTTCTGGCTGCCTATGAAACTCTCACATTTATTTTCATTGCCCCAGTCTTTAAGGACCTTAAAATTTAGGTGAAATCTGTTTGTTAACACCTCCAAAATACCACTTTTTCTTCAGGTGAGAGGATTATGATAACTCATTTCCAAGAAATGCTTAACAGAAACATTTGAAATGAAACTTTGTTTCAGGATGCTTTTAAAGCACCTGTGTTTTTACAGGTTATCTATTGTATATTGTGTAGGTACTGACCTGTAAATATGAGGAAATCAGTATCTATATTTACCGGTTAAAAAAAAAAACATTATAAAATATGTCACTCAAAATAATTGTCCAAAAAAGATTGATTCTGTCAGTTCTAATGTGCCTTTTCTTACTTTCATAAAATGATTCTTAGAGCACTCTCAGCTCCTAAGGATTTTCTGTTGAAGCAGTAATATGAGGAAACAATCGATCTGTCTGAAAATGCCTTTGTCAAAATAAAACAGACATATTCTCAGCTCTGGAATGCAGCAGTGTTGAAAACATAACAGTGCTGAAGTCAATGGCAGAATCGTCCCTGAGTTCAGTAGGACTGAGGTTTCACCTCAGAGCTTCTAATTTTAATGATTTTTACATATTCACTGTCAACCCTAAAAGGACACATCAAGGAATACAAGCATTTAGTTATTCTGATGCACAGACCAGGAGAGCAGGCCAGGCCATCTGGCATCCAAAAAAATATTATGATTACTGGAGACTTGTTTCCAAAATATGACTTGCTAGATTGGTATTTTCATTTCAGCAAAAACAAACAGGTTAAGAGCTTCCTCTTTGAAATTTATGTTATTTCTGCACAATACAGATGGAAGTGCTATTCACCCCACTCATCACTAAGCAGGAGGACTGAGCCTTATTTTGAGAAGTCTACCAGCTGAAGTTTATAGCTTCATCAGGAACATATTCTAACTTCTGGTATCTTCTCTTGAACAAGTTACAGCTTTGTGCATTGTGTTTTGTCTGGGAAACGTTCCAAGTTTCAGAGACCTGCTCTCCACTAATTTCGAGTGGATGTTTGAAAAGTAAAATGTCTTTCTAATAAGGGGCTGCAAAGTCACCGCAAATAAATGCAGTCAACAGTGCACAAAATGACACATCTGTGGCCAACTACACCTTTGTGGGAAGGCACTGGCTCTTAATTAGTTGCCTAGGAATCTCTGCTGCTACTTAACAAGGTCTTCTTGCTGCAGGTAGGCTACAAAATGGAATTGTTTTAACCTCATGTTTGAAATTTAAAAAAAAAATACAGATACTGTTAACCTAATCAGCTAGAAAAAAGTGCCACAGATTCAGCTGCCACCATGTTGGATTCCTGACTCTCAGTCATCCAGCATAAAATTAAATCAAATAATTGAACATAAAGGGCAGTGGCCTTAGGTCCAGCTTGGATTCCTCCCTTAATTCTACTTCCTTTGTAGGTTGTACGTATTAAAAGCAATAACTTGTTTTTCCTTGGCAGTCAACAAATTGACATAAATCATATCTATATCATCCATATTTCTAGGCTGTTAAAGAGGACTGGACAATTATTAACTCCTAATGTTCTTCCCAGCACCGGACAGCAGATTCCATTCTAATGGGCACACCATGAAAAGAGCAAACATGATGAGTTTTTGGGCTGTATGCCTAGATTCAAGACACTAGCATAGGGGGTAATAATAATATTTTTCTATACAGCTGTAGAATAAGTAAATGCACAGAGAAAGAACAACAAAGAATGGAACCAAACAGAAATAATAGTGCCACATTCTGATAGGTGACAGTATTGGGTATACAGTTACAAGAATAATTTTTCTAAGGTGTGTAGAAATGCTGAAGATACTAATTTAAGAGTTTCTGCTATGAAAGTTTAATAGCAGAGTAATATTATGAAACAGAAAAAACAGGCTAGCTATTGAAATTACCATTATAGCTATATATATTTGGCTCTACAATGCTATTGCCAGGAAAGGTATAACCTCTGCACTCTAGTCAATGAAAATTTTTTAAATAAAAAGTCCCTTAGCAACTAAACCAGAAAAAGTTGTGCAGCTCAAGGTGAGGCAGTAAATACCACTGACTTTTATTACTCTGAGAACTGACTAATGGAAGAAAGTTACACCATGAGCTTCGTGAGCTTTTGAGAGACTATTCAGAAACTAGGTTGAATTTTCTGGGACTGAGCTTGATAGGTGAATTACAGTGGAACTGAATTCATAAGAACCTTCCCTCTGTTACAAGCCAAGCTAAAAATGTCACCCAGGCAGAAAAGAATGAAGGCGGTGGAAAATCTCTGCCTCCTTCTGCCCCTCATTACTTGTATAAATACTCAGGAGAGAAGAAGGCACTGTAAGACACTCTGAGATAGAAGACAAGGATTTCATGACAAATTAGCTTCAGAGATTACAGAGGTCTGTAATAGGAAAATATAGGAATGCCAAAAGATTTTACCATGGCACTCATTTAAACCATTCTTCCATGTTGCAGCCTGGCTGAGGGCTCAGGACTGCCCTTGGTACATTCAAGCAGCAGAAGGGCTTCTGTGGTTTGTCATTATTGATCAGTGGGGCACAGAATTTCAGTTTATTGTAATTTCATTTCTCCAGCCCCACACTGTGGAAATGTGTAATCTTCAAACACATTTACAAAGGACTGTAAATGTAATGAATAAGCAAAGCTACTCTGAAGTGTAGGTGAAAAAGCCCACACCTTAGGTCAAAGATGCCCAATGTACTTTCAGTCTTGTCTAATCCATTGGGACTTTCAGATTTGTGTTTCCTGAAGGAAAAATCTGAGAAACTGAAGAAGCATTTTCACTTATAACAATTTAAATAAGAAGGTAATCTCTGTGCTCAACTTCTTCAGCAGTCTTGTGGTCATAAAAAATCCTACTGATGTCAGTTTAGATGACAAGGAATAATATAATGAAAAGTTGAATTTGTCAGTCAAATTGATAAAAATAACATAATCCCACTTCAAAAGAAATTATTTCTCCAGTGAGTACCTAATTTACATGTAAAAATGGTTATTGTTAATTAATTAAATGCCACATGATCGTTGAAGGTGCACTGGCTGATATTTGTGGTGCAGTTAAGTCATAAAAAAAACCACAAAGAAGCACAATTTGAGACACATTTGCTTGGACTTGCTACTACTGGAATATCCCTGCAATTACATTTTCTTTCCTGAAAATGGGACATACGTGGGTAGCTGCTTTTCTGGCTGTGGTACCAGCATAGTAGCAGGGCTGTTCTCCTTTACAAATAAGAAGTTAATCTGCAGTGTTTGTTTTCAATTATTGTTGTATATCCACATTTAGAATTGAGATCTGAATATTGAATCACTTGAGTATTTTGGTAAACCAGAAACAAACTGTTGTCAAAAAGTATTCCTGGGTTCTCAACAGTGTAGTTGATTTCTTCTCCTCAGGCTCACTTTGTGGCCAGAAAATTTTATACTGACAGCTGAATATCTTATTTTTGTTTGGTTTGTTTTCTGATGTTGATCTTTACTGATTCTTCCCTGCAGAGTATCCTTGAATTTGAATGAATGGACAGTTTATTGTGGAGGAAGACAAAAAAACATATGCAGAGAACATGGAGGAGGGGAATTGGAAGGTTTTGTGGCCTTTAGATTCTGTCATAGCAATTTAATTTCTAATCAGAGACTTTATTTATTATCCTGGCATCACCTGTCATCCTGATGAGGATGATGATTAAAGTGTGGTACATATGTACTTCCTTCAAACTAAAAATAGGTTCCTTTTAGCTCTGGCTTTTCAGGATGTCTTTCATTTTTCTTTGACAACTTAACGCTGGCTTTCATTTTAACTCGGGAAACAGTTCATAAAATACAAGCAGACAAATTCTGCCAGGGACCATGATTTTTAAAAGCATTTAATGATGCAATTTTTGTAGAGGGGTGGCATATTTTCTAAATGTTTTGTCTGTAAACTAGCTATTAATCAAAAACTTCAATATATAACAAACAACTGAAACAAAATTGAATTCACCTCTTTTCCTAAGAAGGAGTTGTGCATAATGAAGGAAATTAGAGATATTTTAGGAGAATTGAATGCTCTCAATCTAGAGCCAAAACCCTGGGTAATGCACTAAACACTGTGAAACCCAGCTGGAAATTCTTATTTTCATATTCTGTTACAAACTTGATGGATAAGGAAGTCATAGTTGACCTTTCAAGGAAAGCAAATCATGATGCTTTTTCAGGAGCATTTATTATATCCCCACTGGATTCCTTATTAATCTGGTATGAAGAAATCACAGACATGATTTTTGTTGAAGATCATGCGTAACTGAATATTTCTGCTTGGGCTGAAGATTTTTCTTTATTAGTGCTGTTGTGTGGATCACCTTGTTATAATGTATTTTCCATGCAGCATGAGAAAAAATATAGTATTGTGGTTTTAGGAATGCAAGTTTTCCGTATCTTGGGGCTACCTCAGGCATTATTTGGATTAAATTAAACATTATTAGGATTAAATTAGGATGAAATGTTTGGATTCTCACTTGGAGGTAATTGGCCTGGGTTGATCTAAGGTTTTGGGACCACAGCATTTTCAAAACCTTTCTCAGAGGTTTTTACCCCTAGTTTACTTTGAGTCACTCGTATAACTGTATCATTTTTGGAATTCATATTTGTCATTTGAAGCTACAAACATTTAGATGGAAACACCCACATTCAACATCATAACAAAACCTAAACACCAGCAAACTGGCGACAATGCTTGAAAGGAAATTGTAATTAAGTTTTTAATTATTTATTACTACTTCTATAATCATTTCATGTCTAAACAGTAGCTTGTGATAAAAATAATCTCTCTCACCTAGAGCTGTGAGGCAAAGGCTTTCCATTAGTCATCACACCCTACCTAATGAGCAGCATTGCTAATGAGACACAACACACTTCAAAGTTATTCAATCAGCAGCCTGAATAATGAGATTTTACACAAAAATGTAAATAGTGAGCATGCAACAAAAGCAGTAAGGTGGATTATAGCTTTTTCTTTCAAGCCACCATGAATGGATAGATTGAAAGGAATTTAATTACATTTTATAAGTAATATAGTGTTCCACAGATTCCTAAGAAAACAGAATAGGCCAGGGCACTTGGTTCTTTGGGAGAATGTGAATTTAAATAATAGACATCAGTGCTGAGAATAAGCTTTTTTGGAATCTATTGGAATAATTTTAATTTTTATGGGAAACTTCTGCAAAATATTTCTTATAATAGATCAGAAGAATATTAAGACCCTATTTGACAAACATGTCAGACTTACAGATCAGCCTCTAATATACATTGATGCAAATTACATTAAAATATATATTATATATGACAGTATATGTAATATAATATAATAGGCATCAAGCCTGTCAGAATTTAAGAAGCATGTGGACACTGCTCCAGTCACACTGCTTAACTTAAGGTAGTCCTGTGAGGAGCACAGGTAACAAAATATTGTCCATGGTAACAAAATATTGCATAACGTAACAGCAACCTGAGAAAGGATGATGTGTGACTGAGAGTTGAATATAATTTTTTCACATGTACAATAATACGGCTTTTAATCTTTCTACTTGAGTGAGGCAAAATTAGAAGAGTTTCAGTTTTATTTAAAATGCCATGAAAATCATTATCAGAACTGTTAAAACTAATGACAGCTTCATGGTAGGAATTATTGAAAAATAAAAATACTGATTGAAACCAGGAACATTCGGGCTTTGGCTTTGGATGTTTTGGAATGTCTATGTTTCAGGATTATGCTTTTTTTTCAGAATAATTCCTATATATTTATAGGAAATAAAACATTTCATTGATGTAAAATTCTGCTGATATTCAGGTGGAGCTTTATAAATCAATCAGTAGATTATGATTATTAGTAGTAGCAAACTCAATTTTATAGCAGTGTGTTCCATTTATAATCATGTCAGCAGGGAAAAGCTTTGCTGCTGGCCATCTGCTGTTCAGGCAGGCTGCACTAACCTTTCACCTGCCTGAAAGAATAAAGGTGTTCTTTAGAAAAAGGCACCAGAATTGTATTTAAATTTATTGTTTAGAGCTGCAAGAAATGGTCAAAATCTGAACCAGTAATAGATACAGTATGACTTAGAATAACTGAGTTATGTTGCATTCAAGGGAAATCCATTCTATGGGTCAGAATTTCTTTAAAAATCTATGATTCCTTATGGAACAAACAAACAGACTCCAAACAAAACAAAAACTTTGTCTGAAAAATAGACAAATTTCTAGTGAATGTTTCTTTCATTACCGATTTAATTTAATCTGTTTTAAAAATATAAGCCACTAATTATCTCTGGTTCCCAAACCAGATTTAGTGGCTGGGAGCTGAAGTCCAATGTATTCAGACTTTAAATGCAAACCATGAAGTTTCTACTATTGCCACTTTGGTGAGAAGCAACTCAACTAAAATCGATAAATTCCAGTTGTAAGAGGCTTGTACAGAAGAGACTGGGATTAGGATTTCCAGGTTTATCTGTTCGAAAGGGATTACTACAAAGGGCAGAAAACTTATTGAGCTTCAGACCCTCTTTGCTGCTTATAAATATCTCATGGTTTAAATACCAGTCCTCACAAAATTCATTGCTTCTACTGAAGAAATGTATTTTTAGCTCAGAAGCTAAAATCTTTTTGTACTATGAGGTAGGTTGCTGTAAACTGAACCAAGCCTTAAAAAAATGGTCCTATCATTTTTAATTGCTCAGTAATAACACTTATCATTATTAACTAATTTAGTATTAATTTGGTTGTCATTAAATGCTTGAATAGATCCTCTAAACTAATTAGGTTGACCTTACTTCTGAAGGGTAACCAGTGACTGCCTAGTGTTAAAGCTTGGCTTGGAGCAGAAGGCATGCTGGGAGCAGATTCCTGAGCACCAAGTTCAGCCTTTCAAAATTTCCTTCCCACCCTTTGACAATAATTTTGTTGCATAAATACAACATTGACCCGGTTTGCTGATGATGTGTAAATAATGAGACTTTATGTTCGAAAGGAAAAGGTTTTGTGGATCTTCTGTACCTGTGGATGTCCTTAATTTTGAATGTAATTTTGAATGTAGTTGAAACTTCTTCACTCTTCTGGGAGTAATAATTCTTGTGCTTCAGTAGAGGAATGTTTAATTAAGAGTGTCTGCGATACAAACATATGCCTTAACAGCAAGTTTAAACATTAAAAAAAATATATTATTTAAGATATATTTCTTCATAGAGGGCAGCACCACACCAAGAGGGAAGACAAACAATTCCCTGAAAAGACAGTGATTTAATTTGTCCTACATGCCGGACATCATGGCTTCAGTAAGAGAATAAAATTTTCTGTCTAACCTCTACAGTAAGTGAGAAAGAGATTGCGCATACCACTTCCTTTGCTGTGCCTTCCTTCTAATATTCTAATATATCTGTCTCTTATTAAGACGCAGTTTGAAAATGTTGTTCTTAAACTCCAAAAACGGTCTGCAAGTCACTGATCCCCTAATACACATTTTTCTTCAGGGAACCCTGCCACAAGGATATGCACAGCCATTCTGTATGCACAAACCACCTTAACACAGAACTGACTCCCTGGTGCTTAATGAAACCTGGAACTCCATCATACCTGAGTTTTTATTAAATTCAGAGTAACAGTCAGGCAGGAGGCGAGGCAGTGGTGGAAACACCAATCTGAGGTGCCACCATCCTGCAGTCAGCTACTGACACTCCTGACATTTTCATTTGAAGTAAATATTTCTGGAGGGACAGAGATATGGTAAGTTAATAATTTTTTACTATTAATGCAGTTCCAAAACACCTTTTTAACCTGAAGATTATTTTATAGTACATGATAAAAGCTCTATGTACATTTTAGAATTGCAAGTTAAACAGTTTGTTTTCTTCCTGGGAATGCACCTCTGTACCATCTGTACACTGCTAAGCTGGAGCTCATGTATTTTGTAAAGCTAATTTTTCCAGGGTCACTTTATGGCTCGGCATTTAGTAATAATATGCACTTACTTTTAAACCTTCTTTGGATTCCTGAGGTACTTCTTAATTTGATGAAGTGCTTTCTTTCATTTTATAATTCAGAATCAACAACTTATTGACACCTTCATACTTGAAAGAGTTTGGGGTGTTTAAGTGTTTCTACTTTTGATTTAATCTTGTCAGGAACCTCATAATTCATGATGCAAGTTTAAGAGAAAGTAAGACATTCCATCTCAGACAGATCTCTATGTGAGAGATCTGCCCAGATGTTCTCACAACTTGTAGTCATCTCTGAGCTCCCAAAAGCAGATATTCTGATCGTTTTAGCAGCCAGGGCATGGAATAATATAAACCATCCCAACTCCATTAATGTGACCATTTCAGATAAGGAAAATCTGAGGTGTGGAAATATATGATATAAAGGCCCTTAACTTAAAGATTTTGAGGCATTTTTACTCACCTTTTAATCACACATCAATTAAATGAAACCATTGAGGCTGATTTTTAGCAACCAGCATTCTGGCAGAAATCTGTCCTATGATTTCTTTTGTTCTGTTTTTTTTTTCAAAAAACAGTGATGATTTTGCTAAATTGGGCTTTTAATGCAGAAGACAGTGACCCATCCTACAGTGACAGACAGAGATGGATACTTGAAATACAGTAGTTTGACTGCCAGAATTTGACACAAAGTAGATGAGGTATTTTATCTTTTTTATTCACTAGATTATGCATTCTCCTTACTTTGGCATTTCTGATATATTTTCTGGGAATCAATTTTGCCTCATGTAAATGGTTCTCTGGAGAATTTCATAACTAGAGGCAGCAGAAATAAAAAATAAAGCCTACCATTAGGACAAAAATATTTTCTGTTGTTGGCACAAAAAGTAATCAAAATATGCACATGGCCAGGCAAACCACTGTTTGAGTTTGTTCAGGAAAATGCCACGCTGTTTTGTTCAAAGTAGCACTTGTATCTCATAAAATTAGCCAAGATGAGCAGTCCAAGTTATAGAGAGTTGATAAATCACTCATGTTCTCAACCAAAGGAGTTTCAGGCTGAGAGCTAAATACATTTTAAAATCAAGGAGCAGTAGAAGTGAAGATCACTTGCTAACAGATATAGATGCATCTCAAACCCATTTGAAAACCAGACA
Organism: Petroica traversi; assembly: GCA_025920805.1. Classification (NCBI taxonomy): domain Eukaryota; kingdom Metazoa; phylum Chordata; class Aves; order Passeriformes; family Petroicidae; genus Petroica; species Petroica traversi. The sequence goes on from JAHLSL010000020.1 coordinate 26,018,844, forward strand.
TTCCCCTTCTGCCAAGAGATAGGCAAGGATTTTGAGCACAACAGCAATTAATCCTCTTCATTCATTACCAGGTAATGGCTGGAAATAATAATTGCACTGAAACCAATGACCACACAATGAATAGAGAGCATCCCACAAGTAATGACTGCTTAGGTATATTCCTGATTACTTTTGGACTGCAGAGGATAGACCAGAATTAAGTCATTTCCAGCTCCCTCTCTCATTACCCAGGTAGGGCAATTTGTATCAAATCACACCAGAGGTTCACATCCCACATCACTGTTGTGCAAACTCGGGTTACATTGATGCAACTGATAAAATTTACTCACCACCTTCCAAGAAACAGGGACATGAGAGATCCGTGGTACAAGACACCTTCATTCAACCTAGGGTTTAGAAGAATGCAGGGGGAAAAATTACTTGACATCATATAGGGCTCACAACGTTACAAGGCTCATTATATTTTCTCAAAATCCAGGTTGCATTTCTTAGCACTCCTCAGACTTTATCAGAATAGAGATTCTGACTCTGTTCTGTACTTTTTCTCTGCAGCCCAGATTTTTTCCCTGTCACCACATGTACCGTTGCTTTCCTGCTTTACACCTTCCCTCCTGTGGGAACTTCTCATTTCCATTTGGCAGTTCTCTTCCCTGCCTTGCTTCAGAAAACCTACATCTTTCATCTTCCTCTTGCAAACTGCTACAGTTCTTTACTTTAGCTGCTTCAGGTGATTTTGACTACCTGCAATCCTCAACCCACCTACAGGCCCTGGCCTAGATCTCTTGTGCCCAATATATAGACCTGAACTGAAACCAGCTACTGTGAGGTTTGGTTTCTGCCCTGGCATTGTGACTGCCATATAGAAATCCAAGTTATCAGACCTTGTCAACACTTCCTCAGATCTAGGTGTTCTGATTTCCCTTTTTACCTACCTTTTATTTCCAAGGTAATACATTTTCCTAGCTAGAAACTAGATGAGATTTCCCTGATTATTCTTAAAACACCACAGAATGTTGCAAGTCTATGATGTTCTTCCAAGAAAATTTAAATTTATGTGCAAGAAAGAGAAAAATAGTATTTCTTTTTTGTTTTTCTAAGATGAGTTAATACTATTAATGGTTTTCCTGTTTCTGCTGCTGTGCTTCCCCCTTCTGTGCAAATACGTGCAGAGTTGCTGCTGTTACATAAAGAATATACAGCAGTAGTTCATTTTCTTCTTCCAAAGTAAATATTCTGAACATTGTTTTCCTGGTGTTCTCTTTACCTGAACATCCTTGTTGCTGTTATTGTAGGCAAATAAACCTGGTTGAAAAGAAATCATCTTTACAGAATCAGGAAGACTGAAGTCAGACAGAAGTTGCTGCAAAGAATAAATGCTAGACCGATGTTTTCAAAGGAATAACAGCTATTTTCAAAAGTTTTGGAAGGTGTACAAATAATATTATGCTGTAATCTATTTCCAGAAGTATTCTGCTTTATGTAAGTCACTCTTACCATTCATGTCTGTGGCCAGGCAGATCATAATATCTTCAAAAAATGTTTAAATATTATTATTCTTTCAAATGTCAATGGATAATTTCCCAGTAAATGGATTTTTTAAAATTTGAAGTGTTAAAGGTATATGAGCACTGAACTCAGTAACCTACATCCAGATTTTCATTTTTAGTAAGAAATATGTCATAAATCAAGAGAATTGTAATTACTAATGGATATTCTTTACCAAGGTGATATTATATTTGGGGCAGTTCAATTTTTAATTTTTTTAACCTTTCTCATTCTTACTTAAAGGGTCTTTTTATTAGAACTCTTTTTGGAATAAATGTTTAATTCTCCACATATGCCTGCCAAAACTGAAAAGGTGTATTCTTTGCTCTTGAAATTATTCTTTGCCATGGCACTGGTATGAAGTTTGTTTTAAAACATGAAAGATCCTCTTAAGATGCCTGAAAAATGATATTAAAATTTATTGTTAGATATTGCTGATTGTGATTGAAAACCACTTCATTAAATTACAGTAGAGAGAGATGAAGGACATCTTGCTGCAATGAAAATGGTTGCAAATTTAATTAAAACATTAAATTATTGTTGGAATAAAGGTCATAATCATAAAACGTAATTGAAGGAAGTACATTAGCATGTACCCTAAGGTATCCTTTCCATTTCAAAATATATATTACATATTTGACATTTAAAGAGGGAAGAGGTATCATTTTATCTGGACGGATGAACGGCAGTGGGGGGAAGCATTATACATAATACAGTTTAAGAGCCCAATTTTTCAAAAAATCATTTGCTCTTTGCAACACACTATTTTTATGTCTCTGACTGAGGGAATTCACCTTATTTATGGAGTATCACGGACCTGCACAGAGCAAAGGACATCGTATCATGTGCTTAGACTTTTTGTCTGTGGAAAAATGTAACTTCAGAGAGCACCCTGGTTTGTCTCTGGTTATGTTTAGGCTATTTATCACTCCATTTTCTCTCCCTTGCAGCAGGTGAAGGAGCAAACACTGCATAGGGAGACAAAGTAGAAGCTCCAAGAACATCTATCCATAAAACCCCACTGAAAGTACACCTCTGTCACCTCATCTCCTGGGAATCACTTTTTCTAAACAGAACACACCCCAGAATGGAATTAACCTTAATGATTTCTCCTAAATACTCAGCAGTAGTCTCTGAATTCAGATAAAGTCTTGCAAAGTATTATCCATATCTCTCCGCATTCACTGCTATCTTTTGGAAAAAAGAGAGGGTATTTTTTGAAATACGTCAGAGGGGAAAATCAGAGTAAGCACACTTAGAAAATTTACTTATCTCTATAATGTTTTTTTCATGTATATTTGGGAAGAAAGTTAGTATAGCCAAGCTGGATTTCATAAACCAGATCGAAATGCTTTATTGCAGCAAATCACACTGTGGAAACAAAACACCAGATTCTTAAGATTTTTAAATAGCAGCAGAAATTCCCTAAATCTTCTTTAATGACCATAATTTTTTATTGCTCTTTCTCCAGGCATTGTTCCAGTTGCCATTTTCCTCCCCATCCTGCCCTGTTGCATCAAAGCTGTGTGAGGAGCAATAGAAGACTGTTCAGACTGCTATTTCTCATCTGACAGTTCAGGTCCATATTGTTCACTAGAAAGCTAATGCTAAAATAGTTAGTAAAATACATTGTAAAACCCAGGGTTTTTTCATAGTTTAAATCTGCTTCTGTAATATCTTCTCATTTTTCCCCCTTTTTCTGCAAGTACCAAAGGCTTCTTTGCCCTCTCCAGCTTTACCTTCTCCTTGTTTCCCCATGCTTTCTTAAATTCAAATGCATTCCTTTATTAGCAAAAATATTTAATACTGAAATCAAAGGACATTAATCAGGATTTGGAGAAGATATCAGATATTGCTTCTTAGAATTAGGACATGAACTCTGTTTCCCAAACACAGGATTTCAAGATCCATACTGCTATTTTTCTCTTCTTTTACATCCAAGCTTCTTCTGAATCCTTCATTATTTCCTTTAGAGAGAGTTGTGACCTGTGGCACAATGGGATACAGATTTCAATACCATTTGGATCTGCATTGGGATCTCCAGGAACACATGTATGTAAGTGAATCTTAGAATTTGGCTCTTTTGGCAAATGTCAGTTCTCAGCAAACACATAAATGAGCCAGTAGAAACCCCCCATAATAATCTCACTGCCATTACCTAAATAGGGAGTTCTGATCTATTGTCTTCATTACTGGTCTAAATTAATCCACATATTCTGAAAGGTAATAGAAAGTGTTCAGGATCATTGTGTGATACTTGTATGGCTGCATCCTCCAGTGCTGTGTTTTCTATAGGTTATGCCACTACTTTGTCTCTTTTCCCTTATATGAACCATTAAAAAAAATTTCAAAGTAATTAAGCATGAATTATTTATTACAATTTTTCTGTTTTGTTTTAAAAGCTGAAAGAGCTAGATTAATTGCATTGTATTTTTTAGGATTTGAAACATCAGAAAGAAATATAATAGGAAAATTAATATTTGACACTTGTGTCCATTAATGAAATTGGAAGGGATATCCACTTTACTGATAAGGCTCTTCTGAAGACCTATTAAGAGTTCCAGGCTGAGCCATGACACTGATGAAAGAGGTGAAGGAAAAAATATACATAGATCAAATGAAAAATGAGCAGAAAGCAGAATGCAGAAATATTTAGAGCACAGGGGGCTAAAATGACAGTGGGTGACTGCGATAATTTCAGGGAATAAGGAAAAAGTGAATAGTGCCTGAGAGGAAACAATGTATTTTAGGAACTAAACTGAACTTGAAATTAAGATTGAGGCATTGTTACATTCCTGTTGCTCAAATAAGCAGAAGATTTTCTCTGATAAATGGTTTGAGTTTTTCCTTCTTCTTCCCAGTGCCCTAAAACTCTTCATTATCACCACATCAAAAAAGACAGAGGTATTCTAGAACAGACTAGACATGAAGCTTAGGTGAAAAATGTGTAGAGTTTGCTTACTTGTTCTTTTGCCAATTACTGACAAAATCTAAATGGAGTTTATTACTAAGTGAGAGAAGGTTGTCCTTAACTAAAACAGCCAAAGTTACTTTTCTATTATAAACTACATGGTTTTATACATTTTCTGTCTATTGTCTCTGTATATTGTCTCAATCAGTATAAAAACATGCTTGTTGAAATCAGAATGGTCTCATGGGAGCTGCAGAAATAAATTAACAAAACTGAGGGACATTTACCATCTAGAGATTACCACAAGGATTCACAATTTCTATCACTTGCTTTAGCATGGAAAAAAAAGTCTCAGTCTACAAACTGTTTAGGAATAAAATGAAGCAGGATGTGTCTCCTAATCTGTTTATTTTTTATCACTCTCGGGGGTTCTTATCTATGGCAATTTTTAAAATTTTTAAAATTATGCCATTTTAAAGTTTCCTATTTTGAGTTATTGGCATCATTCCACTCCATTTGAGTCACATAAACAGATCACAGCTCATCACCAGTTGTCAAACCCAGCTGGTTCTTATGATATTAGGCCAAGTTCTCAAATTTCAAGTGCACATCATCCATAATTACTGAATACCTAACTTCCATTTCATTCATTGGAATTTGAGGCACATAACCTGTGCCAGGTCCTTTGTTGAATCCGGAAAGCTGAACAGCACATTGAGAAATTAGAAACTAAGAGATTAGAACTAAGAGATACAAAGACTGGCAAAACAGAAAACCAGATCAACTTCTGCTTGTTTTTTGTAACCACTTCACAAAGCTGCTTGGAAGTCACATGAAAGCTGCAATATCAAATAAAGTGGTGGTGAAAGCAAGTAGATAAGGAAAAGGAGAAATCTGGTAGCACCCAGGGAAAATGAGGCAGTGCTGCTGTTTCAGTGTGGCTTCAGTGAATTGTCAGTTCACACCTTAGAAACCTTGCAGGACTGCAGTGAAGCGTTTAATGTTATACAGAGGGTTCTGAATGCTGGCAGAGAAAAAAATCACAGTACCTTGAAGAGCAATGTCATTATCTCAAAATTTACTGTGATTAAAATTTTTCCAAGCTTTTTATTTTCCCTCTTTCGTCAGTGATTTTTTTCCCCTCTAACTCATCATTCATTTTCATTCCGTAGTTAAACAGCTTTATCAAATGAAGGCTGGGTGGCCCTGTAAAGAGAGCACATCCAATAAAAATGCTTTCAATTACATTTTTAAACTGCAAAATATCAAATTACTGCTGTATGAGGATACTCCATTGAAAACTCCAGATTACAAGAGAGGTCATTATGTTTCTCTGCTACATGGCTTTGAAGTATAATACCAGAGTGTCACCTTAAATATGATTCATTGAAAATGTTACAGCGAACAAACCAATTTTTCATTTCTAGAGCCCTGCAATCAATGAAAGAGTTCATTCAAAGCAAGAAACAGTGTAAACTTTAATTTCTTTATTTCGATCACTACTAGAATTTTTGGATGATAAAACAGAAAATATTTTTTAAAAATGTGATCTAGTTTTCACTCTATCTGTGATTTATTGAATTCTTATATTTCTCCTCATTGCAGTTATATCCATAAGTGCCACTTGCTTTCATCTTTTAGTTCTCATTCACTGACTACCATTGGGCTGATAGAGAACTGATGGAGTTGCAGGAGATCCAAGATTAGCTCCTTATTTTGTCATTCCCATGATTCCTTTCAGAAATTAATGCTCCAATGCAGTTAAGTTCTATTTGCAAAAGACATTTAGATACTGAGAAAGCAGTGGAGCATAAGTGCTGATTCACTTGGTTTTGGAAATCTTACCCAAATCTCTCGTGGTCAAGTTCATAATTTCTGAACTCAGTCTTTCTTAATCACCGGAATTACAGATTTTTCAAAGAGGCCATGTCTAGCATAAATCACTTTTGTTATTAGAAGGCACCAAACCTCAGACCTTTCAATCCAACATTAATTTTACCTACCTAACTCCTGAGTATCCCATTAATAAAGTTGCTTAGGGCAACACAAGAGTTGTGCTCACTAGAATCAGCCACATGTGCAGCTAGAGCTGTTTCCTTCCCAAAGGAGGAAAGGTGGGAGTTTTTGCCTGCAGTATGACCAAGATAAGCCCAGTTTCAGGGTGGGCATAAGGTCCTTCAGCAGTTTGTTCTCTGGGCATGAGTGAGGTCCTGTCAGGAATGAAAGGTTTGTGCCATTCACGAGGTTCAGATCATCAGTGGCTGTTCAAGAGAAGCAGTAAAGCGGATTTCATTATCGGCAAACAAAAATCGTGACTGCAATTCCAAAGCGGAGCACCAGACCTAGCTGAGAGCACTTGGTAAAGTGTGTGGACCAAAACAGGACCAGCAGGATCCCTGTGTATGGGAATTCAGGGCTGTGTACAAGGCACAGGTCACTCACAGCTCTGTTCATGCCCTTTGGGTTTGGAGCAGGTACCACAGAGCTGATTGCTCCACATCACACACAGATGGAGGCAATCTCACCTTTCAAGCATCAGCCTAGTGCAATTTTTAAGAGCATATTTTACTTTTTACACATTTTTGTGGTATCACAGAACGCTATATTCCTGCTGGCAGATGGAATGCATGGCTTACCAGCGTTAAATTAACTTTCAAGAGTAAATCTGTTTCCCTCTCCTCTTGGCAGATTCTGCCTAAGAACAGTATGACTCTCTTTAAGGCTGCATAGGGCCAAAACCTCAGGTACAGAGCCTCTGATACCTGCACTGCTGGCACACCTTAAAAGGGTTTTTATGTAGCATTCCCTCTTCTAGACTGCATGAAAAACGTCACTTGGTATTTAGATTCCTAAAGATTTTTACTTATTTCCTGCTTGATTTGTATTATACTTTCAGGATTGTTGCATAATGATTTGCTTTTTGATGTTTATGGAGCAACTGAGCTTCCAGCTGTGATAAGGAAAACATCTGTCCTTTCCCTGGTGCTCACGTGGGATGCCATATGGGCACCGAGAAATTCACAGGATGAGAACTGCATGTTAATGATTAGGAACTTTCCTTCTAGCACATGATATGAGGTGTGATGGAACAGAATCAGAAAATACCAGAAAAATTCAAGTTGGCTCTCTGGGGGTCATGTAGTGAAAGCAGAGCTAGATAGATCAGGTTGCTCACAGTCATAGTCCAAGCAATTACCAAATGTGCAGGAACTGGACTAAAATTGAGGAGGAATAACTCTGCCTGTCCCCCTCAGACCACGTATCCCTATCCAAGCAACCATTAATATTCATAAAGGAGTATTAGGCACTACTTCAAATGTTCCATGCTCCTTAAAATGTGTTGGTGTAGTTCCAGCTATTGATTGCACAAAATGGAGGATCACGTCAATATTCCTAGACACCTGAAGGGAGGTTGTAAATTGAAAACAGGGAATAAAGGAATTTTTTTAAGCCAGGGTGCCAAAGCTGCAAGGAAATAGCACATGTGCAAAATATTTACAATTATGAGTACAAACTAAGTAAAAATGCCCGTGATTGCTCTGACCTTCAACTCACTGCATTGCTAATTACCTTCATATTCCTCAATATAAAATAAACATTTCAAAATTATATTTGTGCGCAAGTACATCTGAAGTTTGGATAAACATTCATGAATAAATGATAAACCCAGTGAACACCAGACCTCATAGGAAAGGCACTGACAGAAGATTTAATCATAACTTTGAGAGTGGCTCTGATGCAACATCATCCCACCTAACATAAGTTTTAAATTATATTTGATTTTAATAATTATAACTTTTTACATGAAGCAATCACTTGACTGACAATTGCGTGGAAGAGAGAATGGAAACCTAGCAACGTGGCAATTCCTGTCATTATAGATGGACCCTTGCAAAAAATCTAATCTGTTTGAAAATTTTGCCTTTAGTGTTTGATGTGAGCTGTAATTCAACTCAGTGAAGGAGGCTTAAGTCCTCTATTTCTATGGTCAAGAGAATTGTTGTGTTCAGGCACCTTGTGGATCAAACCCATCATTTCTGAACAATCTGGCAGGGTTTTTGTGAAGTTATTTCTTAAATGCTCCTGAATTTGACATTGTTGACACTATCTCTGACTTTTCTGCTTATCTTTACCTGTCCATGTCTCCTTGCTAGAATTGCCTTTGTGTGCAATGCTCCTCACAGAGTTGGTTTGCTGCCAACAGGGAATTCTACAGCATGTGGAAGAATGGATCTGTCCTACATGATCTCAAACATTATGAATCCAGTCTTAAAAGGGTTCCTAACTTTGATTTTTAGGTGCTTGTCTTTCATGTTCCAAAGTCGTAAATACTTTTGCTACTACAAGTCCCACAAGTCCTTCCCCACCAATTGTTGCCAGTGATTTTAGTGTGTGCTACTACTTATAAAATAGTTTTCATCCAGAATTTCTCTTCTCTGCTCCTCATGTTGTCTGGACTACTAAGCACAGAGATAACAGGCTGCTTACAAGTCATATCAGATATCCTTTAAGTGTGTTGGCTTCCAACACTTTTATCTTGGAAGACTGAATGGTGCAGTGCAGGGTATGTGGGACAGCAGTACATCTAAATCCCAGTGTATCTACTTTTTCAAGGCTGACAATTCCCATCTCCCCTCTTTTTATTAATCATTAAAACCACGAAAATGTAAAAATATCCTATTTATAATTACTGAGAATCTCACATTATATCACTCTTCTGCTGTGATATGATTAGGGGGAAGAATATAAATTAAGCCTATTTATTTGCCCTTAAATCTTTGTGATATCTTTAGGAAGCACCATGAGATCTGCAGGTCATGAAGATGTGTCTAATTTTTTCTTTTGTTATTTGGTTACACTGGGCCTAGAGATATCAAACACCACCATCTTTGCCTGTAAAATAAAGGTCAAATTGTCATAGATTTCAAAAAAGTCTGAATATAGAATTTCAACACAGAAACATCAGTAAATAACTACATTGTATTTATAATTACATTTATATTTATTCATTGATCACATTTCAGTGGTGTCTAGAAAAACTAGTCACTTGCAATAAGAAGCAATTATAGCATCACTTTCAGGTTAAATGTTTTTACCCAAATGTCAGTAAAAAGTTTACTCAGTTATTTTTATGCCATGTTATTTTTATATACATGGCCATGGATTATTCAGCACACACACAGAAACAGATAAATTGAGCATGCACTTACTGAATTTTACAGCGCTGCAAATACAAAATCAGATGGAGTAGCAGTAGCTTAATTCAAATTCTTTAAAAGTACAAGTCTGATGAAATCATTCACCTTTTCCCATTAATATAATATTCCTCTTTCTCCTCCTGAGCTCAACAGTTTTCCATGATAAAAGAGATCTTTGTAGCAATAAAACATGCTTTTTTATTTGGTGTGTAATTGACAGGGCCAAGAATTTTCTAACTAAGCTACAAAAATAATTTAAGGATAAAGAAAATGTTTTGCTCCACACAGATTTTGTTCTCAAACACACTTCATTTTTATGCCCTTTTGTCCAAAAGATGTGTGCAAGCTATTCAGGATATTTAAAATCAAGAAGCTCCCTTACAGTCACAGGGTTAAATGTGTGCAACAAGGGTCTCATACAGGAAAGTAAAACTAGGTCTGCATATCATTATGTGTTTACAAAATAGAGCTTGGAAAATATGGTTTCTAATTCACTTTCTGCTATTCTTGTCCTGAGGATGATGTTAGCCACCAAAAAAATACAGCTTTTTTCAGCAAAGTTAAAATTAAAAACATAAAGAGAGGCCAGTACTAATCAGCTGGAAGGTCAAGAAACACAAACTCATTGTGGCCTTGTCCCTCCTGCCTTATGAATGAGCCACTCTGGGGGCTGCTGCAAACCACCCTCCTGTGCTGAGGGTTGCAGGGACAGATACACTGCCTTCCATTATGTTCTCCACCAGCTTAGTTCCTGGCTCCTTCTCAGGACACTGCCCAGCTGGTTTATTTGTGGGTGCTATGTGCATTTTTCCTGGAATCAAACAGAGGTTTTGTTTTTGAGAAAGTTGAGTTACTGCAGAGCAAATAGGCACAAAAATGGGAGCAAGGTTATAGATGTTGTCTGATACGAAGTGTTTTCAATTTGTCTGCTATATTCAGCATCTGAGTTCCCACTGCCTCAGGATTACCTATTAATTTCACTTTAATTAATAAACCTTCTGATACACACATGACAGCAAATGTTCCACTGTTATATCTAGCCTAATAAGGAAAACGCTAAACAGTGTAAAATAAATACTCTTGGTGGCACCCACTGGGTTTTGTACTTGCTAGTTCCCTTTCTGACACTAGTATTGTGTAACTCTGTTTAACTGGACAGAAACCCATCCTGCCTGACTGCTCTTACTTCACTTTCAGTACTCACTCTGTCTGCCCTTCATAGTGCACCTTGTTATCTCCAGTGCATGTCCTTTGGGGCTGGCAGCCTCAGAGACCTGAAGCTAAGGTCTTTTGAGACAAAATTGTATGTTACAGTGACACATTTTCATCACAGATGTGTTCAGTGTAATTTTCTGCTGGAGTTGGCATCTAGTAGGACTCTAAGTATTTTTGTTCAGCCTTGTCCACATCTCTGTATTTTTGCCAGTCCTCCAAGGCTCTGATATCTGCTCCTGCTTAGGGCCAGTACTCTTGTTTTCAGTTTCCAGCTAAATAAGGCGTCAGCAGGTGTGTCAACCCATGCTTTTCTGGTGCCAGCTCCTCATTTTGTAGAGCCAAGTACAGATTGGTGTCGAATTCTACCACCACGCTTACAGGCACTTTATTATTTTGACACCCTTTTTCTAGCAGGCTCTTGGGGAAGGGGATAACAAATCCATATTTCACTACAAGCTGCTTCTTAAACAGTGACCCACTGACAGAAATTACTGTGCCTGATATGTCCAGTGAAACAGTTTGATGTGCATGATCTGTGTAACTGTACATTCCTTCCCTGAGACTATTTCAGAGGAATTGGGGTAAGAGTTTGGGGCAAACACTTACAGATGCCCATTAATTGCAACCTAATGTCTGTGCTAGGCATTTGGTTTCGCTGTTTCAGCAGGGTGGATTGTCTTAATGATTTGGCCTTTGGTTTTGGCACATGCAGTAGGCCTTGACAACTTCCTCACTATCCTTGTCCTCGAGAGCCCCTGCTATAAATTATCCCTATCTCTCCTCTTCATTTCTTTCCATTCTCAAATGCCTTTTTTTGTAGTATTATAATGTTTTCAAGCTCCTTTATGAATCACTGTCATTTAAGCACTTTTCCCATCTCCCTCTAGAGGAAGTGGGAGCCTCCTATTGATTAACTGTGTAAGCTGGAAAATTGCTCTCCTGCCCTCTCTGTGCTAATAACCTGAATTGCTTTCTGCAGGATCTCATCCTGGTAGTACAGCTTCAGCAACCACTTTCTATCTTTTGGATAGGACCAGTTAAGAATTTTAAATTAAACTGATTTTCTCACTCTGAACTTGGCCTTGCACAGTGCTGCCAAAGGCCTTGTGGAAGTTTGTCTGAAATCCTTAAATCTCTTCCCAATTTCTATTCCCTTTGCAAATCATGTCTGCAGCTGGAAAACAAAAGCAAAACAATGAAAATGATGAAAGGCCCTCTTTATTTGGAGTGGGATTTGTGAGGCATTGCTTGGCAAGGGCAGCAGGTGGAACCCTCGTAAGGACAGATGCTGGATTTTGTACATTGAGCCAAGCCCTGATCCTCTCTCCAAGTGTATTAATAATCATTGGGCTTGATACTCAGGGGATTTCAGCCAATATTCCCCACCTCTGATTGAACTGTTGTGAGCTAATCAGTTCCTGAAGGTGCCAACAGCAGCTTCCCCTTGTACTGTGTTTAAAATCTAAGTATGATTCTATCGTTCCAGCTTTTTAAAATTAACATCTCATCTTGACAAAGGAAAGAAGAAAAACCACACACACATCCCACATACTTACCATTCAAAAATCTTTCCACCCATTACCCAGAAAAGTGGGCATTCTTGATGTGGCCTTAAGCATCACTAAAATCACCTTTAAAGTTTCAGCTTTGAAGCTTTTGAGACTGCTAAGGAGCTGATTCATATTGCTTCATTTTCTTTCAGACCAAAATGTGACTCCTATGGCTTTTGAGTCTCTTTGTGCCATGTTTTCAGGTCAGGCAGGATTTTGGGCTACATAAAAATAAAAAGAGACTTTTAATGTGGACTGAAGTTTCACTAAAACATAAATGAGATAACCACACTTGTTTAAAGTACAAAATATTCAAATAAACCAAGGAAAGCAGAATAGAAATAAGCACAAGTGTATAAAGAACTAACTAACTACACATTTTTAAACTTGTAGGAGTAATAAGCATAAGTAATATGGTCTTCCTGTCAGAGCCTTTCTAATTTTAAAGTGTCTGAGTTGGAAAAAAATTAGTTTGTCTATTTATTTCTCATTCAATTGACAATTTTATAACACCCATGTGTGTGTGTATAACTATGCATTTAATGATTTAAGTATTTAACAGTCCTCCTGTTACAGGCCAATGCAAAAGTTTTCTTGCAACTTCTTGGCTTTGAGGATTTTCTACCCAAGCAGAGCTTGAAAGTTCCCATGGTGGATTTTTATTTTATCCAACGTGAGGAAAATTGGCAGGACATGAAGTTCCTGCTGCAAAGCAGTTAAATGGCTTTACTAAACTTATTTTGGACTTGAGGAAGGACTGATCTAACTTTTCACATTGGATTGCATAGTCTAAGAAGTGTTGCTTTCCTCTCCAAGCTTTGTCTCCCCTACATTCTTTACACCACTACAGCTACAGTGAAGCAACTTTCAAGCAGCCTATAATTTAAACAATTTAAGTTATGAGCTCTCTTTTCTTGTTCTATTCCCACTATAATAGCAGCCTATGTAACTTCACTTGTGAGATTCTAAAATTAATTCAACACCTGTGTAATTCTTCAAATACAGATTCTGGCTTGCTCAACAGTGCTAGATATAACTAATATATAAGTAGTTTACAAGCTGATTGAACAAGTAACAAGTTGTTCTTTAGATGAGTTATTTAAGTGCAAGATAGGAGTTCAGATCTCTAACACTCCATATCTTAATTCACATGTGAATAAAGTATTCCAAGGAAAAAGGATTTGCTACTTGAAATTAAGCTTAACCTCCCTCTTCCTTGTGCGTTTTGTTAACTGACAATTTATCTTGCACAGATTAAACTTCCAAAAATCATTATGCAAAAGCTGCTTGAGCTCCCTTTTAATACCTTTCTGTCCACAGCAAAGTCAAGTACTTCAGGACAGTGTAAATAATGTTTCCTGGAAATGTAATAATCAGGTAGATTAGAGAGTTTTGATCATGTCTTGTGCTTTTATGACTGGAGATATGTCTCTTTCTGTCATGCAAGATTTATTACCCAGAGTATTCCAAAGTTGTAGATGGTAATTCCGTCTCCTCAGCAAACGAAAACTAGAAGATAAGAGTGTGTCATCTCACTTAATACATTTATTCCTGGATTTGTCTTGCTGATGGAAAATTTTAAAAGGAAGATTCCACCTGCTGAATTAGTAGAGAAAGTTTTGGCCATAGGTGTGCTTTAGGTCACATTAAGGCAACATAAGTGAGGTTTAAATAACAAGTGAAAAATGTGTGAGTATTTCCTCTTGAAATAAAATAAAAATATCACAACAGGAGCCTTTACCAACAACAAAGCTGAGAGTATTATCTTCAAACAATCAGCTCAGAAAAGTTCTAGTTTGCAAAAAGCCAGTTGCCTTTGTGTGCGTAAATTACAGTGATTGTACTAGTAATGGAACTGAGCATCTACTCCAGCCTCTTCTTGCCTTCAGACACCAAGCAAGTCAAAACACTGTGGTAAAAGTCTGTTATAGATATCAAATACTCTCATACTCAACAGAGCAGGCAGCTTCCCTGGTGTGATTCTCCTCTCTTATTCCCTTCCTGCCCACACAAAAAGGAACAGTATTACTTTTAAGTAATTTCTTTTATTTGGTGTATTCAAGATATTTTTTACTTTATTTACAACTCAGAGCAATTTAAATCGGTGTGTCCTACTTCAGCCTGCTGTTCAGATATGCTCAGAAGTGCTGGGAGAGCACAGGCCTCAGAGCCTTCTTTTGTACCCTGTGAGCTGATTCTCCATGAAAACCCTCTCAACACTGGCCAGGTCAGATATTTGCTCACTGTGTGAGGCAGCATCAGTGTCACTTGCTAAAAATTATGAGTAATGAATTGACAATAAGGTAGAAAAGTTGTTCTGGTAGGACCATGACCATCAAGAGCCCTCACATGCCATTCCCTTCTGTGTTAAAATTATTCCAAGCTTAACCTGCTATGATATGGCAAATTTACTGACTGCTCTCCATGTGCTGAGTTTAAAAGCAGTGAGGCCTTCAATACACACAATGTGTTTGGAGAATGTAAGATTAACATAAAAACTGAGCTCTCTGCAGTGAGATCAGAGGCTGACAACTTCTAAAGGTGCTGCCTCTTTCCTGAGATGGCATTTCAAATAGGAACACGTTGAAAATGAAATGCACAAAGGCTTGCTGAAAAAATAAATCCAACTTAAATTTTAGATCCTCATGCACTCCATACTTTTTTTTGAGAAATGAAATCTTCTGTGATGTATTTATACCCGCAGATGAAAATACATCTGATTTGTCATAAAATCATTAATGAATACCCAACACCATGTGCTCTGCCTGGATAAAACTGATCTGCTGGCATGTGAGTCCATGTGATGGATTTTCACTTGGGTAGCTTCAAAAACATTTGGAATGCGTTTTCCTTTTCCCCTTTCAAGTTCCCTCTTCCTGCAGATTTCTTTTGCTTGTGAGCTGTACAGACCCAAAAGCCGATTAAACACCGTGAGTCAGAGCGCTCCTTTCAGGATTTCTTAGCCAAGAATCAACAATGGAGAAAATCATTTGCATGGGTTTCTAGTCTATGAAACATCGTTCTGCCCCTTTGAATTCTGAAACACAGAGAGAGAGGATTTTAATTCACCTGCAAGGTCCTGTCCTTTGAGCTTGTTTAGGTAAATTGACTTTGTGTAATGAAATTTTTGTTGCTTCTGGGAATAAACAGAATAATGTATTTTAAAAAGCATTGTCTACATGAGAATTGCACCATTTCTACTTACAGACTAACTCCAGGAGTAGTATTACAAACCAAGAAAACATCAGATAACCAGGGTAGCATTTATAAGGAGATGCTCTTAGAGATGAATTTATGTCCAGTGGGAAGGAGAGCCTGAGCAGAAATCCCAGTTTAGCAGGGTAGGAGTTAGGACACACAGCAGCCTATCCATCTGGGCCTGTCCTCTGCACAGCTAACACCCAGTAAGTGGAGACACCTCCTGCTGCAGCAAAGCTCCCAACATTATTCCACACACTCCAGGGAGGAGAGGAGAGTAGCAGGTGGTGATCCTCAAAGTCCTTTTCCTGTACAAACACAGCAGCACCTCTCTCTGAGCGAGATTAAGGGAACGTTTCTTGCACTCCCAGGTTTCCTGTGTAGCCCTGCCATGGTGCTGTTGCTCTGCATCCCTGGTGAATTGATACTACAGCCCTGAGTGCTTCAGAACTGCAGAGCACTGGTGATAATGACATTCAGTGCTGCAAAAAAGCTCTGCCTCCCACTGCACTTCTACAGAATATTAAAAAGAAAGGGGGGGAAAAAGGCCCCCACAAATGCCAGACTCCAGCGTCAGGTCTGAATCATTAATGAGAAGCAGCAGATTCAGTTTCTCCTAAAGGACAAAATTTATTGCGGCCTGAACTGTTGTATCTCGGGCTGGTGCATGCACAGTGTTCTGTTTGTTTCTGTCTTGGTCACTGATTTTGCCTGGCAGATTTGACAGTGGAATTTGTGGATTCTGGATATACTCTCAGCTATAGAAGTAGAGGACAACAGCCATATTTCAAAATCCCTTTTCCTCTGGTGGCACAAGTTATGTGGTTGGATGAACCTGTTCTCATGGGAGTGCTGCCCACGGGAGAGCACAGATGAGGATATAGTCTCATCTGCTGTCTTGGCCACCATTTACCTAAAAAGTATAATAGCTACATATGGTTTTGTGAGACTTACTCCTCGGTCCATATGGAGAAACTTCTGAGCATGTGTTTACAAACAAAACCAAACTTTCCTCAGGGGCTGTGAGGGAGACTTTTCTTGGTAACTGCCTGTCCAGATCGCACTTCTTTGCCAAAACAGATGTTTTTCTGTAACAGCAGGTTTTTCTCTTAACAGCATTTCACTCCCTCTTCCAGTGAATGCCTCTACATTCATTAAATAGAGTTTAATTATCTTAACATCATGAAAAATTTTTTAAAGCAAGCAGAGACAAACCTCACACATTTTTCTCATGGTAGTCCTTGCTTCAGAAAGCCAAGTGGATTCTGGGAACATTTCCATAGTCCATTGTGCATCCTAATGATCAAAGGATGCAGCTCTTGTTCTCTCAGTATTAAAGGTAAGGTCATTTGGATTACAATGGATTTGATTCCAGAAAAGGTGAAAATCCAATGAAGTGTCTCACACAGATAGTCAAAATTCATCCGCTTGGCAACACCTCATTCTGCTTCTTTGCACTGCATAATATTTAGCTTACTTTTTACAGATGAATGTTATTTAATAGACCCTGTTTAGATGGAAATAGTGCCAATTATTCAATATATTAACAGTATTACAACAGTGTGTGGGAAGTGACCAAGATTAATTTGTGCTGGACATTTTGAAGAAGTCAGTGAAAGGCAGTATTTCCCATGAAAAGCATGAAAGGTAAAGCTAACGATAATATTTACATTTTTAACAACTTTCTCTTGTTTCCTACGAGCATTATGTCTGACATTATGACTTCTTCTCCTACATGAAAACCTGGAGCTCACATAGATTTACCTTATGATGACTGGAAAACTGGAAATGAAGCGAGGCGAGTAAACGTCGCGCTCGTTTCTTACAACTCACAGGACGGACAAGGCAAACTGCACTTTGCAGTGCTTTATCTCTCTTTTACAGAACCTTGTCCTTAATTGTGTCTCATTAAATAGCAATACAACACTGGGCTGACAGCATGCACGAGTGCTTCTCTATCAACTGTTTGGGCTGATCTTTTGTAGCTAAACTGTCTAAAATCTGCCAGGATTCTCCAAGAATCACAGCAAGCAGGGATGCTCCAAGGTTGATCAAAATCAGACATGTAAGTGTAGGTGTAGCTTATGCATCCACTGAAAACAGGATCAAATCATCCTTTGTTTTCTTCAGTAGTTACATTAATACAGTTCAAAGGAATTGAACATCCAGGTACAGGGCCTTCAGAAAATTAACAGCAATTCTAATCCTCTTGCTTTTATTTCATATACAAAATAGTAAATTGCTTCTGAAAAAAAAAGAATCACTTTTGACTTTTATTGCCTAATGAATTATTCACTTCAAGTGGGAAAGGCAGTTTTATAATATCTCGTAAAAAGTATTTTAAACACAACGGTTATTATACATTTTCAGTCTCTACCACAGATTGTTTTGAATGTTTTAACTGTGATATGAGATTTTAAATATTGAACATATTGGGTGCCAGTGAATATTTCAGAAAACACAGACAAGCTCTTCTGGCTTCACAGTTTGTATTATTAAACTGTCATAAAGTGGGAAAACCTCTCCTGTCATGAGACTCTGTCAAAGAGGGAACACAGAGTGACTTTGTAAAGAACCTGCAATAGTGAAGGTCTGAAAGAATGCAGAGGAGAAAGAGAATAAGAAACATGAATGCAATAGCACAAAAAACTACTAAGCTGGCTGGTATATTGAAAAAGGGGTTCATGTTTCACGTAGTCACAGTTCTGAGCAGTAAGGCTGCCTTGGCAGATGAATGGCACAGGTTACAGAGTTCTCTGTGCAACTGTCAAGCTGTGGGATTTAAGCTGGGATTCGAGCAAGTGTTTCAATCAGATAGGGAAATTTAAGGAGGAATACTGACTGCAAGGCCTCACTCACAGTCAGATAGAGGCAGATCTTGTGTCAAAGCTCACTTCTCAGTTTGAGGGAAGTAAATGTTCACAGATCCCTTTCAAACCCGGTTTGTTTTGCTTTAAATAATAATAAAAAATAAAAAATAATAATAATGCAATAAACTAAAATTTTGTTTTCAGATGACCCTGAATTGATCATGGCTGCTGGAATTCCTAAGCCTCACAAACTTACCAGCAAGTTCTTCCCTTGTGTAGGCTATCCCAGGAAGATATTTTCCACTACCAGACATAAAGGTAATCATTTTGGGGGGGGAACTTTTCATAAACAAGCTGACAGTATGGATCTGGAAGTACGCACAGATCAGAGAAACTGATAAAAAAGGGTTAACCATGGAACAAGGAATGTGAAAAAAGAAAACAACAAACCCTTTCAATGTTGAAATTTCCTAATCAGCAAAAATTCAATTTGCCTGTATGAATATAAAAAAAAATTAGACCCATAAAGAGAAACAAGTCTTAGGAATTAGCTGGAACTGTAGAACTGTGTTGCAATAACCTTTCTGAAGTTGCCAACACATCTACTGCTACATAATGTACGAGGTATATGCTTCTCTTCATGCTAATCTGGTGAAATCCCCTTGATCTTGACAAGATAAAAGACATTGCCGGGGCTATCTTTTACTTTCATCCTCACTGTTATTATCTTTACCGTATAAGTCACCTCTGTCTCACCTGCTCCTTACCTCATAACTTGCCTTTTGAAAGAGCACATCAACACGTTAAGGAGATGCACAAATAGCCTCTTCTTATGAAACAATTATGACAGTCTCTGGAGATCAAAAAGGATGATTGTCATTTATCACCTGTTTAGTCATGCTTAAGTGGGCATACTTCTTACTGTCCCGGAGAGTCGTTTTAAGGAACAATACCGTGTGTAAATAATACAATTCAGCTGCAGTTTAACTGACCAAAAAGGGATGGAGGCTTCCCCATTGAGGTTCAAGATGAAATAGCAATTTCCTAAACACTGAATGATTAGTATATAATCATTCAGTATGTCTCTATACCCTTGAGATCTAACCTTTCCTTAAAATTCCACCAGAGAGGATTGTCTTTGCTTTTCTGCTCCACCAGTTTTCCATACAGAGAATAATATCCCATGTATATTGCATAAATAGAGAAAGTGGAGGTCTCCTCACAGAAAGAATTATAAAAACTCAACCAAAATCTAACATAACACCGGCTACTTTTACCTTTAACAAATTTCCACAGTTATTCCTGTCTGCCCACTAAATGCCAGTTAAATGGGCTTCTGATACACTTTGTTCCTTTCTGTGCAAGTGATTCATCTTTCCTTTGGAGGGTAGAGATAGCACAGATCTGAAAACATCCCCTTCTGCTCAGGGGAATCCTGGGTTAGCCCCATGGAATTGATACAAAATCTACATTCTGCTTAAGAACTCAATATTTCCCATAAGTTACCATCGTGTCTTGCAGTGATTGAAACATGAGAAACTTCTTGTTTGAGTAGATTTATCCATCTGTATGAAGAAGTACATCATCCCTGATTTGGTCTTACCTATCTGAGAAGGAGCCTTCATTTTTCCTGCCTAGGTCTGACAAGATGTCAAAGTGAGATGTGTAGCTCAGTTTTGACATACCACTTAAAATAGGACTTTGAAGAAAATTTAGAGATACTGACATGTCCTATGCAATTTTTTTTCACTCAAGCAGAATGTCTCTAACTCTTTCTTCTCTCGTGCTGTTAAAAGTGTACAGTAAAGTTTGAGTACCTATCTTGGATCTCACTGAAGTATTACCAAGACCACTCCTACGTGTTTGTGAGTGTGTAGATAAATATGTAAGAAACAGTTCTCCTGATAAAAACTGGGGCTTTTTTTAGCTGTGGCTTGATCAAAGATTCACCAGCAATCTGCAGATTTACCTAAATACAAACATTTCCCCTCCACTCATGTTTTCCACATCTACACAGCAGCTGTTTTTCTAGTGAAGTTGTGTTCTTTTGCTCATGAAGTCCTCAAAGTAACTTCTTTGTGTAAGAAAAGGTAAGGAAATGCATACTGCAGATTGATTTCTGTTTTATTTTTCTTCTTTGTGGGAAAAGGATGGAATTGATGTTACTTAAAGCCTTTGAGGTCCAACTTAATCCATTAAAACATTTCCATCAAGCACAGAATCTATGCTAAATAAATTGTGATTAAGGGTAAACAGGAGTCATGAAGAGTTGGGAGTTTCACACTAATCTTTGTTTATTACTTCTGTTTAAACTCCAAATATTAAGAACTGGCTTTCCAAACAGGAAGCATCACTTGAAAACAGTGCCATTGGTGAAATAAGTTTGTAACAGTTTTGCCTTCTCTTGAAAATGAAGCATAATAAGTGAGGGGGAAAGTGATGGTAGTCCTTATCCAGGGGGCAATTTCTTTTTTCATGGAACCATTAGAACAATTAGGTGAAGAAGCTGAAACAGGAAAAGCAAATGTTAAATGTCTGGGTTTATGTATCAAAAAGCAACCTGTTAAGAGCAATGATGTTAAATAGATGATACTGTTTAAACAAAGCAGGACCAGTGGATTTTTAGAAAAAGATTAACATTAAATCAGAAATCAAACAATGCCCTTGAAAGAGGATTTTTCATTGTCATGGATGAGGAGTAGCAAAGCATTTCCCAATAATAAATGGGGACACAAAATGGATTTTCCCGTCATGGTGTTAAATTCTGCCTTTTGCTGTCAATAGGATTAACTGGATGTTAAACACCTGAGGTGTTTACAGCTGAATTAGAAATGTTTTTAAAAGAATAAAAACCGCCACTTCATGAATGCAAAGGAGAAGCTAAAGCACAAAGCAATACAGGTGAGTGTTCCAAACTAGAAAAGCAGCACACTCTGGTCAAAGAAATGAAGCAGGATCTGTTTTGCTGAGAAAGCTTTTTGTTTTCCAACTGGATGAAAATTTTCCATGAAAGAAAAAACAAGGCAATGTACACAAAGCATTCTGCTTTTCCTGCTCTATGAAGTATCAGCTTGAGTGAAGTCTGAGGGACCTCGGGCAGCTGTTGAAACAGCAGCTCCTCCCTTCCCTGTCTAAATGTGATGCCAAGTAACTGCATGGCCCCAGATTTGGATAGACAAGAGGAAAAGGCAAAAATAACTTCCAGTAGTAAAAAAAAAATAGTTTTGTGATGCCTCAGCAGACACGGATTTAGAAACTGAAATGCATAAACATGAGAAGATCCATTGAAACTCTAGCATGCGTTGTTGAGCCACAGCGTGCTGGATTGTTTTACACTCAGCTGGGGGAATTTTTGAAGGCTGAAAAGTGTGCAAATCTAGAGATATGAGTAAGGCTTACAGGTGTCTTACAGCTTCTGTAAGGAATTTCATTCTTTCCATGCTTCAGAGTTTTTAGATAAATAGAAAAATTGCAGAAATGAGATGAGGCAGGTGGAATAAATGGAATTTAATGCAGTCATCACAAATGGAGGTTGGTGTAATGTAGCATTGTCTATATTATCCTGGGTTGATAATCTGCAGGCTACCTAAAGTTCTAGTGCTGCCATAAATCCCTTAGTTTAGCACAAAATCATTATGGCCATGGCAAAATTTGAGCACAAACAATCAACAGTCAACTTTTGACACTAATAGAAGGGGATTTCTAGGGCCAGGTGCTCTTATTGACTCAAGACAGGCTTATTAATCTTTCATTTCAAGTGTACTGCTTGACAAGCCTACCCTAATTTCCACAGCACATGCTCACCTGCCAGCCTTCTCAAGCCTGTGACACCAATTCCTGAGCACCAGAACCAAATTAGCATTTGACCTTTAGAAAGTTAGCTCAGAATGCAAGTGCACATCCAAAACTCACATAACTCATCTTTTCTTGGCCAAAACCAGCAAGAAGCCATCTAGGAAAACACTACAGGTTATGAGTGCAAGGAAAGAGCGCAGAAGTGGGGAGTTTACAGGGTGTTATTTACTTGTGGTAAAAAGTAAATTTCTGCTTTTACAGCCCACTGTTTCAAGGAAAAAAAAATTAAAATTAGATGTTCAATGACAGGAGAATGGCATCTGAAATAATTAAATTACTGTTTTCAGAACACTGAGGAATAATGGGATATTGAGGAAAACATAATTTTTGAGAAAAATTAAACTGCCTACTGTTTCACCTCAGGTGTTCTGCAGAAACAATGCTTTAAATTCGGTGCTATTCTTTTATTTTTTTTTTCCCAATGTTTCTGTGAGGGAAAAGTAAGCATAAACTTACAGAGTGCTTGAAAAAGTACCCATATATATAATAGCATCAAAAATTTCTTTCCCTTGGTCTTTTTTCCCCTCTTCCCATATAACTGGAGACCTACGTATTTCAATCAGCTTTCTCTGGACTCTTTCTATAACCAGTGGGGGAATAAAAGGACCTCTAGAGAGCACTGCAACACATAAATTCTGAATTGCCTTTAGCAGGGCTCTCTCCCTTCTCTCCCAACTCTCAGGAGAGACTTTGAATGTTTTCAGTTAACTGGGAAAAAAGGTAGAGCAACATTCCTGTTGTGAGGCAGCAAATGCCTTTCCACTACTTTAAAAATATGAGATGCCTATCTAAAGCTGCTGAAACTAATTCCTTGTTTCAATTATTTCCCTGATTAATTTTATTTTTTATTTTCCCAAATTAACTACAAACTAGACACACTTACCTGATTTAATAGAGTGTCACCAGAATTCAAACATCCTGGCATCTTGTGCTGATTAGGTTCTTTTTAACTTTAAAGAAGTGGAATGAGTTTTTAATTATTCAGGTTGCACAAACAATTTTTCATGTTTATTTATAAAATACGAAACCTCTACCAAATTGTTGACCCAAAAGCTACAATAGGTAAAAAATACTGTTGCAAAATACTCTGTTGAAAGACATGGTCTTGAAAATTGTCTTTATGCCTCTACTGGTAAGAATAAAATACTAAGTTTTCTATTTTATGCCAGTATCTTTGCATCCCACTGTGCTTGAAAAAGCGTAGTTTTGTTTTAATAGCTGATTTTTCAATGGCATCAAGTGCTGTGATGCACAAGTCTCTTCATAGACTGGTGTCCTGGTTTTATTTATTTTTCTAAAGGTTGCTTCAAAGCATTTTGGGCACTTCAGAAACTCACAGCCAAGAACTTCAATATTAATGAATTGGTAGTATGATCCTTTTTAGAAGCAATGAAATTGTCTTCATTCTAAAATGGTTACAGTTAAGATGAATCTTTAATTTTCATTGCCTACTCATGCACATTATCCTTTATTACAAAATTAATTTTTCATCTATTTGCATGTGCTTAGTTGCCTTTCCAAAAATCAAGTGCCACTTTCACTTTCTGTGGAAAAACATTGAACTTTTTTACGATTTTTTAAGATTTATCCCCAACATATTCTTGAATGTTTAATCAAAAGTACCAATAGATAGCACTTCTATTTCATTTAAAAACCAGTCAGTTTACAATAAGTGACATTTTAAACACTTGGTGCTACTTTCAGCAGTGTTCTTCTCCAGCAAGCAAAATGAGACATGACAAAAGCAATGTATTCCATTAAATGACAAAATATTTTCCATGTTCGTGAACTCTGAGGTTATTTTAAAAGACAGAGAGAATTCTATTTGCATTTTGTCTCCGCAGTACAGGTCTGTACATTGCAAGTGTCTAGATGACAAATGTGCATCCAGAAAAAAAAAAAAGAGAGAAAAATAATCCAGTACACAATAGTTTATCCTGAATAACTAGAAGTTAGAATGTTGCAGCAAAAAGCTTTTAGAAGATTGGGGAAGGAGTAAACATAATATCTTGTAGAAGCAAGAAAATGTAGCCCTAGCTAAATTATGTTGCCTGGCATGGCGGGGTAATTGTTAAAAGACAAGCTTTCAAGCTTTTGTATGATTAACGGAATTCCAACATTATGTAAATACGATAAGATTAGATATAACAATTTATGCAACAAGCTGTGCTTTAGCAATTGTCATTTTGTTTTGATAGGCAGACAAAATATTATTGATATTGACATAATAACATTCTTATTTTACTAGGTTTATTAAAAGTAGCTCCAAAATAGTAAAGTTTATAAATACATAATTCAAATTAAATCAACCAAACATGCTGAGCTCTATAGATTTAACTTCTTTTTCCACTGGCAATATGAATTAATGACTCCTTTGTTCTGCTCAAAATAAGATTGTTTTTTCTCTTGCTAAACAGTTGTTAAATTGGTGTAACATACCCAATATATGGGAATCCCAAAGGACTGATGATCTCTGTCAGTCTTTTATGACTCAGGGTAAGTAAGGACCAGTGATAACTAAATACAGCTCAATAACTCTCAGAAATATCGATTTATTCCATAGTCTCTGTCCACTCTTCAATGACACAGACACTAACTGTAGCATTACTTTCTATTTCTCAGCCCTTCCTTCACAAGGTCTGCTCTTTGGGTTGCTCACTCCTTTGAAAATTTCTCCATTTGCTTTCCACCTTTTACTTCCTCAGAAACAGGGTGTTGCCTTTTCCTCACCTTTCAGTTCCATCCCATTTCAGCCTATTATGACTTCCCTCCTTATTTTTTTTCCCTTTACGGTAAAACTCCTCCCAGCCTTTTTTTGCAGAGAATGCTGTTCCCAGTCCTTGCCTTTTCTTTACAGGCACCTTGTAGGAAAGAGATTTTCCATATGGGGTCTTCTCACAACTAAGGAGTGATAGAATGAAACAGTCTCTGGTTCTGCCAGTGCAGGTTTAGGTGATTTGGGAAAATTTCTTCAAAGAAAGGTTGGTCAGACACTGGAACAGGCTGCCAGGGAGTCAGTGGTGAAGTCAGTGTTCCTGGAGGGATTTAAAAGATGTGGCACCTGGGGACAGGGCTAAGGGGTGGCCTTGGTAGTGCTGCATGTAACAGTCTCGAGGGGCTTTTCCAACCTAATTGAGTCTGTTTCTATGGCCTCCTGTAACTCCTGCAAGAGTTGAACTGAAGAGAATTTTCCAAATCAATTTTGAGGGGGGAAGAAAAGTAAAATAAAAACAACCCCAAAACCTCATGAACAAGAACCTTCACAAGCAAAAACCTATGAACTTTTTCTACCAAACATTTTGTAGAACTCTGCAGTGACAGTACCAATCCTTTGCAATACTTTTCCCACAGAAACCATTTGTCCATGCGAGTCAGTAAAAGTAAAATCCTTCAGGGAAAAAAGATAAAAATTAATTTTCAAAAGAATCTGTAAAATCCCCGCCTTTAAAAAAATGTTTTTCTTTAATATCATTCACATCAAACAACACACTCAAAATAACATTCATCAAGGAAGTAATTGTAGCAACATTGACAGCTGTGGAATATCTATATTTCAATGTTGTATATGAGCTTTTGAAAACATTCTTCCTGCCTGGAACAACTTAGGGGCTTGTTAAACAGAGATTAGAAAAGGAAAGATAATCTTGTACTTCAGAAATCCTGTGTTCCTGCAGCATTTCAAAGTTCTTTTCTTGCAGCTGCTGCAGGTTTCATTTGTGGTCCTAGAAAAGTTGACCTTCATCACCCATGAAAATACTTTTCCATTCCTTCCATCTCATTCAGAAGTAACATCCTTCTTGATTTCAAACTTGTTGGGTATAACTTGTCAATCATTTCTGTCATCAAAATCCAGTGCTTAGAATCCTGGGAACATCCCATTACCTGGGATGTCTGTGTGCTCTCATAGAACAAGTAATAATCACCACCACAAAAATGATTGACACAAAGCCATACATTGGTGAACACTACAATTTCCCCAGCCTGGGAGGCATTGAGCTGGTATTATATGGGCAGTTGCAGTGATTTGGACCAAGTAGTGCCATACATTCCTGATGCAAACTCGCCTCAGTAGTTTCTGCTCACAAAACCAGATTAATTTTAAGGCTAAAAACTTTCCTTTTAAAACCCTTTTCACATCTATTGACAACCTTCATTATTATTTGCTAACTTGCTTGGGTGTGTTGGTCTGCGAGTCTCATTTGAATACATTCATTATTATACTGCCAGAAGAAACAAAATTAAACTTAATTAGAGGTCACATCACCTCCAGCTCAAGTTAATTAAAAGCTTAATCAAACCTTTTGGGAAACAGTAGCCTGACAGTGAAAAAAAAAATTATAAAGGGAATAAATTGCATTATCCCCACGCTAAGGACAGTAATCTGTCTGATCGCCTTTGATTCCTCCCCCTGCCTGATTTTGCACAAAACGAAATACACAGAATAGTAAATACACTCTCACATAACATTCATGTGTTAAATAAAAGAGTATGCCAGCTTTCCCTCAGCCTGGCAATCAATGCCTGCTGCAGGAGGAAATGCAGGAATTATGCTGCACGTCTAAATGCTGCCTAGCACATAAAAATAATTAGCCATTATAAGGTCAACTTCCCAACTTAACAGCATTTGGGAGAGGTGTGGAAACCAGCTGGAGGCCTAACAGGGCTGAATCTCCAATTAATAAAGAGGAGATGGGAAGAATTCGTGGGGTGCACACCCCCCCTGTCGGTGTCAGTGCACCTGTGCTTTCAGAATGCACTGACCCGCTGTGCAGCCTGGAAAAGCCACCACCTCTCTTAGAGGAGCCATTTAAATCCCCTCACAAATTGTGGGCTTTCAGACAAGTTTTGCTTCTCAGCCTTATCCTCTCTTCACTCACTGCTATATTATAAATATTATAAATTAATAGCAGCCTCGCTGTAAGGAAGGTACAAAGAAAGACATTTCTAACAAGGAGAAAGTTCTACCAACAGAGGCTGAAAATTATGGCCACTTGTATCATGTCACAAACATTCTCATGTCACAGCCTCTCCCATCAGGAGCCCACAGATGACATTTATAAAAGATAAATACTGATTTTTCAATAAAAATTGTTTATTGGACTTGAAAAGAAGCCCTGAACAAAAAGCACCTAACAAGAAACTTGGGGTACTCAAGACATTCATTATCTTTGATTTCTTTGATTCTCCACATTTTTTGAGTCCAGCAAGAGCCTGTTAATATTAAATCTTACTGCTTCCTTGAATATTATAAGTAATATTCATTATTGAACATGAAAAACTCTAATTGTGTCAAACTAACAGTTTGGTATCATCCCTGTTCCATATCAGATTCATAAAATTTACAAAAACTGAGATCCAAGCCAGTGCGCTTCTGAATTTTTCTGCTTGTCCTTACCCATATTTGTTCCTCCTGGAGAATGATGAGCTGTTTAAGCTGAGCTGATGGTTTTCATCAAAACAACTTTTTATGCCAAACTCTCAGAAATCACATATTGATTTCAGTGTTGATTGGAAATGAAAATCCAAAGGAAAGTTTCAGAAGACTTAATTCTGAAACAAAAATCCAGGGACTTGAAGCTTCATTTAAAATTTTATTCTTAGTTACACAATTCACATCTGTTTCGGATTGTTCTTTCCATAATTTCATGATATATAGAATATTATTGCTATTCCTCAGGGCTCCACTTAATGTTAACTGAAAGGCATTATCTGCTTAGATGAAAATATGTTTCCTGTTTGTGGAAGGAATGAAACCACAGCTGATTTCTTGGATTGTCCCAGAACAGTAATTTTTTTTACATATTTGAAGCTTCTAGGTTTACCTAAACAGAGAAAAAACAGCTAAACATGGAAAAGCAGAAAGCGGATCCGGAATAAATTGCTAAACCTGGATATGTCAACATTTCATTTTGGTATTGTTTTGCTCTTGTGACGTGTTTTCAGGGAGGGAAAATTGGGAACACACACGAATTTGTTCTTTTGCCTGCTGTCATTTTCTCAGAAACGTTCTTCTCAATTTCAGCACCAAGTGGAAATATGAAACACGGCATACAGATGTTTGCAGCTGAGCAAAAGCTTAATACAGATGAACATTTCAGTTTCAAATCAGGGCTAAAATAGAGAGCTATTATGTCTGGAACCCAACTGGAAAAATTTCCATTCCATTTTCCTTCTTCTCATGATGGTTCCCACCCAGCCAAACAAGAAGTATGCTACTCAATAAAAATACATCTATGCTTAAAGTGAAGGCAGGCACAAATTTCTTAATCACATGAAAAAATTCAAATCAGCTTTCATCAGGAAGAAAAATGAAAGAAAATTCAGGAGACTGTTTCTTCATTTAAAACTAAAAGACCACCAAGGTCTACTAGAAACCATGGAACCACAGAAGTATCATAAGCATAGGAAAAGCAGTATTTAGGAATGCTAAAATTTGAAGGAAAAAGCAATCACTGCTAAAACAAAGTACCATAATGATGGATGTCAGGAATGAAAGAGAAATGTGTCATAAAAGGAAAACAGATAAGTGGATATTAAAAGGAAGGCCCATTGAAAGGAGAAAAACGAAGGACAAAGGAAAAATCAATGCGAATAAAATATACATAAAGTTGAGTCATAACAGGATGCTTGTGTTTTGTCAGATGGAGTCATGGGTCTATGAAAAGAAATAAAACTGTGAAGCAGTGGAATAAAGAAGCAGAAAAGCACTGGAGCTTCCCTGGGGCAGCACTGTGCCTGGGGCTCCCCTCAGCTGCACTGTCACATGCTCTGGAATTCTGGTACCTTTCCTCCAGAACACAGCAGTGCAATTTCACAGTTTGTTATCTCTGAGGGTGAAAGGCAAAGCTGGTACACAGAGTAGGGAATTCTTGGGCTTACAGAAACATGCGCTCCTCAGAGTGTTTTACATTCTTTGAATTTGGGCAAGTCAAGCTGAAACCAAACCCTGAGTTTGTGTAAATTCAGTGGCCATAGGAAGTTGAGTCAGTGATGATAAATGGAAGATAGAACATGGCATATTCCATCAGAGCACACAACAATATGAGATGTGAAACTACAAGCTTCTTGAAAAAGCAAAAGGCAACAGCAATTCACTCAGAGCTCAGTATTTAAGCCATTTCTAACTAACTTTTGAGCTTTGGGAGGGAAGTTTGGTTGTAGTTGTTTTAATTGAGAAATGGAGTTCATAATAAAGACATGGTTTGGAAGTCATTGCTATAGTAGCAAATGGCTTTGTGAGAAGAATCTTAGAGTTTTCACCTCTTGAAACTCTTCTCCTCTAATGCAAGCTTTTGAATGAGGAAATGTTCAGGCTTGGAGCAAAAGAATTAGAGGCCCTTTCCAGGGTTGTTTTTTGTGGGTTCTGTGAAACAGGAACAGACACTGATGCTACAGACCCTGCAGGTGCTTTTCCTGGCTGCCTGCCAGATCAAGGGCCTGCTTAGCTGTGTGCTCAATCTCTAAAAATGTGCATGAGTCAGCTCAGGAGGAACAAACAATTCTCTCCCTTACCAAGAGAAGTTTCCAGGCCCATTCTTTTGTAACAGGGATGTAGGCAACAAATCATTAGCTGTTGTTGTTTTGCATGTGCTCCTCTTTTAGTGCCCCTCACTGGAACACTGACAACTGGTAAGTTGGCCTCAGATATTCAAGTCAACCTGGGTAATCAATTCATGCAGGAGGGATTTAAACTATCAGCTGCTATTCTAGGGGAAACAAGATAACCACATTATTTTAGGTTGCATTGTTTTCCTTAGTGATAGGGGGAAAAAAAGGTGGAGGATTCCCCATCCTCTTCTCTCCAGCCCGCTAAAGGCCAGATGTTTATTTCTCACAACTGCTGTTCCTTGCTCAAATATCACCATTTTCACCGCTAAATATGGTCTCATTCATTTCCAGAGCCATACACAGCTTTACAGCATGCAGACACCACATCTCTTCATGCTTGGTTTCATACAGGCTCTGTTTAAGTTTTCTGTCTCAAAGTTTCAAAAGTACGATTAGGGTGAAATTGCAAATAAACCTTCAGAGCTGCCTAAGTCATAGCAGAGAATGCTTGTTAAAGAATGTACTTGGTGCACTGTTGAGTTTAAAAAGCTGTTTGAATCACTGCTTAAAAAAAAAAACCCAAAAGCTTAACAGAACAATAAAATAAATGGGCTGTGAAAGGTTCCCTAAGTTTAACGGGACTCCTCAGTAGAAAAAAAGGAGTCTGAAACATAAGAATTTCATTTCTTCTGTCACAATGATATTTCTTATTTTAGTTTATACTAAGGATTGTTATCCTTTTTCAAAGATATTAATATCTGCCTTGGTTCTTTCCCATTTCTTAGGACTCAATACAGTTTTCTTCCCCTCACAGACACGTTCCATTATCCTGGGTTCAAAACTACTTCTGCTACTCTCAGTTACTCTATTTACATATGAGGGATGGAGAAGGAGGAACAAAGCTCTATGCTAAAAGTACACAAAAAGGTAAAAGTGGTTTTAAAAGACAACTATTGTCCTTCAAGATTTTACCATTCTGTCTGTCACTTCAGAATAGCTGTTTACCTCTCCACACTATCCAACACACTTTAGGTGAAAGGGTGGGAATATTCTTGGAAACATTCTAGTGTGTAAATGACACTTTTTCAGATTGTATCTCTAATAAATTAATTGTTGAGGCAGTACTTTGATTGAGCAGCTCATAAACTGTTTATTCTTTGACATGTGTTTGTGCTCTGCGCCTTGATGCAGAGGCTTTTTTAAAAAGTTAATTGCTCAAATATAAGCAGAAGCAAAGATAAATTATAGGCAAGTTTTTCAGCCATACCCTGTTACTTAAATCTATTTTTTTAATTACAGTTGGCAAGACATTAGAAGAGCAGTGACCTCCGCATTAAAGGTATGACAGCAACAGAAAATCTTCCATTCTAGGACAGTGGTGAGTTCCAGATGCAGGCACTGATATATCTGCTCTTTATTGATCATTACCTTCAGGAATAGGTTGTGTGATTCCATACGAATAGAATTACTAGCTATTCACAGAGCAATTGAGTACTACAGGTGGAGTGCTGGGTGTTGTCCACTTGCATTCTTGTATGTTAATCTCTGTGCCTGAAACTTCTGCAGGACAGTAAAGCAGGGCTTATATAAAATAGAAGCTGTGTTTTAGCAAATTAATGAATAATGTCCAATATCACACATCCTGAACTAGCAGGCTCACAGCAGCATTTCTGAAATTGTGGGCTGAGGCTGTTTGGAGGATGGACAACATTAAAAATCTACAACTGTAGTAGTTCACTTGCTCTCAGGTTGAGAATGGGGAATCACTGGCTGGATGTGCATATTCCAGACAGGAAAATGCTAATTCACCAGGTAATTGTACAAGCTCTTGTGGCCAATCATTGCCTGTATTCACTTCCTGGTCTAGATGAGTGCAAGCAATTCCCACTTCCTAGTGCAAACCCAAAATTCTAAAGAAACTGACCTGACTGACTTTGGACAAATTCACCTTTCCATATTTTAGTGTTTGCCACAGCAGTGATGTGATGTCCTTTCATCATTTGGATCACATCACTAATGCAGATCTGAATCTAAGCAAATACAAAACTCAGCTTTGATGCCTTTGCTAGAATAAATGTTTCATATCGAAGAAGAACAGTTGTTGTTTTCTCGTGACTTGTTTACAACTCATACTGATCTGACAACATTTTCCTTCCAAAACAGTCAATCTCCATGTATTTCAAAACTGGAAGGAATAAATTAGGGGTATGAAAGGAGAATATTAAAGATGAACTGGGTTAATCCCAGCTGGCAAGTAAGTGCCATGCAGCCACTTTCTCACTCCCCCCTCTCACCCCACCAGTGGCATGGAAGAGTGTAAAAGATTATTTGAATTGGGATTTCCTTGTCACAGCACAAATCCCAAGCCACCCATTTCCCCAGGCACAAGCTCTACTTGCACTTTATATAGTTTATATGGCAGTTTGCTGGCAGGTTCTTGAGATCCAGAGATCCTGGGATCCTGCCCTGTCAGGCCAGTTCAGAACATGGGATCTCCTTCCCATGCCCAGAAAAGAGCTGAGGAAAAGCTGAGGGGGAAGGCCTGAGATGCTGAATTTGGTGAAAGGTTGCTTTCTGCTGATGCATGAATGAATCTACAATATGTGTGGGAATCTTTCCTTTATTTTTGCGTTGGTTTGTTTGGATCATGAGAAACCAGGAGGTCAAAACACTGCCTTAATTATAATCTCTTTCTAATTCTTGCAATTTTAAAGGGAAATGATATTATTATTTTCCATAATGGTATGCAGCAGAATCCGTGTTTGAACAATAAGCACAGCTAAATGCACTAATGTTTCCCCAGATAACTAGTTTTTACTTTTTTCTTCTCTCTTCCATTTATATGCATATTCTCAAAGGGAACATAGTCCTCACACTGTAAAAGGCTTGAATTACTCTTTTTTTTAAAGAATACTAGAATTGAATGAAGACAAAAAGGGATATGTATGAAATGCAATTTGGTTTTGAACACTATCAGCAATCTCTCTTTGCACCTACCAAGACACATATCTCTCCTATTGGAGATTTGCTTCAGAAAATGTTAAAAGCACATCATAGCCTGATGTCCCCTGTGTGTGTGTGTGTGTGTGTGTGTGTGTGTGCAATGAAGGATGGTGAACATGCACTGCTGAAGCAGCTGTAATTCCTTCATCTGTTTTAAATTCTCTGAGAGTAGTAATTCAGTTCACTTTTCAGTTACAATTCAGTGTAAATTTTGTTGCCCCTTCACCAAAAAGTCAGAAGAAAAAAAATCCTCACCAGTATTGAAATGGCTTTGTTGCTTAAGTCAAATGAAGGTTTAGTGAGTTAATACAAGTTGACATATTTGAGTGGAGTTGTATTTTTTGCCTTATAATATATAATCTTTATTATAAGGATAACAGAATGTTATTCATATTATCTGCCCCTTACTCCTCTAGTAAGTATCCACCAAATCCA
Organism: Petroica traversi; assembly: GCA_025920805.1. Taxonomy (NCBI): domain Eukaryota; kingdom Metazoa; phylum Chordata; class Aves; order Passeriformes; family Petroicidae; genus Petroica; species Petroica traversi. The sequence goes on from JAHLSL010000020.1 coordinate 26,052,112, forward strand.
TATGGTTTTCCCGCACACAAAATTTATCCATTGGCCAAAACTTCCACTAAATACCTGATTCATTGATAAAACCAGGCAGCAGCAGAATAGAAGGAGAGAGAAAGCTTCAAAAGTTTATGTAGTCAACTTGGGTCTTATCCCTGCCAGTCATGTACTAAAGACTGAAAGGTAATTATTCTTTAATTAATTTTCACCCTTCTGGTACATCTTCCTTTTTGAACACTACAATATGAGATGAAGATAATATGAACATGTCTGTTCGAAAGCTGCAGGAAAAAATGAGTCCTCAGCTATGAGATATTTGACTTAACTTTCATAACTTCTATTTTAAAATTTTAACGGCATGTTATTATACAAGTGCATAATGTATGCACACCAGATGGCAATTTGGGAATGTATGCAGGAGCTGAGGATATATATGATACTTTGCTCACAGCACACCTTGAATTCAAGGACCATTTCTAAGAACATTCTCAGTTTTTTTCTGTCCTGCTATTGAAACATACCTTTCCAATAAAGGTGTTTTCTGTTAGTATTAATAAACTGGGATTGGAGGAATGCATCTGTCAGACAATGTCATGTTCTGCTTTGTTCTCTTTTCACTTTTCACTCTGTGAAAGCATTCATATTAAAAGTTGAAATGGCTTGTGGTTTAGAGTAGTTGTGAAACAAATCACAGAGAAAAGGTCTGAAATAACTGTAAGAACACAAACACTTCATATTTTTATCAGTAAGGTAAGTAAAAGCCCTTTGCATTTAACAACTAATCTCTTCTGCTCCAACTAAATCGATTGGTTATCCAAGGTACTTTTAATCAAAAGAAGCAATTAAGATTTACTATTATTTTTGGATATCAAAACTCTCTTGAGGCCAATTGAGATCGAATCAATCAAAATTACTTGGAGTCTGTATTCCAGTGTATAATCCTACAAAGGTTGTAACCTCATCTGCAGAGTGTGGAAGGGGGAAGCCTTTCCCATTCACTGAGGCAACTTCTTTTGCAGGATAGGGTATGAAGAGTAGTTTTGTGCCTATATATAGCAATTGGATTATGAAATATGAATGTCCTGCATGAAACACCTTTGTAATTAACCAAAACTTTGATGAACAAAGTGAAGACATCCACTCTTAGTGTTTTCAGCTGCTGAAGTTTTTTTCATTTCATTCCATTCCACTCCCTACATTCAAACTCTACCTCAATAAATGGCAAGGCAACCCTCTAAAGAAAATAGAATAACTGGCCTGGTTTCTTTCTTCCAAAGAATATCTGCTGCCATCTGTTGACATCTGAAGTGCTCTTGAGTCTTAAATAAAACACAATCAGATTATCAGATGTTACACATACAATTGAACCTCTCAACAGCACTTGTAGATATTGTCAATTAGACACTTGAAACTGAGCCATATGTTTCTATGTTGTAATAAAAAAGACACAGGAAAGGCTGGAAACTGTGAAAACTCCCATCTCAGCACAGCATAGCGGTACAAAATAATTTCTGTAGCTGTCGAGGAAAGCATTTGTAGTAAAATGAGTTGGAAAAGAGAAACCTGCAGAACAGTGTTTGCAGTGAGTAATTAGAGGGAACAGGGATGGAAGAACAGGGCATGGCAGTGCAGGGTCCAAATATGCACTTGGGCTGAGGGTGAATTTGGGAAGGGCAATGGGTTTGTGCTTCCCTATGTAAATATACAGGATTCATTTACAAATTCAAATGAAAAAAAGTACTTTGTGTGAGTGTAGAACACTGCAACAAAATACCTTAGTGGCTACTCTGCATAAATTCTCTGTTTGTTGTGCTGGGTGCAGGACTTAAAGTTCGTTGGAATTCTTTCCAGTTTTTATCCCTCGGTACTGCATTAAGAAATCTATGAAGTCTTATTAAGAGGAGATTTTTTTTGTTCCATTTTTTCATCGGCATTGAAAAGTAGAAGCTTTTGGCATTTATATAGTCTTTTTCAGATGTCCTGTGTTGCAATTAATTTGAAATTAGTTAATAAAATGTAGTTTGCTCCAAAATTTTAAAACATTCCCCTATACATCTCTAACACAGCCATGGCTTGTTATACATTATCTATGGCATTAAGCTATATTTTGTATTATTTTTTCATAAATTGCATTATACCCATGCCTGATAAACTTCATCCAACAGAAAATGATGCTTTCACTCTTCCCTTCCTAATTCAGCTTGTAAGAGGAAATATTTGTCCAAGTGCTGTGAAATTCTGTTCTGTAAATGCATCATCCCTATGTGAAATGTGAATTTTTGTTCTGATTTCTTCTCTTCATAGCATCCTCAGGAAAACCTTCAGATCCTTACTGCTCGTACAGGAACTGAAACGCCCCAGCAGCAGTGGGGAAATGCTCCCCAGTTACTGGCAATGCTCACAACTATTCCCGTTGCTGAAAGGGAGAAGTCACTCCTACAGCTTCAGAGCTCTGTTCACATGGCAGACTATACATTTATAGTTGGATTTATTCTGATCCAACATGTATTTGTTGCCATGTTTTATGGCGGAGTAAAATAGTTGGGAGCAAACGCACATTTGTTTCTCCGTCAGTCGCTTTGGCTTAGATGGATCCGGGCTTGTTACAAGGCTCACAAATGTCATGTGTAGTCTCAGAGCATAAAATCTCCTGGGAAGTGATGCCTGTTTTCCCCAGAGGAACTGATCCTGCTTTCTGCCAGGAAGTGACAGCTGGGAATCTCCTACCAGAGGCTCTGGATACACCCCACCAGCACAGTGAATTTGCAATCGCTGCTTCATTTTGCATCTTTGCCCCAAGAAGAGACTTCAGACCTTTTCTGATTATTTATCTATGCTATTAGATAAAATTTTTCTTTTAAAAAATGTTTTCTCTTCCAAGTTCCCAGTGTGTATTTTCTTTATTCATCAGCTGTAGAGTAGAAACTGAGGGCCTGCTAGTAAGTGCTATCAATAAAAATTGAACTAATTAAGTTTCAGGCATAATCCCCTATTATTTTAACCGAGTTCAGTGAGATATAAGATAATGGAGTAATAAACCCCTAAAACCTGAGATTTAGCAAGGAAATGCCAACAGAGCTTGGAATTCTGACCTGAGTGATGCAATAAATGTTTAATCAACTACGACTGATAAATTTTAAGCATCAGAAGGACCTGGATACAACAGCAACAGAGTGAAGTTTTAGATTATTTGCAACAACTTTGCATCTCTTTTGTTTTTAATTAAAAACAAACAGCAGTTCTGATTTAGAGGTCTCCAAAGAATTTGAAAGGTTAAGAGACAGCAAAAATTGGTGCCAGCATAACTAGACAATTCTGTGGCTGTGGTAATAAATAGAATTTGGATGACCCTCTTTCATGTCTATCATGATTGAAAGGAATTCCAAGCTGCTAAATGTAGAATGCCAATATTTCAGGTCATGCGTGATTATAACCTCAGAAACATTGGAGCAGAATGTTCTGCCCACTGTTGAAAAGTTTATTGAGAAGCTCAGTTAACACCTGGATAGCAATGCAAAGGGCCATGATGTTACGTTTTCTCCCCTCCAGGATGCATAAGAATGTAGATGAACATATTTTGGTTAATCTTTTATGTTGATTACCAAGGAAACAATTTCTTATACTGCAAGTCAAGAGCAGATCTGTAGCAATGAGTTCCAGAATATTATGGCACACCAATGATTAATTGTCAACTTAGTCTGTTCAACCAAGACAACACTGAAATAAAGACCGATAATTGTGTCTAAAAAATGGCACACAGCAATTTAAAATAATTTGGGGGGTTATGGTTGCCCCTAGGGTATGTTTATTAAGCAGATTGACACTACTGTCTCCTATTATATCCAGATTAATGTGTTACAACTAAATTATTACTCCTCAATTCTATGCTGCATAGATATTTATCAACATGATGTGCTACAGCTCTGAAGTTTGGAGGTAGGGAAGAATTATAGGAGATACTCCTCTAGAGACTACAGGAAGTTTTGGATCAATAGAGATCTAAAATATATCTATAGAAAGGGATGTGGAAATAACTTTTGCCTTCCATTTTCTACCTTGCTTTTCCCTTTTCCAGTCTCCCCTGCTCTCTCTCTCTCTGGTGGAACACTCCAGAAGAAGAGCTCGTTTTCCACAGTACATCTCTTCTGTTCAACTTAGATTTCACCTTGGAACAAGCTGGTGGACAGGTGAGTGCTTCTTGTTTGGCACAAGTGTGAATATGTTGTAATAAAAAGCAGCAGAAAGCCAGTGGGCAGAACAGCTTCCAAATCCCTGTGGTCACCAAAGACAGATGCACATGGAACACACGTCATTAATGCCTCTTCTGGGTGAGAGGAAGCACAGCGAGCTCATGTGAAGGTTATTTCAGAGAAATATTCTGTTACCCTCAGCTTCTAGAAGGACTTCCTGCTGTCTCTCATTTTGCTTTGAATTGGAGCCAGCTGTAGCTTTTCACTGACTCATATAAGTATCAGGTGTGTAAAAGCTGTTTATGGTCCTTGATTTACCTTCTTTCTGCTTTTGAAGAGCCGTCCTCCAATGTGCCTTTCAAGAGAAGTGCTGGCTTAGGAGTGGCTTGGGTGTTTGCTTTGTCTGGAAAAGTGTGATTTCCTGGCTCTGGAAAGAAGCTGGTAAATTATCAATCTGCTGAGTTCTTCAGCTGGGCTGCAAATGTACTGAGTGGGAAAATATCCTATTGCTTAATTCTGATGATCCACAAAGGACTTGCTGCAAATGATATCTGTGTGTTAGAACGTATAGCTACCAAAAATTGGAGCAGTCAGAGGGGAGAAAAGAAAGGACTGGAGAAGGCAAGATGAAATTTTAGGACACTAAAAACTGGTAGATCTACCCAAGTGTAGGTAAAGTGGCATAAGGAAAACTAAAATAATATGGAGAAAGCAGCCGCTGCGAAAAGAATGCTGGCCCATAGAAGTGATGGGAAGCTGGGATGTGAGGGTATTAATTTGGAATGGAAAATAACAACTTGAAGGTTAACATTCATTTTAATATGAAGTGTGGTGTTTTCTTGGCTTCAGTGCAAAAGTTCTCATCCTTCTTCAAATGTATCCTCCTATTTTTGGCATGTTTCTTGCATCTTTAATCCTGAATAATTTTGGAGTCAAGTGTAAATACGTATTTACACCTCTGAGTTATCTGCCTGCATGTTTTTTCTACTTACCTTTCACTCTTACCAGCTGAGGTTAACCACTTATTTTAATTTTCCTGTTCTGTAACTTTTTTTGGTGGTCTTGGAACATGCAAAAAGATGAAAGTTGATATAAAGTGTTTTGCCTAGGTTCTGGTATAGAATTTTTAAATTTTTTCTTCCTTAAGGACCTTTTCCCTTAAGTCCTGGATGTTACTTGGACTTTTTTCATCAGGGATTTTTTTTTGTAAGAAAGCTTACTTCTGATGATTTGGATGATATAGATGCATTGTCAGAGTGTTGCAGATAATTTCCACGGGAAATGAAAAAAAAACCTGGAGGCAAGGGGTGGTTTTATTGGTCTGATTTCACTTGTAGTACTGGTGTATAAAGCAGAAGTAATATATTTTGGTTTTTTATTCAGTGAAATTATACATTTACCTTAAAATATTTGTTAAAATGTAAGTAATTGAAGTTGACCAGTATGTCTAAGATTTTACACTGTCAATATTGTAAGTTTGATGTTAAATGTATACCTAAATGTAATTTTGGTGAGGTTTAGGGAGATTTAAAGGCAGGGTTACGTGTGCCTCATGGCTTTGGTGCAGTGAGCACTATTGATCTTGCTTTGTGACAATTCTGCAACTCTCAGTAATATGCTGCCTTCTCTTACTAAATAGGAACTAATCCATGTGGTCAAATTTATCCAGCCCGGTTTTAGGCAGAAAACAAAGGTATACCAAGAGGGAGAAGTGGAAACAACTTTGGTTGGTGCGTGATGTTGGCAGGTTGCTAAAGGCCTCTCAATTCCCCACTTTTTTGGCTGCACTATGTCCAACTTAAATCTGCCATTTTCACAAGATGTGGTGCTCTAGCTAGGTAAGAAATTGTTTTAACAGACACAAAAAAAAAAGCTTCCCTAATTTCAAAAAAATTCCTCATCTGGTGTGAATGACATCAAGACCTTTCAAAGCTTCAAAAAAGCAGCCGGTGAGCCTGATGCCCTCATTGGTATGGATCAATATGCCTTTGCCTGACACCATAATTACAGTACCATCAAATAGAATATGCAATAATTTAATTGGTATTCACAGGGCTAAATATGTGGGGGGAAGAGTTCTTAAAATAGTTGATGCAAAGAGAAATTATGTGAAGCTTTCAGACAGCTGCCAAGCCTGATGCCAGTTGACACATCCCGCTTGGTTAACTAGAAAGCATTTGGGCAAAATATCTTGCCAAACTGGCACTGGGAATTTACAGAGCCCAGGAATATGAGCTCTTTGTGGAGAAGAATGCCAACTCTCTTGGCTCATCAGGGAAGACACTGAAATGCCATCATTTTCCTGAGAATCCTCCCTGGGGACCCCCATCCAGACACGGTCTGCCTGTGGGTTGGAAGTTCCAGGAAGGCTCAGGCCTGGGCACCCACAGCTGTGCCCATCCCTGTCTCCACCAGACCTGGTTTTATGGCTACTTTCCTCCTTCTGCCGTGTTTTGGAGATGACTGGAGAAATAACCAGGATGGTTTATGGAAATGGCAAGGAGCCCTATCTTCAAGCATTATGCATTTGTTAAAGATACAGTATTTCTCGCTGCCCATGGCAATAATCACCCATCTAATATTTAGCTGCAATTATCACACTAATTTGAGCATCCTTTTTCTTACTGTGGAAATAATAGCTATTACTTAAGCTTCTGGTTGTTATTTTAAAAGTCCAGAAAGGGGTAAGTGGTGTCCCACTGCAAGCTAATGAGGTGGCTGTGGTGGGTTTGCGTGACTCAGCACAGAGATGATCAGCAGAGTACACAGGGCTGGAAAGTATTAAAACAAAGCCTAAATGAATGCATATCCTCTTCCTCTATTTATGTACAGCTCTTCTTTCCTTTAGCTATTTGTTTGAAGCCTTCCCCAACTGAATCCTGCCTGGAAGACTGTGCTAGTGAATGGAACATTGATGAGGAGCTGTAGGGAAAGGGTAAAGAATGTTTTAACTATAAATCTGCATGCAGTGAATGGGCATTATAGTGAGGGTCTAAAGGGGATGGGGGACATTAATCCCCACTAAACACTTTATTTTAATGGTATGAAAGTTAAACACAGATGGACACAGGAATGGGGTGAGGGTAGCTGATGGCAAGGCTTGACATTTAAGTGAGGAGTAGTCCACTGATGTATCACAGTAGTGGTTAAGACACAAGACACTAAATGACTCACCATTATTTTAATTTTTTTGAGAAGCTTGAGTGTTCTGGAGTGCCTTTGATTGCTCCAGCACTGATTCTAAATAATCCTATTCAAAAGAACAAATAGCAGTACCACAAGTGCCTTCAAGCTGGGAAGTTCTTTTGGGTTAACAGGTTGTCTTTTAGTTCTGAGTAGTATCTGAAGGACCAGTTCTGTGGGTTGTTTTTGCAGCTCCCCAGTTCTCCTGGCACAGAGTTAAAGGGTTCAGCAATATTGCACAATATCTGGTGTGAGTGTGTGTGTGTACAGTGTGTAGTCTTGCTTTGTTAGGAGCATTTGGGTGCTTTTACTACCCTTGAACAACATGCTCCACATTCAGCATCAATTCCATTCCCCTTTTAATTTAGAAAGGAAAACTTATGGTCCCGAATGTATGGCTCACTTTTCATATGAAGTATTGTATTTCTGTGATTTATTGAGATATTAACATGGAAATGGTGATGTTAAACAATACTTGGAATAGCTCTAAAAGTGTAGTGGGAATCATGATTTCATAAGAAGAAAATTAGTTATGTAGGTAACATTATTGTATAATTTCCCAGGGGATTTCTACATCAGGCAAGGTTTTATTATAGTCTAAAACAAAGTTGCTTGCACTCACTTTAAATATAAAGTACTGCTGAATATGACAATATCATAAGGCTGCTCACAGTACAAGCAAAGACATCTGTTAATGGTACCATGAATAGTTATGAACTGTGGCACTCAAATGGCTTTGCCAGCAAAGCATTGCCTCCTAATTTATTTTTATAGCAAATGGATGCCTCATTTTTCATGGTTTGGTAGTTTGCATTCAAATGTACCAATAACTTCCGAGGCAATCACTTCTACACAGCTTGTTTTATTTGCGAACATAAGATGCAAGAGCTAATGGTGTGGTGGTTGGTAGTCTTCTCCATCAGCAGTTTTGTATGAATCCTTATGCTATTTTTGTTGTTTGGTTCATGGAATAGGATGTGCTACATAACAATATGTTTATTGTATGTAAGATTTAATTTGATGTCTTGTCACACAGATTGGGAAGGACAAAGGCTGTTTAATTGCCTTGTTTTGCCATCCAGTGTGCTACTGCTGAACTGGACATTGCAGGTCTTGGTTCATTCCTGGAGACATCACCAAAAATCAGAAGGGAACACAAGTGTTTTCAGGTGATACATAGCAGACTTCTAAAGGCTCCTCAGCTGAGGAAAGGAGGGAGACAGCAAAAATAATTTAAACTTCACCTATACTAACTTTTTCAAATTTTTGGAGGTTATTACTGGAACTGATTCTAGGCGTTTGTGATGATATCATGATTAGTAGTTCTCAGCTGCTTTCCTGGGCTCTTCAGCACCTGTGCTATTTACTGTCAGCTCATCCCTTGATACCAGGGTTGTGTGGCTGGAAGATGGGGATGCTGGGCTGCTGGAACACTTGCATTTGGCTGCAGTGAGAGCCAGAGTTTATTTGTTCCAGCATTGTAGGTTCTCCTCTCTGCTTGCACTGCTGCTGGTGCTCTTAAATTAAGTTTATTTCCACTTATATGATGCCACTCACCACTGGTGTGTGTGTATGGTGCCATAACTGAAGTGTTACCCCTCACAGTAGATGAAATGAGTGACTGGCAAAGTAATTCATCTAATTATCATAGTAGGATGTGAGGTGTGTGGTGATTTGGATTTGAAGAGACATTTGGCAGAAGGAAATACAGAGGAGTTGATGACCATGTTGAGCAGAATTAAAGTCATCTTACTAAAACCCAAGAACTCAATTATGGTTTTAGAAGAGCTCCCTTAAGGCTTTTATAGGGCTGCTGGTTGATTTGGATAATGATTTTTAATTGAGAGTCCACAAAGTCTTTTCCATGCAGAGGTTCCCATTTCCTTGTTGCTCTCACAAAGCAACCTTCTGAGTTGGAAGCCTTGAACTTCCCATCCACCTAACCAGCTTTAGGGCTGAACACAGAATGGGATCATGCTGAGCTGTGCTACTGCTGTCCCAGAGGGACTTAGCTCTCCGCAGGGAATTCTTGGATAAAGCAGTTTGTGATCAGTCAAGAGCTGGTGTGTAATTCCCACCAGCCACCCCAGAACCTGTGAGATTCTCTAGGTCCCACTCTGGTGCCTCTTGTACTGACACTGTGTGAGAACTGCATTTTATATTACAATTTCGTATTGGTGTGTTTTGTAGCTAATCTATAGATTCATCTTGGATGGCTGGAAGCTTTTACTTTTCTCCTGCCTTTTTTCCCCTGTCTTGTAGTTTCACTGTACTTTGAGTATCACTTGCACAGTGAAACCCTCCGACAACAGTGAAGCCTTAGTATTTAAAAAGAATCATTTTATCCTGCTCTTTGATAGAGGAGGGGAAACACTAAACAAAAAAAGGTGCTCCTGACAAAATCCTTGTCAATCCAGCTTTGTCACTCTGAACCACTCAGCTTTGGGATTTCAATTAATTGAAGCTGTTTCAATTAGGTCACCAAAGCCCGTTCTCCAGGAGCCCACTGCTGCTTCAGCTGCAGCAAGAGCTCCATTGTGATTGCAAGTAGCTGGAGGAAAGCTGCTGCCTTGCCTGCCCTTGCGTTCTCTAAATCAAAATAACAACCAGTGCAGGCCTCTGAGTAGCACAGCCAAAGCAAAAGCCACATCCAGATCCTGTTGTGTTAGAGTCCAATTCTTGCAGCAGATTGAGTTTGGGATGCTGTGGACAGATGCCAAGAAGCAGCTTGGCAGCTAAGGAACTTTATTTTCTCAGTTTTGCTGCTCCTCTCCCTTTTCACTACCATCACCACTTAGTACCTGTTGTAAAGTGCAGCCTGGTAGCTGCCATTTACATCTCTTCTGAAATGCACGATGGTGAAATATCCTTGTATTAAGGCATTTTTCTTGTGTGACTGTATGGGTTTGAGGGACAGTGTAATTAATCACTTAAAATAATAGATGCTTTTAGAGTAGCAGTAGTAATAAAAGCTGGGCCTGCAAAACTCAAGCAGCCAAATAATTTCTTTCTCGCATGACTTGTCTGGCAGGAGGATGTTCACAAATATCCCATTATGAAGGTATGCCAATTGTACCACCCTTGCTGGGCATGGTGCCCCACTCGGGCCATCGGTGCAGAGTGCTGCTGACAGGGATTTGTCACTGGTGAGGTCTGGAGCTGTGGCACTGCAGGGGACTTGGATCACATCTGGTTAGTGCTTGGTGGCCGGGTGCCACAGAAACCAATTGGACAGATGACTTGGGGCTCGCTGGCGAGTAAAGCTCAGCTCAAGATGTTCTCAAGCCACCAATCTATACTGACAGAATAATGCATTAGAGGAGATTGATCATCCAGCTACACTAAATCGGGTTAAATCCTTGTCCTTGGGTGATTTTGTTTTACAGAAACACAGTTTACATGTGATTTCTTTAGTTTCTGTTAAAATGCTTTAAACACTGTATCTTCCTTTAAGGTCTTCCTTGCTAGAACTGATTTTCAGTTTTCACCCTGTGCTACGCTGTGTTTTACGCCAGAAAAGGATATAAAAGTCATTTTGTGAGCAAAGAGTTGCAAGTTAATTGTAACTGTTCTTTGTGAACTCCTCCTTGAATTTCAGTCTGCAAGCTGCATCCAAGATGTTTGTCTTCTGAGGATGCTGAAGGGCAAAGGGTTGTATCAGTTTAGATATTCTTTTATCTGTGTCTACCAGAGATTTGTTGTCTGTGAAGTTGTGCATTTTTGAGGGTGCCTTGCTTCATCTTTTTACACTTGCATTGGGGAAATGCCTCTCTGTGGTGACTGTATGAAACAGGGGATAAAACTGTGACAATTAAAAATCATAGATTGAGTAAGACTTCTTGAAAGGCAGAGGTATGGTGGTCTCCTGATGCCAGCTGTTCAAGAACTGTGTGTATCTTTTGATGCCACGAGTTGTTTTACTGCTGAACGTGCTTGGAAAAGTCAATCATCTCCGATGGGGCTGCCAGTAGAAGTAATGGTAAGTGCAGCTTATTGCAAGTTGTGATCATCCAGCTGGGATGCCGAGTCTGCTGCTGGTGTGTTGGCTGTAGATGGACAACAGTAAGTTTGTTTGAAGGAAGTCTCCAACAAAATTAATTACAGTCTTTGTCACACGTGATATCTAATAAGATTGTTTCATTACTATGTCATGCTTAGAGAGCACCTTCCTATTTTTATCTCCTACAGAAAAGCAAATTGTTGCTGTTGATAGGTATTCAGGGTTGATTGACCTGACCATTTGTCTGTCAGAGGCACTGTAGACCCACACAGCAACAGCTCATCTGGCTTTTGCTCATGTGAGATAAAGTAAGGAAGGAAAAAGTAATACATGTGGAAAAGAACAACCTGCATATTCTGCTACTGCTCCATTCCACCCTACTAGGAAAACTATTTAGGCTGCAACAGACTTGTGATCTGAGGCATAGTTGATAAGAGAAAAAATCTTATTCAAGAAAAGAGAAAATTCAAATTAGTACTTGCAACGCATAACTACTGACTTGTCCTTGTCATTCTCTGACCATGTAATAAATCTACTTAAAAACAAATGCACATTATGATTTGGATTACAGCCTATCTGGTTGCAGAACTGCCAAAGAAATGCTTGTCCACAAGTGATAGGAAAATGGGAAGTATCTAACTATCATGACATTTGTATCAAGAGCTTTCAGGCTTCTTTTTGAAGTGGCTTTCAATATGTGACTGACACTTGTCAATGTCTTATTTGCTAGCAAAATACATCGTTTACCCTGCTGAGTTATTTGAGAAGTCTGTAATGTTTCTTTCTGTATGTGAGCAGATAAAATCTACAAGAGTAATTAACTAGATTGAAAAGAAAGGGACAAAAGAACTCATGTTTTGTTACAGCAGCTGTCACAAAGGCATTTAATGGGAAGATACTTTGACTTCTCCCTAGCTAATACCTCAGTGGGTTTATGGCAAAGGGAGATTTTTCTATGACCCAGATGTAATCCTGGTTAGACAATCCTGATTTTGCCTGGTAGTGGCTCATTTGAAGAGCTTCATAATAAACACTGTAAAAAAACATTGGATTATGAGATCACAAGCATGAATTTCTTCTTTTGCTCGTACAGCAGTTAGGGTAAGAAGTCTTAAAGGTTTATAGAGGCTCCTTTATTTAATTCTTTAAAAAGGGGAGAAATACATGATGGATAACAAGGTCCCAAGAGAATTTAGAGCAATGACTTCATTGTTTCAGATAAAATATTTTTTTCCCCACCTGCAATCCAGTAGGTCATATTCTATTCTTATAAAACAAAGACAATTCTTATCAAAACTGCTGAATTTGAGGACAGCCCCTTCCAGGCTGTCACAGAAGAACAGTTCATCTACTCCCTTTATTTTCTTTGGGTGGTGAGGATGGTAGCAAAACTTCTTTAATGTAGCAAGTAACCCTCTGGGCTTCTGCCACAGTAAAAGGTATGAAAGTCAGAAATGTACTGAGTAATGAACACACTTAAAGAGAGTAGTCTTTTGGGGCAAAAAAGCTATTTTTTTGGGGTTTGTGGTTTCTTAGTCTCCTCTCCTTGTTTTATAATTTATTTCTTTTCTCTATTTCTGGACTCTTGCTGTAATGTAGCCCTGATTTTCTCAACTTTGCTGGAAATTCAGATACATAATTCTTAAGTAGCCCATTGCTTCAACACCATTTATTAGTCTATGCCATGTTTGACCTTGTCTCCTAATCTTGTAGAGAAGTGCTTGATTTTTTTTTTTAGTCTCTTACTGTATCATGCAAAAATAACTTAGTCCTAATCAACACTTGTAATCTTCTTCCATGCCTGAGGAAGAGTGAGCCAATTAAAAATGCACTTATTGAAATGGATGAGTACACACATCTTGGGCTGCTTGCAGATGTGGCTTTTGCTAATTTAAGGTGGTCAAAATTCATTAAGCTCCTGAAATTCAAGTGATGCAGATCTCAAATATGGATGCTGCCTGCAATAACAGTGGGAACTTTCAGGTTTGGAAGTAAGGCTGATTGTCAGGAGGAGCAGCAGTGGTGTGGAATTCTCTTCTGGCCAAATGCCAGGTGTTTTAAATGCATTAGTTCTCATGCACCGTGCATTCCATGCCTTCAGCAGGTCACTATTGCATTTCTGGTCCTTTGTCTGGGGTAAGGCTTTGCTGCCAGCCAAAAGGTTCTCCAGCTCATCAGAGATTCAGAAGTTCAGCATAAATCCATTGAACTCACATGAATCAGGCAGGGTATACCCTGACATGCTTGTAAATTAAATTACTGCCAGTGGTCCAGCTCAGTTTAATTAGGTTATTCCTAACTGAGAGAGTTCAGCAAGTATGTTAATCTTCAGCTTTGGGAGCGCTAAATATCAATTGTTTTGGAAGGGCAAGGTGGATCTCGAAGCCTTCAAATTGAGAGGTAAGAGGAGGAACAGGTGGCAAAAGTGTGATGTATTAAAATACCTAAATATGTTCGGTTTTTTTTAAAGGCTGGCTTTCTAGTTCTGAGTCCTGGGATTCTGGAGAGGTAAAATAGGTTTACATCCTCTGTCCACAGGGCTAGAAAAAACAAAATCGGTCCATCCCTCTGTGCCAGTCCTGACATGCTTGCTGGCTCTGTGGGTTGTCAGACTGATTCCTTTCTCCTGCTGGAGAGGACCTTTGCAAATCCTTATGGAAGGAAGGCAGCCAAGAGAGTAAAGAGAAATAGACACAAAACAGAAAAATGCATTATTTAGGATATAAAGTATCCAGGATTTTATGTATATTAGAGGCCAAAAAGTGCATTTTTGGCTGTTGTGCTCTTTTGGTTGACATTTATCCACAGACTTTATGCAAGAAGAACCAGAAAGAGCTGGCATTTAACAAATTACCATCATGTTTCTTCTGAAAGTCAAGAACTGGGTGCCAATTTTCTTTTTATAAAAAAAGGGAGATTTGGAAAATAACAGCAGTAGGTGATTATAGATAAATACAGGTGGGAAAAGGTAATGCTTAAACAAAATAACTCCTTTTTCCCTTTCACTGCTTTGTTAATGATGTGCTGTACACAGCCTAACATTTCTAGTTTGGGGACTTCTTACCATTCCAGAAATCACATCCTGTGAATACTTATATTACTTTTTCTTCCGCTTGTTTAGTTGGTAAAATTGATACAATACTCTCAAAGTAGGCTATTAATTGACTGAAAAAACATAAAAATGTTTGTTTCCTTGTTGTTTGGGTGGTGTTTTGTGAAGTTTGAGGATGTGTGGCATGATTGTTTTCCTTATTGTAATCCACCAGAGAGTTGTTACTGCCTGGAAAGTGCTTGGTGCACTGTTGGTGTGTCCCAAGTTTCTCACAGTCCATAGCCAAGTGGAAATTGGGAGGGAAATGGAATATCTGCTTTGGTAAGTATGGGTTAATCCAAGGTGGACGGCACTGAGGAGCTCACAGCAGAGGCAGCTCTCTCATCAGAAAGGGTGATTATGGGCTTTTCCCACTCAGGTAACTGGGATGACCTCCAAGGGTGAGGCCTCTGCCATCTCACTGGGCAGCAGCTTTGTAAGATGCAAAAGAGGTCTCAGCAGCAGTAAATGCATTGTCCTAGAGAGCACTGAGCTTCAGGGATATTCTAAATGAGGGATTTAATGCTGCAGTGAGGACTGGAAGCGCTGAGTTGTCTTAAAGTGTAATAAAGATGTAAACCAGTTCAAGTTTTTTAAAAGGCTAAAAATGCACTGGTTGAAACCAGAGAAACAGAAGGCAGAACATGCAGGAGTTTTGTAGCTGGAGTTAAACTCAGCAGTAGAAAACTCTTTTATAGAGTAATAATTGGTTATCAAAGTCTGAACATCAATGAAACAAGCCATACTTTATATTGCATACATTCTGGTGTAGAAAGTAATTTCAAAATGCAGTTGCAAATGATTTACAGATTTTTGTTAACCTTAAATCAGAATTAAGCAATGCAAGATAGTTCTGTGGAAAAACTTTAGATAAGGAACAAGTGTTTTGTTTCCCAACTCCTGGAGCTGCCTTACCAGCCAAGGCTTTGATGAATACCCTGCACAAGTGTAGGGAAAGCCTTTTTGTGGCCTCTGTTTTGTCAATAATTGATGAGCAGCTCCTGATGTGGCTCTAAGAGCTGGAATTGCTTCCCTTAGCGCTGCTGTGTCACTTGGAATGGAGCTGAAGTAGGACACTGGGTGACACGGGCTGTGCTGGCATTTCCCACCGTGCCAAGGGCAGCTCAGTGTGTCCCAATTCCTGACACTGCTCTCGGTAGCTGTGCCTGCTCAGCTGGCCTGGGAAACAATGCTGGCCTCTGAGTTTTGCTCCCTTGGAAGCAAAAGGAGAAGTTGGAATATTCGTTCGGTCACTGCTTTAAATTCTTTGTTGGAGTCTAATGTTCAGATGATGAGTATTTCTCGAACTGAAGTGTTCTCAGGTGTTGTTTGGAAGAACTGCAGATCTCTTACAGCAGCTTTCAGGCCATGAGTAGAGTTTGGGTGGGAAACTCCAGGAGCCCATGGATTTGGTGTTGTGCTGGCATATGGCATGTTCTCTGATCTGTCTCTGGACAATTCTCAGGTATTTCGGATTGCAATAATTGGATCACCTTGAGAATCGACCTTTATACTTGTGTTTAGGTTGTGTGGTACATCTAAGCAAATCATAGGAGGGAGCTGGAGAGTATCATCAAGGGTTGGAAATCTCAGGAGTTCACTGGGGGAGGGAGTGCCATAAGATCCAGTTTGGATTAGGCTCTTTTCATTTCCTCTAGGTTCTACAGATTGTGTTTTTGGCTGCTCACCTGAAAGTAAGAAACCCATTTTACAATTTTGTCTTCAATACAATGGTAATTATTTAAATCAGTCATTTCACTTGGAAAGACTAAAGAGTAAATATACTACATCTATAGGCTGTCCCGTTCCTTGACAGTCCCTTGGTCGCCTCACTCAAGCTGCAGCTCTGTTTTGCCCTTCATAACCACAGTCTATTTTCTCCTCATATTTTGTGATATAATTATAAATCCATGCTTAAATCCACTGTTGCTTAAACAAAAAACTTTTTTTTGTGAGAGAAGTGGTAGCAAGGATGAGAAGGAAATATCTTTCAGCAAATACTAATAACCTCTAATTGTTCTGATATTCTTTCATATGGAGAACTTGAGGCATTTTAAGTTTCTGGCAGTTCTTTGCCAAATAATATAAATAAAATATTTAATACTTTTATAACACTTTACGCAGACCATTATTAAGAGCTATGGAGTAATAAGGGTGAGAGTAACTCCCCAGCCCTGTGCAGGGAATATTACTGAGCATTCCCTGAGTCGTACAATATACATTACTTATTTAATTTACCTTCGTTTGCATATCCAAAAATATTTGCCATTTGTGTGTTTGGAGACTTGTAATATTCAGACGTTCTCAGAATGAGAAAAGGACACTTGTCTGATGTTTTAAAAAATGCCAAGGGTAAAAACTTTACACCACCTTTTAAAGTGAAACTGGCAAATGTTCCCCAGTCTTTAATTTACAGGTGGCAGTGACCTTTATGGAATTTCTATCTGTAACACGTGGCAATTGTCATGAGAATTAAGGACAGCAGCTGTCAACATGTTGAAATGTTAGACTTCCTACTTTGCTGAACTTTGTAGATAAACCTACTTTTTGTGAAATAGCTGAACAGCTCCAGCTTCCAACTGTAGCTTCCAAATGTCTCTTGTGTGTTGTGTTCCATTTGATATCCAAAAGACTTCCTTGTGTACTGAGTCACAGTTCTGACTTAAATCAGGGTAGGAAATTCTGTGAAACTGTTCATCACTGATCCGTGTTTGAACTCAATGGGGAATGGCAATTCTTTCCAAATCATAGTGAATACTGGAACTCTGGTCGAGCAGGCTGTTTTGTTCACAGAATACTACTGAACTACATTTTAAATTTGCACAGAATATCTTTTGTTATGTGAAGATGGAAGTAACCTAAAGGCAGAAAATTAAAATTATGAACAAATTCATCCAACTAGATCTGAATGTAATTTAAAAGGAAGAGATATGCCACAGTTTTTATGAAGAACATTGCTTAATATCTAAGAGTTAAGTATCACAGAAGAGCATATTTCATTTATAGGGGGAAAATTGACTTTATTAAATAATTCATGTTCTTTTTTTTCCCCAAATAACTCATATTAAAGAGTTTTGATCTTTTTTTTTATTGGAGGCTGGGGAGTTGTTGCAGATCTTGAATTTGACAGTATTCCATAGGTCCAAATTTTGAGGGTTTTATCCATGCACAAATGTCCTCTCCCTGTTTAGTGCAGACAGGCAAAAGTGCAACCGAGAGAGAGAACAAGGGAAGGCTTTAAGCTGGGGTTTGCACTTGGGCCTGGAGGAATAACAGGGCATGTCTCGTCATCACCCCTCTGATGCAACTAGGGCCCAAACTTGCTGAACTAAAAATGGAGTTGGGTTTTTTTGTTGTTTTTTAGCCTGCTTTTTCTCCAGGAGCACAGCTGTCAGCAGCAGTGCAATATCAGAAGTTCCAGTGTGAAACACTGCAGACTGTGATGGCAGCTGGACTGGTGCGGCTGGAAATGGAGATGACTGATCATGAACAAGGACATGTGAATCCTTACAAGTGCCAGAATAGAACCTAAATTAAATATTTCTCAGGCCATCTAGGATAAGTCACATTGCACACCTGTTGTAGCAGCACAGCCAATGAATAGAGCTGTCAGTCTTTCTTTTTGGCTTAAACAACAGTCTTCATTGTTAGTCTAATGCTTTTAATTTGTATTCCATCCAGTCAGGAATGTAAATGGCCTTGAACGCAAGCACTTAGTGCTTAATCCTGGTTGTTCTACCCAGCACTGGCCTTTTCAACTCAACGGTTTTGTGGAGGGAATTAGATAACTTTTCAGAGATAAAGTTTCTTCTTTAATTAAACAACATCCCTGAAAGTACAAACCCCTTTCCAAGAGCTGCGAGACTGCCGCAGACACACCAGAAAATAAATTGGGTAACTCCCACCTCCCCAGCAGTGTGTCTAGCTGCCTTCTCTGCGTCTTCCACTCCATTTCCCGATAAGCCCTGGAAATGCGTATTCAGTGCAGCAATTTATCCTCAACGCCTCAGTGCGGCACCGTCTTAATTTGCCAATTAACACTTCGCCACCCTCCAGCAGGGCCATCACTTGGCTCATGACTGTTAAAGCAGCAGTGGGACCGTGTCTGCTGCCTTCACAGCTCGCTGCTGCCGAGGGGGGTTATGTAAAGGTGAAAGCTCTTTCCCTCACTAAGTTCTCACAGAACAGAAGATCTAAAGTAGTTTCTAATTGTCTCGAGTCCTCACACTGGCGACAGCTCCGTGAGGTGGAGTTGCTCTGCGCAGTTTGCGTGGCTTCTTAAGCAAATGAAATTACTGAGGAAGAGGTGAATACGTGGAGAGCAGATGTGGCATGGCTCCTGAGCAGTGGGAAACAGGACTGGAGGGACGGGGAAACAGAACTGTGCATTATACTTTAAATTGTTTTTTTATCATTCCATTCATGACTGTCCTGCAAACTAAAACCTTGCTACTTTTTTTTAATTTTAAGGTAAGAAATTATGTAAACTCCTTCCCCAGTAAGTTCTGCCAATCACTGTGCACTGGGATGTTTGTCTAAAGGGACTTCGTTGCCTTGTGAGCTTTGAAGGGCTGCTCCTCCAGGTGCAGGTTGGTCCTGTGGCTGGTAAATCCATTTTTGCCCTAACAGACAACCCAGAAGCATCAGGGGAGAGGATAAAGCCAGCGTGGGGTCTGCTGCCTTCTGAAACCAGGCTGCAATGCTTACGGGGAGAGGCTGCTGATGGCTGGCAGTTCGTTTGCTCCTGGAGAGAACCGTGCAACCCAAGCACTTCTTATTTGGATTGTGCCCGGAGGCGTTTGAAAAACAGAAATGGGAGCTTGGTCTGTAAGAAAAAACTAAATTGCATCTTGCTAGCTGATAGGCCAAGAGGACTCGTTCGTGGAAAAAGGAAGCTTTTGCCCTTAAAACACGATTCATAACCCATGTAACATAAATGTAATATGCCACTTTGTTACTCTTTGCACTGCAGATTCCCCTGCATCTCATCCATGATGGGCAAAAGACAGTCAGCAGATGGAAAGAGCTCTGCCAACTCTGTTTGGCTCTGAGATGGGGTTAGAGCCAACGGTTCCAGAAGTTTTTTGCAAGGCACACTGCTTTTCACTGCACTCGGACTTCAGCTAAAATACTTCTGAGATAATTGCAAATCTACCATTGTCTTCTGTATCTGAGTATGCATGCCTGCAGCCGTTCCACTTGCAAGTAATGTTAATTTTGGAAAACTACTTGTTTGCTGCACATCTGTCCATGTGGATCAGTGGTAACTTCTATGCAGTAGAAAAAAAGGCTCTTTAAAAAAGAACAGTGTTTCTGTATTAAAATTTCCTCTCTCCAGTCCTGAGACACACAGAAATTTGCTGGATCAATGATGTAATTTGAGCTACTAAAATAGAATTTTAAAACAAATAAGATGATCAATGAACTGGTTATCAACTATTTGTCATAAGACAACATAGTTTTGGTGTTTTCTTTACTAGTTTTAGTTAGTTTTTCCCTGGTTAGTCAATAATATTTGACTGGGGGAAGCGGTTTCCTCTCTTTCTTTTCTGTCTGATCATACTAAACTCTGTGATTTGGGCTTCATTCCCAAATCCTTCTCTTCCTTCTAAGCTGGCTCTGCTTTGTCTTTGTTTAGTCTTCATTAATTATCTTCCTGAATATCTGATTAATTCATCTTTCTTCCCTCCCCATTTAATGGAAGATGCTGGGTCCTATAATCCATTACTGTGACTCTTGCATGAGAAATAATTATTTGAGCTAAAAATAATTTTTTGGAGGATTTTGAAGAGCTGTGGTTTTATAACAAATGCATCAGGCTTTCAGGATGCACGGAGGTAAATAAAGACTGAAAGAGTTTTAGGTCCTAGCAGGAGTTCCCTTTTGTCCCTGAGAATGATCCCTCATCTCAGGATCCTAGTCCTGGTGATTGGCATGGTGGGGTCATTATTTGCAGGTGCTAAAATAAGTCCATTGTAATAATAAGTAAATATAATAAGTAAAAACAGCAAGTTAGAAGGATGAATAATTTTAATTGAAATTAATAGTGCTCGTATTATTAAACTTTCAGTCATCCTAGAGGTGGACTGACGCTTTCCTGTATCGAGCATTGAACAGCATTTGCAAGTTAATAGCAATTACCAAGCACTGTAAAGTAGAAATTATGGAGCACTATTTTTTCTCACTAAAATTCTAGCATTATTAAGAAAGAAGCTCATTCAAAAGCTGTGTGTTTGCTCAGCTTCTACAAAGTGTTAATTAGCCACTTTGGTTGTATTTTAAACCCCTTCTGTGATGTCTTTCTCTATCTTTTTGCTTGTTCTTCTCATTTGCTTTGTCTCCCTCACTCTGAAACTCTTGCAGTTGTCTGCAGTTAAACTCTAACAGATTTTTGTCTTCTTTTTCCCATAAACAGATAGTGAATAACTATTTTATCATTACTATTTAAAAGTGGCTTTTCTCTAGTCACAAACTGAAATATGATATAGCTGTGACTTGCCAAGGAGGTCCTTCTCTTGTGAAGTGTTTGGACCAGATTTTATTTACAATCCTACACCAACTGCATTATGTTAGAACAGTATCCTGCCTGCTCTTGCTTCCATAACAAGGAAGGCCACATGAATATATTCATTTAAAACCTGGCACTCGTTTTAGTTCCCCCTGTTATGGGTTTTACAAAGACTGTTTTGCATATCTATTATGTTTTCTGCGTTTGGCTTTTTTTTCATCTCCTTTTATTTCTCAAGATGTATTTCACCTTTAAAAGCAGCATAATCCCACTGAGCTTGTTCCTCCATACCCTGCAGCTCCGGAGTGCCAGTCAGGCACATTTTCCCACTGTTTCCAGTGGAGCCCACTGCTCATTTGCATGCCAGAATATTTCCCTATTCTCAAAACAAGATGATTGTTTTGATGTGTGTTGTTATTTAGGCATTCATAAAGGTACTCTCTCTGTGGCTCCGGTTTTTAGTGCAGTTGTCATGTTCTTCTCATTCATATTCAAAATTCTTAAACTGCCACTCGACTGTACATGAAAGGAGGTATCCTGGATTTTTAATTCATTGCTTCCTTGGGCACTTCCATTGAGCCTGCCTGCTGCTCTTTCCTTCTAGCCTGTCTTAGAAAATAAATTTACTGGGAATTTCCTTTGGTGTTCTTCCCCAATTAACAGTGGAGGCCTACCAGAAATCAACAGGGGCTTTGGAGCAGACAGGAAGTGAGGAGAGCCAGAGTGCTGCGATGGCTCAGTTTTCTGAAGAGAAGGCTGGGGGCAGGTCTTGCTGACAGAATATTCTACATGTCAGCAATGGAATGTGGTTGCCTTACCACAATACGGATATCTGTGGATGGGTAAATCTGGAGCCTGGCTTTTCTCAGTGGTTTCCAGTGACAGGACAAGAGGCAATGGCCTCAAAGTGTAGTAGAGAAAATGGCTTTTGACTTCTACTGAGGATTTTGAAGAAGAGCTAGATTTGAAAACTGCTGGGCTTCTGAATTACTCTTGGTAAAATTTTCACAAAGTTGGAAGATGATTTATTAAACCTAGCAAAGGTTTCCAGTTGTTTAAACCAGAAGATTACAGCCTTCAATAGTGACAGTGTAGTTCATTTTTCTGAGTGCTCTACATATTTTGTCTTCCTTCATCTGTGAAGTTACCTAGGGGTACCTAGAAAAGCGTAACTAGTGGGGGTTTTTTTAGAAAGTAATTTTTAACTACCCAGTGGAGGAATTTAGATTCTTTGCTTCTACCTCACCTTTCTTATTGCCGCAGTTGGTGGTTTTCTAAAATAATGAATTCAATAGGAAATTAAATTTGACCAGGCAGATAAAACATTTGAGTAGGGTTTGGGGTTTTTTTTTGCCCCAACAGTTCCTTCAAATCAACTTATTATGAAGTACAGCCTTGAGTGAGAACAAGGGTGCATCTTGTCCCCAGGCAGGTGCAAAACACTGAGTGAAGCAGGGCAGGGATGTGTGGCACTTCCTCTGATATCCCTGCATTTCCGTCTATTTTCAGGTTAGATTTTCTGAGATAGATTTGGTTTCTTTTTAGTTAGTAATACATAATTTTTCCAAGTATCTATAAGCCTTCCCTTTGGCAATAAGCTGCCTGTTGTGAGAGAGCTCTCCCAGCTTTCCAGAAGAGTTTAGAATCCAGGGAAATGCTGAAAACCAGCTGCAAATTACTTGATGCCTGCAAGGTTGGGTTGGAAAGCCTTTATTCTTGTGACAAATATGCTGATTGAACAGCCCCGCATATTGCGGGGTAGTAAAAGTGTGTTAAAAACTGGGAAGGAAAGCAGAGAGCTCAATTCTGTCATGTGTCCAGATGCTCAATTATTTACACGTTGTATATGCATATATGTTATATATATGTGTGTGTGTGTCTGAACTGCCATAGAAAACATCGCTCTCCTTTTTTGACAGAAAAATTGTTTCAACAGGCTGTAAATTAGTGAGTGTTCATTATGAAATTAGGCAGTACAGAGTCTTCAAATGTCAGACAACTCAGGAAGAAGTAACACTGAGCTGAATACCCAAAGGGTTAAAATCTTCCTCTGGAATCTGCGTGTTTTCAGAGCAGATTGGAAGAGACATTGCTGTAATGGTAATTCATGCAATTCTGAAGAAGAATTTAGATTACAACTTTGAAGTGTCTGCTACAAGGAAATGTGATGTTAAGAACTTCAGTTATTAATCTGGGCTCCTGCACACCAGACAAGAGTTTTGATTGTAATGGGGTTTTCCTTCTTTAAGATACAAGAAAAATGTGAGCTGGAAAGATTTATGTACTAGGCCTCAGTGTCCTTAGATATTGCTGGTTTTTAAGATTGGTTCTTTTATGAATGTATTTTTCTTCCCTTTTCCATCTAAGTTGCATCTCTGGCTCTGGAAGTAAGGTTTTTCCTGCCAGTGTGGTTGTTGTCTTCCTTTGTTTTTAAATGCACTCACACTTAGTGTTCCTTTATGGTCCTGTCAAAACTGAGGTATATTATAAAAGAACGAGAGGAATGGAGACAAAAAAGGAATGGACTTACAGTAGTTAGAATTGACTAGAAAAAATACTTTAATTTCTTTTGTTTGTGCAAGTGATATTATGTTACATTGATCCTATTAGAAGGAAATGTGTTTGGTTGAGGCCCGTTGCTACAATCCTCTACATCAGAGGTTTTTCTGAAATAGAATCTTGGGATTCAAATGGAAATACATCACTATTTCCTTTATATGTCCCTGATTTTATTATTGGTATGGGAAGGCCATGTGGGAGAGCAGTAGTATGTGCTGTGTGTTTGGAAATCACCTGACAGAGTTCCTCCCTGGGAGGCTGAAGGGAGATCTCCAGACGATTGAGGAGTCCCAAACAGCTGCCTTGGCCACTTCTGCTGTATGCATGCACACAGGCCTTGGAATAACCCAAGTAAGACAAAGCCTTTTACAACCCATAATAATGCTGCATTAGAATTGCCAGGGAGCTCATTTTACAGCTCCTTCCAACTTGTCGGACAGTGAATCCAAAAAAGTGTCCCTGAGCCGTTTTTGCAGGTCCATGGCAAAGGAGATGTGACAACGATCCCCTGGGTTTGTCCTGGGATGTGAGCTCTGTACCAAGGTGGGTACAGTCTGGCTCTGCTAAAGCAGAAAGCCGATCCTTGATCCCAAGTGTTTTATTAGGTCCAAGCCGAGCTTGGAGCTGAGCCTCCAGAGGCAGTTTCAATTGCAACTATTCTTACTGACATAAAGCTCAGCCTAAATGAAACCCATTTCACTGCACTTGAGTGGGGTGAGCGGTACAGCTGGGAGCTCGTCACCTCTCCGTGTTCTTTATCAAGGACCCAGTTTATGGTGCAGTTACTTGTGAGTAAACACAAAAACCAACAGCCTTTGATTACCTGGCACTGCTTTCATTAGGAGATGCTTGAAAGAGATGCTATTCAGCAACATTTATTGCACTGTTTTCCTTGTGCACAGCCCTTTGTACTTACAGTATTCCCTGCAATACTTCTAATTTCTGCTCTAAGCCGTTCTGTTATTCATTAGTTAATCACAAAATGCATATATATGCAATGATGTATTAATATCATTGTATGATTCTATATTAAAATATTGCATCTGAATGTACAGGAAACATCATCGTGAGGGAATTTAGGCACGTGTAATAGTTTCACAGTTTTAATTCTAAACTAATTTTTACTAATATAGAAGTTGCTTGTCTTTATTACGATATAATGATGCTCGCAAGTCCATTTTGAAAAATGGAATGATGTAAGAATGATGCGACTAAGTCTGAATATCAGTACCAAGCCTTGTTCACTGCTCAGGCACAAGAAATGGTCGTGCTAGCATTTGATTTTTTTTTTTTAAATCATGGTTAAGTATTATTTAAGTAGGTCAGGTGTTATATGGTAGTAAATGGTATCTTTTGAGTATCATGGAAAAAGTTGAATCTGATGTACACAGCACTTAAGGAAAGGTGTGTTAAACATTACAGGAATTGCTGGAACCTTTACTTCTGTTGCATTAGAAGATGGCCAAAAGTGAAAATGAAGCACCTTTAGACTTGTGCACTGCCGTTTGCGATTAGACAACTGGGAATTAATTAGAAAAAAATTTAGTTGTATCTTTTCACCTGAGATTCAGTACTGACTTGCTTCATTTCTAGTTGTAGGCAGTCTAATCCCTTAATTTCATATCCTAGAAGAACTAATGGTAAGGAAAATGAGTTCCTCAAACATTTAAAAAGATTATTTGCATTACAAAATTTTAAGTTCTCAGCCAGTGTATTTGATTTACCATAGGCGTCATTATAACCTAGAGAGAGGGGTCATCTCTTAAGCTGTGGGCTCAATTTAAAAGAGGAATTGAGGCCCAGCTCAATGGCACACAAGATTTTGGGCCTCTTACTTGAGGTTTACACCTTTAGTATGCAAATACATCTCCCAGGGAAGCTCTGATTAAAAATAAATTAAATAAATGTGTGTGCGCCCTTTAAAGTCAACAGCATGCATGAAATTGTAAAATGATATTTTAATTAGGACACAGTGTCTGTCTGTCAGGAATGATGTATCTTAGTGAAATCATAAACTGATGAAAGAGAAGGTTCTTGTTTAAGTGTAAGTGATGACTGGATCACTCTTCCTGCCACAGCCATAACAAAGAAGCTGTTTTCAAACACATCTTTTTGGGGGGCTGTTCAGCTTGTCCTAGTCCAGAAAAGCAGCTGTTTAGGGCAGGGCTGGAAGTGTTAGCTGAGTCTGACCTCAGTGTTTCTTTGATGGGGCAGCTGTCACCTTCCCCTTCCATCTTTGCTGTTCATTTTTGCTACAAAACCTTCCCTTCATTTCCTTGTTGTTCTCTTCCAGACAAAAGTGTTTCTGCCCTTATCCAACTCAGTGGGCAAAGGAGGATTTTGGTGTGTTTAAGGAAATAAAAGCTACTTGGCAACTAATTTATGGAAACTGGTGTGCAACTCTGATGTGATCTAAAAAGGTCCAACTGCATAATTAGAAGCAGCTTTGCAAAAGAGCTTATCTGAAGAGCCAGCCTGTTCTCTCAGTTATGTCCTCTGCATAGTATGGAGGTGGCCCAGTACTGGAATCATTTGTTTAGCTCTTGTCTTTCTCCCTTCAGTTTTGTTTCGTATCGTATTTGCTGCTTCTAAAACCCTCTCGTGGGTGAGACTATAGTAGGATGAGTTGTTTCCATTTGTTACTGGATGTGGTTTAGCAGAGTGTGAAAGGAAAAAAATAAGTTTGCAGAATAAGAGTTTTAGGAAAGTATTTCTAATATTTCTAATCTCTTGGAAATGGCGATTGTTGTTCCTCTGTGGTGGATGAGGAGGGGGTAGGGTCAAAATTATTTACTTCAGGACCTGTTTGATGATGCTGTTTGCAGCCCAGCTGAATGCTGTCCTATTTTTTTAAATATGCAGGAAATCAATGTTTTTAAGAATTACTAGGTAACTGTGAATTTACTCAATGATGAGTAGTTTCATTAAAACAGAAAAAACCCCCGTTCTTTTAACTGATTTACTGCTCAGTACAAATGGTTTTAACTGTGTTACTGGTCAGTAAAAATGGTGTCAGTTCTGCTTTAAATCCTTCTTGGTATTTGGGATCTTCCAACATCTTCCAACAACTTGCTCATTTTAGCCTCAGTCTAGTTTTGCCCTGCAGGTTTTTGTGTAACTGTCTCCTATAACATCTATTTTAGCTTTCCTTTGTTAAATGAAAATAAGACTTTACTCATACAACCATGTTATTTCCATGCCTTAATTCTTACTAACAGAGTAATGGGTCAGTCCTAATCTTCTTTGTAGTTTCTTTGAGTGTTTCTCACTATTTGCTCTTAAAATAAAAAAAAGATCAGAGAAGTTCCAGGAGTAGTTTAAGGTTTCATCACCACTATCAATTCAACCCAAGTCTTTGTGAGTATAGGACTCCTTAATTTCTCAGTTCAAAGAGGGCTGATGGTTTTAACATGGTGCAAAAACTATAGCAATTAGACCATTTTCTCTTCTTCCAATGGCATTGATTTTTCACATCAACTTCCTACATGAGTGAATTTTCTTAATTTTATATAGTTCTTTGTTCTTGGACATAAAGCGCCAGAGTGACAAGATGCATCTTGATTATTGTGCAATCAGAATGTTGAAAGTTGAGATTCGTCTCTGATCTGAAAACTGCATCTCATGGCACTGGACTATGGTAATTTCCACATGTGGAGGTCATGGATAAATGGATGAAGTCAAGAGGTTACAACTTTGAAGAAGCCAGTGCCATTTGTTTTCTCTGTTAACAACTTTGCTTGAGAGGATGTACTGAGAACATTACAAGGCAAGATATTTGGAGGAAGACGGTGAAATTCTTGAATAGAAAAATGGCCAAGGCAATCTCTAAGGGACCATGTCACGGAACTCAAGATTGTAGGAATAAAAACGATCAGGCTGATATTCATCATCTCAAAAGTAAAAGATAGCTGTACAAGCTTTTAATATGCTGAATATCAGGTCAAAGACAAAGTGTTGGACTTCAGGTAATAAAACTGATTTAGTTATAATTAATGACACTTTGATTAAAATGGACCAGAAGGGCAGAAGAATTTTCCGTAGTGTTAATCACTTTTAGCAGGTTTTGGTTTTGTTTTTTTCCTTTTTTTTTAAACTGGTGAATATGATACTGAGAAACACTATCAAAAGATCTGCTGGCTAAATTAGACTGCTTCAGTATATTTTAAATTAGGTATGCCAAAACCTGAAAAATTGTTTCTTAATGTCCAGATAATACCTGCAGACCTGCAAGAACTCCCAGTTAAGGGAGTGTGGTATTGTAGCAGCATATAACCTGCTGTTAGTACAAAGAAGCTGTGTTGGGGTAAGCAGTGCTTCCAGTGGGGCTCAGATACCTGGTGAAAGATTGCTACCACGTGGGTGGAAGAATTAGTGCTCTTCATACTGGCTGCCCTTTCCATCTTGTAATTCAAAACAACAATCTGCATCCCCCAATTGGAAATTTGACTCCTAATTCTTTGGAAAAACCAATGGAAAGGGTTGTTTTAGCAGATGGATATTAGTGTGGGGAAAGCTATGGCAGTAAATGCCAAGGCACTGCAATGTGGGAGACTGCAAAAATGGTTTAAATCCATTTTTATTAATAATGTGACCTTTATGGGGGAAGTCATTCTGTGAATTTTGTGCAGCAGATTCTGACCTGTACTGGAAATGACAGGGAGGTTTTCAGCCCATGATAGGTGGATGCATTGAAAGGAAATGGTTGCTCATTTTTGCAGTAATCCTTTACTTGCCTTCTGTGAGACATCCAGCTCAGAACACGGTTACATTTTCCCTTGGGAAGAAGGAATGCGCCGTTTGTTAGAACTCAGTGTTTCGGATCTCGTTCTTCCTGGGAGTTTTTGGCAGTTTCATGGCAGTCTGGTCATAATGGATCCCTGACAGCAGATGGGACTTACTCAAAGCACCGGAGTAGAGAAAATCTTGGCCTGAGGCAGTCTGGGAATCTGGGCAGCCCTTTGGAAAAGGGTGATTCATGCTCAAGTTCAATTAGGTACATTCAGCTTTCCAGACTACTGGAGTTTAGCTAGAGGCTTTGGTTTCCACTCAAGAAGCAAAGAGCCAGTATCTCTTGGTTTTTTTTCTTTCTCCTGCCTTCTCTTTTTTTTTTTTCCTGACTAGGAAAGCTCCTTTATGAAACATATGATTAGTACTTGTGAGATTTTAGATTTGTGGTAACAGTCGTGGATCTCTAGTCTTACTCCTGGGAGGATTAACCACAACCATTCCAACTTAGAGGAGAGATATTATTGAAAAGGTTTTACTCACCCTTTTATGTCTGTCATTCAGCAACTTCAGCAGAAGAAATGAACCTAAGGAGATTAGGAATTGCATGCTATCCATATTTTCAGTATTACTGATAACAGTGTTGGTCTGTTCCCTGTAAATTCTAATGACTAAGATTTGAATAACAGTTCTTGGCTGTCACCTTTTTCAGTTGCCAAGTTGGAATAATTTAGGGGTTTAGAGAACTGTATTGCTATTTGGTTAATACCTGCTCCTTATCAGGAGCAGCATAATTTACTGTTGCTTGGATGAGACCAGCCTAGACCAATAAACCTCCATTTCTGCCTGTGTAAGTCTGTACTTGCTCAGTGGTAATGCATGCAAATCCCTGATGACGCTCCTGGAAACTGGTTGGTTTTTTTTTTTTTAGTTAATTACTTTATCTTTTTTACTGAAAACTGTTTTTCTCACTTCTTGTATACAGAATATTTAATTCAATGGTGTTTCTTGGAATATTTCAAGTAAAATGTGTGCTTATCTCCTTCACAAAAGTGAAATTCTCTGGAATTATTCCAAGGGTAAGAGAGAGCAGTAAGAACAATTTGAATTACAAATTCTAGTTCATCAGTTGATTTTCTTTGGGGGGGGGCGCATGAGTGTTAATTTGCATTAGACTGACTTTTCTTATAGTGCAGAACCAACCTCAAATGCTCTCAGGGCCTCTTACTAGGTAGAGGTGGATCCATAGGATTTATATTTCCATTCCAGGTAACAGTGCCAGCTTCCTGAAGAGAGACACTGTGCAGATCCTTGCATCTCTTTTCTCCAAGGTATTTTAGTGTCCTGATCTTCGGGTGTGAGCAGACCTTTATTCAGCTCTTTGCTTTCCTGTTTGTTCTTCCTGTTTCCAAGCAGGAATCCCTGTTTGAGATTTCAGTCGTGGGAGCAAGAACCGAATCAGCCAGGGGAGGGCTGGAGAGAACTGGGAGTTCAGATTACATCCGAGTTAGGATGAAGTTTTAATAGCTAAATTCCTAAATGAAGTGCTAATTGAGCCCCTCCTCTTTGAATAAGCATAGGTGGTTTCTTTCCCACCTACTTGCCACTTCTTTAGCAGATTTAATTATCACCTAGCTGGAAGGCAGGGACACTATTAGACCTAGAGAGGGGGGATGAGAGGGGGAAGTAGTCACTTTAATGAGATGGTGGAGTCAGCCAATGAAGAGTGCAGGTATAATTTGCTAGAGAGCTTCAATTTGTGTGTGTATAAATATATATATACATAGATATTTATTAGTGTACTAAAGGTGACATTCATTGCTGAAGCTTAAAACATCCAGCTTCAGTGAGCTGAGTGATGTTTTGTTTCCTTCCCATGTCTTACATAGCTTGCCTTCACTCCTTTCTGCTTTAAACATTCAGCTTTCTTCAGTAGTTATTACTTTTGTTAATACAATGTCTTATTATAAAAAGCAGTATTGTACCTGGATTTCACTTTATTAGGTCTCTTTGTATTAAATTGCTACTGTAGCTATTTGCTCTTATTAAAATAATTTATTTGTATTAACACTTTGATTTTTGAACTACGGGGTATCTCTACAAAGTATACTCTAATTTCATAAACCAATGGCTGTTTAGGTTAAAAGGGAAAAGAATTCTTCATTTCTTGGAGTCACTGGTTGTTCTTTTTTCATTTGACTTCACTTGTTCTAAGGATGGATGTGTGGCAAAGCAAGGGGATGACAGAAAGGAAAGAAGGTAATAGGTGTAGTAAGGCAGTTCTGCTCTGGAGTGGCATCACTCTAAATGGAGTTACATTGTAATCTGCATTGTTCTCTTCCGCTTTACTGGTTCCTATAGGAAAAAAAGATTCCCATTGCAAGCTGATGGTTAAGTGTAAACTCCCAAACATTTGGTTTCTTGAGACTGAATACCTTTGTCTGCTCTATTGCGTTGATTGATTCCCTTCAGTGCTGAATCCAACTAGTTCCTGGTCTCAGCTCTTCTGAATTCCTGCTTAAATTCTTTATACATATTCTCTACAGGTGAAAGGAAAAGTCTTTCCTCCAGCTTCACAGGTTAACCAGTATAAGAAGCAAGAAATGTGATGTTGGATTACTAGTAATTTCTGAATGCCACATCCCATTAATTCTGTACGTTCTCTTTCAACTACATGGAAAAAAGATGATGCAAAGTGTTTGGTTTGGCTTTTTCAGTACCTGTTCAATGAGCTACAGTCTTTTGCCTTGTTGTTTACCATCCTTAAGCTTGAAATTGATTTCTGTTTTCCTTATCAAAATCAGAAGGCTCCACACTGCAGCGAACAACCATTCAAAACACTGAGAGATGTTCCAGGCTTTCCATAACTTCCTCTATTTTACAGCAGCAGTGAAAGGAAAGCTGTCAATAACCAGTTTGCTGAGGTTTAGGAAGAGCTGGGGTAGCCAGTGGCTCCTTTCATGGGAGTCATTCCATATCCTGCATTACCCTTACTGCAAGGCAAGGACCAAAGCTGCATCCAGTTGGCAAGATGCAGCAGCGTGGTGGATTTGCACAAGGAGCTAATGATATTTCCGTTTGCTTTTTTTGCTCCTTTCTTAGTAGTTGCTCATGTTCATGTCTTGTTTCAATCTCCTGAGTACTGGATTTATGTCTCCACAGCACTATCTACCCTGACCTTAACATCCTGCTCCTACATGTTGGTGGCTGGCTTATCACTGTGCAGCTGAAATTATTTTTTCCCTTGTGCATCATTTTACAACAATCCTTCCTGAATTTCATCTGCCATTATCTCACTCCATCCCTTGGCTGCAAGGTTTTCCTGCACTTCTTCACAGTCAGTTCCCATCTTTACCACCATGAATAAGAGGAGCATCCTGAAAGTTTGTCATCACACTCTCCGCTCCGTTTTCCAGATAAGTTAAAAACATGCTGAACACCAGGGTCTCTCATAAATCCTGTAAGACTCTGCTGAGAATCTCTCTTTGGAGAGAAAAATGGCTTTTACACTGACCTTCAGTATCTTCCTTTTTTAATCAGCAATTTTATTCATGGGAGGATCTTCTTTCTCGTGACTGCTCAGCCCGTTTGCAAACACTTTTAAAGATTGCTGTAGGAGGCTTTTTGGCAATCTGTGTATGTGCATTAACCTCACCTCTCTTACACATACACAGGTAATCAACGTGTTTTTCATGCATGCCTTGCATTTATATAAGCTGTGCTGATTCCTGTGTACTAGATCCTATTTATTGTGGCTTTGCTGATTTGTTTGGGCTTTTTTTAATAGCTTCTAGTAATTTCCTTGGACTGGATTTCAGAGTAATTGGGAGAAATAAAAATAATAAATAGTAATATTAATTGGGGAGAAATCTTACATGAAGTTATATTTAGAAGTCTTTACAGTAATCTCCTAGTGTTCTGCCATCGAGGTGGATTAGCATGACGTTGCATACCATGCATAAATAATTATTTCATTTTTAATTACCAAGTGCAAACCCCCTGAATTTGGTGTCTTGATTGTTGTTCATGCTGCCATGAACTTCAGACCTGACACTTTGTGCTGCAGTTTCTTTGACACACTGGCTGTGCAAGGGAGCTTTATCTTCTGTGAGGGTTTCTTCTCTGCTGTGGCTCCCTAGCAAATTTTACTTAAGGGAAAACAAAGCATTCCAAGAAATCCTTCCCGGTACGGCATGAAAATAAGGATCCTGTTCGGATTGCACTTCAGAGCAGACGTGACCTTGCTGAGTTTTGGACAGATCAGTGAACAGCCACAGTGTCCTCAGTCATTTAAATCATTTTCACAACAGTTTTCTTGGGAGCTAAAATATAAAGTGCCAGCCTTAGAATTATCTCACTTTCTCATTCTTCCTTTCCAAGTTACAATAAATAAATAGTTATGCAGTTACACATCTCAAATCAAAAAATGGAGTCACTTCTGGGAAGTGAGTTTCTGACAGGAACTTGTTGCCTTACTGCTGCTGGTCAGGTTTTTGAAGGAGCAGAGCCTTTGGAATACAATACAACCTTTGGGTCAGCTCCCACTGCCCAGCACTGGAAACGACCTCTGCTGAATCCTCAGAGTAATGGGCTTCACTGCTATTGTCCTTTCTGGAGTTCTGGAAGGAAGCTGCTAGTGGAACTAGAGCTGTTCAATGACCTGATGCTCAGCAGCTGATGGAATGATACAGTATGACCTTAGAGCTTTCCATTTCAGCTCTGTTGAGTCAAAATGTATTAGATGACTCAAGTAACACAGTGTCCAAATATCCATTGTTTTAAATTTAAATAAAACTTTTAAAACAGATGTATTATTACATATGCAAGCAAATTTTATCTCCCACCTCCCAAAAAATAAACAAATTACTAGAATCAAGATGTGTACAGGACAACTTAAATGTAGTGATATAAAAAATAGCAGAAAACCCTTTCATCTTAAGAGAAATTACAGACTTAAATAAGCTTTCTCTAGTACTTGTACAGAGGAAAAACTCAAGTGCTCCAGAGGATCGGTGCATTCTGTTTTGAGAGCCTTATGCCTGGAAGCAAATTGTAATTCCCAGATATTTATGTTTGCACTGCTTCACCTTTTTATAAAGCATGTGTAACATGTAACTAAATCTGAGATGACACCCCTGGTTGCAAATGCGTTTTGCAAAAGCAGAGCTGTGCTGCAGGAAATTAAGTAAACAGTCATTCCAGCCGTATAGCAAAGTAATGGGAAATGTTCTTCCTGCTAATTTACACATGCAAATTAGATCAGGTTCTTGTATCAATAAATCAATACAGCTTAATGAATTCCTTGGGTGGAATTCTAATATGGGAAGCAGAGTTTGTTAGGAAGAAAATGGTCTGTACCTTTAGTTTAGATTGTGTTCTCAAATCATGCCCTGGAACATTGTGGTCATTTTGTGGACAGGAGAGTTATCATCACCAAACTCACTTAGCTTTATGGTAAACACTTTATTTCTCTAAGCCCAGCATCCTTACTTGTCCCTATTCCTTTGACCTGAGCACTCCCATGGTTTTCCCGTGGTGTGGCCAGCACCAGTGGCATTTTCTGCAGATGCCTGCGCATGATGATTTATTTTGTTTCTTTACCCTTCCCTTCCTTTGTCACATACTCACCACTGCATGGCCACAGGCAATGGGGGTTTCTCACTCGTGTCCTTTGCGTTTTTCTGCCTTCAGTGAACTCAGGTTTACAAACTTGAGTAATCATTCCTTTCAGAACTCATGCTAATGACAGAGACTCGATGGAGGCATAATTTTCTGGACTCAACTAATTTTAATCGTCTTGGTTAGCAGTCATCCTGCCACTCTTCTTAGTGACCTAAGGAAAGGAAAATAGTTTAAGTATCTTAACTTTAAGCATCCATACTCATATTTAAGTTGATGCTTCAAAAAGTGCTTTAGTGATCATCCAAAATAGAAGGCAATACTCCTTTTTTTGTGAGAGTTATATTGACATTTTATGTGGTTTATATAATAGAGTGCACCTAGAACAAATAGAGGAAATTTGTTCCTTTAGTGGTTAATAGTGCTTTCTTTGCCTTGCTGCTTTTAGTGGCACAAAGTTCAGGCCATCCCATCTGCTATCCTTATCCAATAATGCATAACACATTGATCTACTTGTATAAAAAACACTAACTGGAAAGAGATGTTTTAGATGACAGATGCTGTGAGTCAAAATAATGATCATACATTTTTTTGAGCTCTTAGATTTTTTTTTTCTCTGCTGAAAATTGAAACTTACCCAAATGGTATTACCCCAAATGTTTTCCCAGTGTGTGGTTGTTCGGGTTTATGATTTGGATTGCCTGTCTGCTTTTTCATGGTTTTCAAGTGACCTCACAGGACCAGTAATCGAGGTAATCCAAGCTGCACATGGCCACAAGGTAACTACACAAATGTATGGTCATCTGAAATGGTTGGGTAAGGATTGTCTCTAAATAGTCGTTTGTTGAGGGTTTTGAGATGCTTTTTGAATTTCAGCAGTTAATGCTATTTACCTTTCTTGGTTTGTGTTTTAAATATGGCATCAGCATTCATCCTTGAAACTGCTGTCACAGCTTTTTAAAAGCATAGACTTCATCAGCATCATAATAAAATTGATTTTACAGACTGATATTGGTTGAGGTTTTCTTTAATTGCTTGCAAAGACAGCCTTCTTTCTGAGGCTGAAAGATGAGGAAGGACAATAATATTGCTTGGCCCACAACTAAGAGCACCAAAAAAAGATCACAACGGTTTCTATAAAATCTCAAATGAAAGCTTAACTTAACTAGCAACCGACGTTGTGAAAAATGAGCAGTTTTATAATGTAGTCTTTGAGTTGAAAGGAATGGGGTTTCTTTGCTGGCACTTGATGATCAGTGTGGTCAAGGACGAGGGATTGCTTTACTGAAAAGGGCTGTTCACAGTCAGCATTTCTAAATCATCCCAAAGTGAAAGGCGTAATGGAGAGGGAGGCATCAAGCTGGAAATTGTATGATAAAACGTGGTAAAAATAGCAGGATCTATGGAGGGGGGAGTAAAAGTTCTGAATGACAAATCTTGCAGAAGATTTTTATGTTATGGTACAAGTGTTGCAGTTCTGAAGAGGACACATTGCATCTTTTGATGTGTTCCTGTAAAGGATTTTGGGGTGAATTTTAAAGAACTATGTGGAGGTTACTGCCAAAGATATCCAGGCACTATTACAGGTTGCAGTGAGAACTCATGGATGCCCATCCCTGGAAGTATCCAAGGTCAGGTTGGAAGGGGCTTGGAGCAATTTGGGATAGTGGAAGGTGTCCCTGCCTGTGGCGGTGGGATGGAACAAGATGGTGTTAAAAGTCATTTCTAACCCTAAGCATTCTATGATTCAAAGGTCTTAGTGAGCAGCTTGTCCTCTCCTTTTGGAAATACATACTGTTCTTTTATTGAGGTGTTGGAAGGATGCAGCTTAAAAAGAAACAAACATGCACATACTAAACCCACCTCTCCTCAAGTTATGTACCATAGAGAGAAAAGCAGCAGGAGTCGATTCCCCTTTAGAAAAATACCTGTCTCACATGAAAAGCATTTAAACCACAGAACAGCTCTGAAGACACTTGACCTATCAGCAGATGATGTGTCCTGTCTTTAACCTACTGGCAGTATTCCAGGGAATGTTTCAAAGTCCTAAGGCATAACACAGGAATATAAAGATTAACTGTGTGAAACATAGGTGGAATTACCCTGGTTTTATCAGGGAAAATTTCACACCTGTCAGCCACCTCAGAGCAGAACTAGTTCAGAGCTCTAAATCATCATCCACAAAGGTTAAGGGCATAACAAATCTGGTCTGTGCTAAATGTGATTACTGCAAGTAAGTAGTACAGCAAGGAATTTTGCATGAGGACTGGTAGC
Organism: Petroica traversi; assembly: GCA_025920805.1. Taxonomy (NCBI): domain Eukaryota; kingdom Metazoa; phylum Chordata; class Aves; order Passeriformes; family Petroicidae; genus Petroica; species Petroica traversi. The sequence goes on from JAHLSL010000020.1 coordinate 26,088,246, forward strand.
TCGGGTACACTGCAATGCCACCTGAGTCAGTGCTGTGGTGTTCTCAGAATCCCTCTTTGCTCATTTTTAATAGACCTATTTGTATTGCTATAAAACAGCTGTCAGCTTTTTTGTGCAGTCTTGTGACAGGGTAGTCCGGCCTTTAAACCACAGCAGTGAAAGAAAAAAGCTCACTTACAATGGTTGAATAGAGATTTGTGTTGTGATATTTGTATGGTTCTTACTCCCTCTAAATGCTTTGGAGAATTAAAGAAAGGATGCATCAGTGCTCATATTTCCTTAAAATCAGATGTATCAAGTCTACTTCATGCAATAATACACCATCATGTTCTGTGCAGCTCAAATATAGAGTGCATTGTCTTTTATGGTGACGTCCTTCAAAACATTCACAGAGAATTTAGGGAGCCATTTTCCAGTGTTCCTTCTGGGCTTTTTGGAAGGATAGGTTTGAACAAAGGTACTTTTGACGAGCAAAATCTCTGCTCAGGATTATTATTACTAAATTCCTGGAAGGTGAGGCAGGCAGGTGTCCATCTGCTGCTGCACCTATGGAGATGCCATTTGAAATATGTACTTTCTAGTGGGTATCCATTAAATTCTGCTTCATTACATTCAAACAAGCGCCTCAAGAGCAAGTTGAGAAAGGAAAGGGAAAGTTTGGGTGCAGGGGGAATCAGCCTCACCTTTTATAAATCACTTGGATGGCGCTTCCTGCCCTTGCAGCCTGTCAGAATTTTGTTTACAAGGAGAAAAAGGCAGTGCAAGGGGCATTCAGCAATGTCTGAGAAGCATCCTGGTGAAATAGCCATGTGTTTTCACAAACTTTATCTATGAGATTTTAAACTATTTCCCAAAGTAATTTCAGCTCTAGGTTAATGCTGAGACAGATTCTGGAAGGGGGGGTTGGAACTGAAGGTTGTGCAGTGTCTTTACAGTCCTGAACAAGGCTTAGGTTGTTTTTCTCCTCAATTCCCAGCTGGCTCCATGTGCATTCTCAGTTGAGTAGCCTGCTTGATTATAGACTTTATGATTAAATGGCTGAGCCTTACTGTGAAGGTTATTTGGTATTTTTGCCACTGTTTGAACTCGGCAGCAGCAGACAGTCTGTCCCCTGCAGTGGCAGTGAAGGCTGGAGTATCATTTGAAATGCCTGAGGACAAATCCCTCAGTGCATTTCCATTGTGCTGAGAGTAGCAAAGCCCTGGAAACTCTGGGGCAGGGGCAGCTTGCGCTTATCCCAAACTTTTCCACGGGAAAGGATGTGGGAAACAGAGGGAAATGTCACTGTGTGGTGCACGGTGCTTTAGCAGGATACATTTCTAGACTCCTGGGAGTTCTTCCATGGGCAGTTCTGAGAGCACACATACATTAAATGGCTGGTTTGGGGGGTTGTAGCCAAGCCTCTGTAACCCTGGGGTGTGACCAGTGTGCCCATTCAGCTGAAATCGTTTTTAGGATGGAATCACAACTGAGAGGAACCTACTGTGGACAAAGAGGGAGGATGGAAATGTATGTGTTATGATAGCGAGGAGGCCAGTGGCTGAAATCTGCTGAGATTTCCTTGTGAATAACGAAGTAGTAGGCAAGTGTTCAGGATGAAAAACAATAGAGATGACAGTGGGACAGAGGGCCTGATGGAATTCTTTTAACAGGCACTGAATGGAATTGAGGCACCTGAAGTGTTACAGCAGACTCTTCTTTATAAGTTTTCTTAATTGTTATTTATTACTACTCCATGGAGCTTTAGGTGTGCAGAGACACACAGAAAAAATCATAATCGACTTGGTTTTCCCGATCTTTCAAAGCATTCATTTTAATCATTTCACCCCAACAGAAGCACTCTAGCCCACATCTTAAATTGGTTTTACTCTTATTTTGGCTCTCGTCTTACACATGAACAGCTTACATACCCTTTTTAACAAAACTGCGCTGCTGTGTTCCAGCAAAGCCCACAGATTAACTCTGCAGATGCTGCTGATTAAGGGTTATGTTCTCTGAGCCTTATTTCAGTTCCTGACCTGAAGTTCCTGACCTGAAGTAACACAAAAATCCCTTTTCTATGTGTACCTAACTGGAAGTTGTTCATTTTTATCTCTGTTTTCTTCATTTTGACTCAGTCCTTCAGCAGTACTTTGATAGCTTAGATGCTCTGTGAAATACCCCTCCCCAAAAATATCAGATTAAATGACAGGTAAAGGCTTTTTAAGGGAAGAACAGGGTTTTAAGTGGATTCCCACTGATTGACCTGCTGTCAGAATGAATGAGGGGGAATGTTGGTGGGAAGAAATGGGAAAAATCCTCTCTGACATGAGTGGGGGGACAGGACAAACTACACTGGAGCGTAGAAAACATATTTCCACTGAAATAATAATAGGAGTTCCACAGAAATAATAATAATATTGTGGCTGATATCAGGGTCAGGCTTCTTCCCATTGGTCTGGAAGTCAGTGTTCTTCATTATATTAAGCCAGACAAGGATTAAGGACATGAGGGATTTACGTTTTCACACTGGTTTTATGGCTTCATCTAAATATTATGGGTTTTGTTGCATTACTTTTTTTTAATAACACTTATTTTTATAAGAGTGGGTGAATAAAAAATAGAGTTCTCAAGAACCAAATAAATATTTTAAAATTTTAAATACAAAATTCATGTATTTTAAATGGACAAAAAAAAAATCTAAAAGGTATTGTCAAGTATGTTTTATAAGCAGCACGCAGGTGACGTTTGGAGAAAAAAAACATTTGAGTGACTTGAGTCTGAACTGTGAGTGTTTTTTGGATGCTGAAAACATCTACCCTTTCAATGTACCAATAAATATCAAATATAATTTGGTATTTTATTTCACCCATTTCTTATTTTTTCCACTGCTGTCTGCTCTCTTTCCTTATATTTGTCAAAACACAGACGACATTAAGCACTGTAGCTATTTCGGTTGGTTACCTGGCTGGCCAAAATGTAATTTTTACCTCTAATCCCTGTTCTGGAAACTATGGGACCAGGAACTTTGAGTTTCTCTTTTTTGATCCAACCATATGCAAGCCTAGTTTTCTTTATTAAAACTGTGTTTCATGTAATGTGATTGTAAACAGGAAATCTATCACCCTCCCTGTACGTTCTCCCGCAAATAAAAGAATTGCTGCAGATAGTGATTATCATTTTCAATCTGGAAAAAAAAAAGCCAGTGTTGCTTTGCTTTTGTGGCCGATAAAATAAAAACAGCTGGGTGGAGTACAGTCTTCATGACTTAACCAAATATATTGGAGTGAGAGGGAGAACAGCCAAGAAAAAAATAGTTAGCCTGAGGGAAAATAGCACTGGATGAAAATCTAGATAAAGGGAAAAAACCCCACTAAAAACTTGAAGGTTAGCCATTTTATTTCCATTTATAAAATATAGCCCCCAAATGTTTGTTTTTACCACAGCACAAGAGATTTTTATCTTTTCTCAACTTGCAGTAAAATACAGAGGTTAAAAAAATAGGAGTTGTGCATTTGTCCTTGGGAACTTTCATGAGCACAGATAATAGTTGCTTGTTTACTTTGGGCATAAACTTTACATTGCACATTATTTTTTCTTCTTTCTCTGGGCACAGGATTTAAGTCTATATGCATGGATTTCTAGTTTGACCCTACGTTTGAATGCTTTCTGCTGAGGACAGCAAGTACAAAGAGAATGTGGAAGGAGCAGACATAGAAAATTAATTTAATAGCAGAAAGACATATTCCATTGAGAAAGCTGTGCTAATCATGGAGCATGTGCTACATGATTTGCATAATGAAGTGCTGAAAAGTCATGAACTATGAAATTCAACATCTCAGACAATTTTTATTCTTTCTTCATCTATCTGTTATTGTTAGGTCTTTAATTATATGATTTTAAGTGTTAAAAATGCACAAGTTGTAATTAGAATTTAGCTGCATGTCCACGTATGGACTTCAGAGATTGTGCTACTATCAGAGCAGCAAATCAAAAGAGAATAATAGGGCATGAGTACAAAGCACCTTTCCTGTTTATTTTAAATATATATTTATGTGGTTTTAGCACAGATTAATTCAGGTAGCTGTACCAAACAGAGCGCTCAGGAAACAGTGCCATTAAAATGTTATGGATTTAATGCCCAGCTCATCTACCTGTTCTGCTCTAGCCATCATCATTTCTTTTCTGAAATCTCCCCATGACTCTTAGGCACAGTGGTGGCTGTTACTTTTTTCACTTGGAGCCGCTCCAGCTGTACTGTCATTGTCTGTGACTGACACTCTCCTTCAAAGCTGCCTTCAAACCATTTGGGCCTTCTCATTTGCTGATGCGTCAGTGTGACAGTCCTGGCTACTGTCACAAAGCCTGAAACCCAGAGAAGAGAGCTTAAACTTTTTCTTGATGTTTATAGTTGGAATAAATTTTTTTTTTTTGCCTATTTTAACTGCAGGATGGGTGGATGCAGAGCAGCCATGGCTGTTCTTTGCGGGCTTTTTATTTCCAACATCTGATCCCCTCTGTACTTTTTACGGCATTGCAGTGAGCCTGACCAAAAAGTAGCTTTGTTATTCTGAAGGAGCATCCAGCCCTTGGCCATCCTTATTTTTTTTTCTTCAGTTGTTCTGCAGGAATTTTAAAGATCTTCTTCAATGCCTGGTTTTGTTCTGATCTGAGCCATGTGTTTCTGAGCCTATCTAGGAGCACTTGTCTGACATTCCTTGATGAAAGAGTCACTGAATGCACGGTCCTTGGTGAAGACACCCACCATGAGCAGGATTGTTCTTTTTTGCTGTGGTACCAGCAATTTTAGTTTTCTTTGCTGAGTGGAGCAGGTTATAGGATAAAAAGAAGCTGAAAGTGAAGCTCTTTTACAGTGCAGCACAGAGCAGCGGTAGAAGCGCTTTTCTGGAAAAGAGATACAGTGGCGGAAATGATTTAAACTAATGACCAGTTTTTAGTTCTGGGCAATCATCCGAGCCATCTCAGAATCCTAGACTTGAATCCAGAGGAGCACAGCAGCTCCTTTTCCTAGTGGAAGCTGCTGGGGATCCAGCCAGCTCACTTGCAGGTGTAAGCACCACTGGGATGTCAGCCAAGGAGGGGTTGTCCTGTGATGCTCTTCAGCATTCCTGCCTTGCCCTCTCTCTCAAAAAATCAGGCTACAATGGGGTCCAGCAGCAGGCCTTATCAGTTTAATGGTGCCCCACAAATCCAGTGCCACGGCTGGCTTTGTTTTGTCTGACAATTGTATCAGCTGATCTGAGAAAGAATATTACTCTTCCCTGGAAATCTTGGTTCATTTGGAAAAGAAGCTGCTAAAAAAATTAATGGAAGCAGAGAGGGGATTTTGTAGAGCCCTTAATGGTCACATCCAGAATTCTTTTTGAGATATTCTGCCAATAATTTTTTTAGCCATTGAAAAATATGTTTTGATAATAACAAGTCTGTGCAGAGGAATACATATTTATCTGCAAATTTAACAAGATATGAATATACCTCTTGCTGCAGGCCAAAGTAAATTTGTAAGTTATGTGAGATTTTGGTTGTGCATGTGTAAAATGATTGTTATTAACTACTAGGTAATTTTCTTTCTTTTCCTGGCTGTAAAATCTCTTAACAGGAAAAAGTGCTACATTAATAATACTACAACAAAGGGAATCATATTTATGACCAGAGGAGAACAGAGGCTGACTCCCTGGAAGGTAACATTTCACAGTTTATGTTGACAAGGAAATATTTATGACTGGGATCACAGAACGCCAGCAAAATCGTCAATATGGGATCCTATAATGGTGTGAAAGAAAAATTCTTCCTAAACAACATTTTGCAAACTTAGTTTAACTGGCTGATGCCTTGTTAATTTTTGTAATGGATGGTGACAGTGGCATGAATAAGATATATTATGTTAGTCAAATGGAATGCATGTGCTGAATGCATAAGTTTAACCATCCGTACCTGCACAATAAACCTAATTAAATGGTGTGTCATCAAAGATGATTTAAATGAAAAGATAATGAAGCAAATCACATGAAAAGTGTTCAACAAAATTTATTCTGAAAGAATAGGAAAGGTTATTATAATTATAGAAGTAGTCCTTCATGTTAATCACTTTTTAAAATGTCTCATTAAAATCACAAACTTCAGAAAAACCATGCAAACTCAATTTTCAACTTGGGCCAAAAAGTTTTTTGTTACCTCTATTTGCAGAAAGGAATATGTAGTTTTACTAATGTTGAGGGAAAGTTTCAGGTCTATGCAGAAATTTATGGCTTACGGCTCTTCACTTTGTGTGTGGACAGGATCCTGGTTCTCTCCCCTGCAAACGTTTCCAATAGAATTTAGTGCAAGTCTCTTGCAGATGATAACATGATTTCTACCACTAATGAGAAAAAAGGCATTTTTATTGAGTCACCTGTCAATACCGTGTTCAGAGTAGTAACAAGCATTTAAAGTGAAAGAGAGAAAAAGAGATTTGGAGAGCTCTTCTGAGCCAAGAAGTCGTCTGTTTTTCACCCTTCAACGTGTTGTTTGCTCAGTGCAAGAGACATTTGGCAGTGAAGCGCCTCTCACCAGGCTCTGTACTGTAGGTGTTTAATTGTCCAGGACAATTGCTTGTCTGTGAAAGATGATGCTGAATGGCACTGGAGCTTGAGTCAGTTTCTCCAGAAAGCTGAATAAAATGTATTATTAGTCCCCAAGGTAGCTAAGAGGGCTTTCTATAGGAAAGTTTAATTGACCTTCCCCTTATTGGAGGTTACATGTAACCTATTCCTTAAAGCTGTGGGAGGAGAACTAACAGCCAATTGTGTTTGTTACCCCGATGAAATTCAAGTGAGTACTGAGCCACAAATTGCAGAACCAGGGTTAGATAACATCCCCCTCTGATGTGTTTGAGGCATTTCCAGTTTCTTCATTCCACTATTTGAACTAATTATTGTACCTTTTTTCCTTGGAGCTCATTCTCAGATTTCTCTACTTTCTCCCCAGCCAAATTGCTCGCCACTTCTGCCTTCCCCAACGCAAGCACATGTTTAGGCCACTTGTCCAGTTGAAATTTATTAAGTTTAGCTTTTTATTTCAGGCCTATCTGAGCACCATTGATATTCTGAGATGCTGCTGCAACGCTGGTCTTTGCTGTTATTGCTGCTCTGCACTTACTCCCAGCAGACAGCATAGCCAGACTGCCTTTAAAGCCTTTCGTGCATTTCAGGGGCTGAAACCAAACTGCAGTGAAGAAAACCTATGCAGATACTTTAATCATCATCAACCAGATTAAGGTAATAGTTCTTCAACAGCTCTAGCATGCGCAGCAAGGTGTTGCAATTAATAATAACTCTTGATGGATTCTTCCTGAAATATCCATCAATAGTTAAAATCTCCATGGTTTTAAAAAATATTTCTGCCATGTTTATCCCTTCAGTGCTTTCCTGGCTGAAGTGAGGCAGTGCAGTGGTGTTTAATGAGATCACAGCCGTGTCTGAAGTGTGACCTGTTGGCTGGCAGAAGGCAGATACTTAAGAACAAATCCCAGCAGGTGGTTTAGCTTTTAAAATAAGGTTTCATTTCCACAAAGATTCTGAGATCTATCAGCAAAAAAGGCAGGAGAGAGAGATTGCAGTGCACCCATCTGAATTCAATCAAGAAGTTAAACTTATTGTAACAAACATAAAGCTTTAGTTACAGAGAAAGGTACTGTTTCCTATGTATTTTGTGAAAATCAATAGGGAATGGCAAATCCCACACTCCTAACAATTCTGTGTCAATATTTTGTTAATGTATCTAACTTAATATGTTAATGTGTAGTCAGCAATCATTTTATCAGAAGTACTATAATGTATTATTATTTCCAAGCAGAACTTCAAACTAAATGCTTAATGACTTTTTTTTTCTTGTTAAACTAATTTCCTAATCACAAACAATAAAGCAAGAAATGAAAAGGTTCTTTGTGGGCAGAGCATCTGAAGTAACTTCAGCTTCTAGTTGTGATCTTTGCAGAAATACTGCATTTCATTTATATGAAAACTTCTCTCTTTCTGATCAGAGATGAACACTTAAAATTTTAAAACTTGGCTCTAGTCAGAGTACTTCCCTCCCCTTTAATATGTCATAGCTGTTTTTTGTGGTGGTGGTTTGGTTTTTTTAAAAAGGGCTGTCTTCTCAGAGAGTTGTATTAATTCCAAGTGTTGTCTTCTGCCTGGGAGGTGCTTTGAATGCTCCTCATGATAACTACTTAGGTCTTAGATTCTTAAATATGACCTTGAACTGGTGATAGAACTGCAGAACCTTAGGATCTGTTTCTTCTCCATTTCCCTTCACTGGTAGCTGGTCCCAAAGATGCAAGTACAGTGTCCCTCTGTTTACTGAGGTGCCCAAATATTCCTGCACCAGAAATACTCACAGAAAAAAAAATGTGCACAAACACCTAGGTGTCCTTTGGCTTTGAGACAGCACCTGTAAAGGGTCAAGTCACTGTGCTACAGACTTCCTGTGCCTTGGGGGAAATCTTATGGATTTTGTTAATGAACAGTACAGGCTTCTGGGGTCTGTCCTCTCCTTGTTGCAATCAGTGTCCCTGTATTTGAGATTTTTTCCTGAGATGCAATCAGACACATGAATTATGTTGCATCTTGTGTTCTGCAGTGTAAAGACAGATTTTACCACAGTCAATATGCTCTCAAATTTGAAACTACTTGGGGTACCAGTTTTTTGCCGTGTCTTTTGGAGAATGAAATTGCATACAAAGCTGTTCAATTTGCACACATTACATGTGCGACCTCTTCTGCAGACAGGTCTCTCTGGAGTCATGTGCTCTGACCAAAAGAAAATGACATTGTTACATTCCTCTGATATAGCTTTTAGATTTATGGTTAGAAAGCAGTATTTTTACTAAAGAAATATTGACAAGATCTTGTGCTATGCCCCTGAGGAGCAGGACAAAGTGTCAACATAAAGCTCGATGAATGGCTCTAACTGTGAGGTGACTCTTCCGAAGAACACAACTTTGCAGGCTGTGGTTAAAGGAAAGAAGAGCTGATTCCAAGGGAGGATGTGAAAAACTGTGTAAGCCAAGTGACATGATTCCATCTGCCTGATTTGGGTGACTCCCAAGCTGAGGCAATGTTTTTCTTGCTTGTCTTTTACAAACAAAACATGGACATTTCCAAGGACACAAGTGGCTGAAACAGTTTGTCCTTGTTCAGGCTGTTTGAGAGCTGACAAGAATTGCTGCCCAAATGCCCTGAACCACAGCCTGGGAGGCCTTGTTCAGCCCTGGACTCAGGGTGGAAGATGCCATTTGCTGATGTACAGAGTCCAGCTTTCCTCCTTTTTCATTTCGTATCAGTCCTGGTAGGACTAAAAATGGAAAGGTCAAGCCAGAACATGGTGCGTTATAGGAAATATTAGCTCAGCTAGCAGATGGATCTGCCTAATCCAAGGAGAAATGAACTGGGTGTTATTACGGATTGCTCTGCTACTTCTTTTCTCTGCAAGGCTGTTACTGTTGGAAAGTGTTACTTAGTGTTGTTTCATTTATGCCTAGGAGAATATGTAGGAACTTTGGTGGAGCACGTTCCTGTTCGTCCTTCATAAAAAGAGAAAATAATGCATCCATGCATAAAAATCCCTTTAGGTCAGGATTCCATTTGGGAGCATCTGGGCAACTTTGAAAGCTTTATTAGAGAGCGATGAGGTGTGTTACCTGAAACGCAAAGGATAGATAGTAAATTACCTTGTCAATCTTGCTTCCTCTCCTTCCCTCAGCTCTGTTGCCTTTTCCTTTCTGTTATTTAAGCTGCCTTGTACAACCTCGCACTTACCCTTTAGAGGAAAAGTGAGTCCATCTGTCCTTTCCTCTTGGCACTGAGATTAATACTGCACTGTCAACATGTTGTTTACCTCCCCGGGCTGGCCCAGGCGTTTCTGCGAGGAAGGAGGCTCACCCTGAGTGGTTTGTCAGTGCTTTCAAAAAGCGATTGATGTGCTCTGGTACAGGGGAGCAGAGCTGTGTTACTGCCATGGTTACAATTCCCCCTGGCTAACAGATAGAGTGGTCTTTTCCCAATAAAAGTGTGCGTCTTGTAGCCAAAATGGTGCTTTGAAAACACCGAACGCCTCCTCTTTTCTTTGTTACGCAGCAGCCTCCTCAGGATGCAAAGCAACAGCCTTGCTGGTCGCTTGGATTAACTTGTGGCCTATGTGTTTCCTACCTTTTTATCTTTTCAAGTGACTTCATGGAAGAAGACTAATCTTATGCCTTATGTTGGTTTTACGTTTTTCCACTGACAACGTGGAAGCTTTGTTGAGAGGCGTTTATTATCAGAGGCGTTTATTGTTTGTTTACTCGGAAATGGAGAGTAGTCCTGGGTCTCCAGGAGCAAACTGCTTGGCTGTCAGTGCTGTGACACGAAGGCAAAAAACCGCACCCCGTGCCTCAGGCTCTCAGGCAAAAGGTGTTGGCCGGTTTAGGGGTTTTCCCCAATTTCGCTTTGGGCGAAAGTGACGCCGGGCCCGGGCTCCTGCTCCCTGTCCCCTCAGAGGGGCGCTGCAGCCGCCATTTTGTGGTGGCCCCGCCGGCGCCATTTTGTGGCAGCCACGCGATGGCGGGGCGAGCGCCTGAGGGGCGGGAGCCGAGCTGGCCCCTCCGTGCGCTCCGAGAGGGGACTAAAAGAACCTTTCGGTCAGGGGGTGATTGAAGTGTTGTCTTTCCTTTGCAAAGAGAGCAGAAATAGCCGAGAGGTTGGTCCCGCCTGGCCGGAGGTGAGCTGAGAGGAGGTGGGGTGTCTTCCTTCCCGCGCCTGGCCTGTGAGGGGAGGCTGCAGCAACAGGGTGGATTTCGGCTGTTGCTACTTCACAAAAGCACGGCTAGTGACTTCTCTTCCTGAAAAAAACCCAATGCAAGTGCTGGGAGGTGGCAGAGACAAGATGCCTGTTTAGTTAATAAATAATACTCCTGAGGGACTGTCGGTCACGAAAGGGACATGAGGGCCGTGAGGGCTGCAGGAGGAGAAGCAGGTGCTGGGCAATGCGTGATTAAGGGAAGGCAATAAAACATGATGGCTTCAGTAGTGTTGCTTCTGAGGAGAAGATGGAGCTGCTTTTCCCGCTCCGAGTGCTGTGGAAGGACGGGACGGAACAGGAGATTGCTGGAGGAGGTATCAGTGAAGTGAGCAGATTATAGACGCTTCCTGTGGGAAACAATGAAGGTTAGTGACAGTGTCAGACAATTCTACTGAGGGTTTGTTGCTCCACACCACCTTGGCTGAGTAATAAGTATGTTTGGTTAATCTTACAATTTTTAGTGTTTAAGAGTTGATTAAGTCAAGGAAAATAAAAATTAACGGAGACTTTGAGCTAGTTTGTAAGAATATAGAAAATGTCTAGGAGAGAAAAAACATTTCCATTTGTAACCTTGGTGAAACTTGTTTAACTCAACTTGGTTTGTAACCAGTGAGAGATGGTTTTGGTTTTCCTTTGAAGTATCAAGTGAGGCTTTTTTTGTCTCTCTTCATTGTCTGGGCTTTTATAAAGCATGAATAGCCTTCCGTGTTGAATTAACAATTAAAGACAGGAATTCCACTTTCTCTCTGGAACAACAACAACAAAGAATTTTGATCTGACTTAAAATTTATTCTTTGAGTTTTAAAAAAGAATGCAAACCAATTCCAAACCTAGATGTGCTAGAATACTGTGCTGGGTAGCCCAAATATTTGAGGTGGGGTAGCAGAAATACTGACTGCGAGCTAAGTGCTCTGGTAGTTATTCGGACAAAATATTGGAAGAACAAAAACGTGAAACGTTTTTTGAAGAGCAAATAACATGTGTTTTTAATGGAGTTTTGTGTGTGACAAGCTGTAGTAAGAGATGCACTACCACTGTTTACTTGGACAGCCCATGAGGCACACCATGTGCAGTCACTACTATTTTTGATGATATTAATTTAAACAGTGAGAAATGCTATTAAGATTGCCATCAGTACTCAAGAACGCTTAAATATAATGATAGGAACATGCATAGAACGTATAAACAAGGAAGGAAGAAGGTGAATTAAGTCAGCTAAAAACATGCGAGGTGAATGTATGCTGTAGAATGACATAAACATTGAATAAAGTCTTCTTCTGTCCACAAATAAATTCATGGCTTTTTTATATATCATGTCTCTTGGGTTTGGACAAATTTGACAGGTTTGTACAAAGGGGAAAAAATGGAAATTAAACAAAATTCAGGGAGTTTGATACACTGGAATGGGTGAGTATTTAGTTCATCTTTATAGCAGAATCCTGCATGTAGTGTTACTCAAGATGTCGTTCTCTAAAGGTAAGTAATTGTTTGTCATTGACTGTAAGTAGGTACATAAATATTTTGACTCAAGCAGACCTTGTTAACCTGTGGCCCAGACACTGAACGATGGAAGTTTGTATTTTGTTGTCAAGACAAATTGTGTTTCACAGAAGCTGGAAATTGTTTTAAAAACTGCTGTTGCTAAGATGATAAAATCCTTAACTGAATGACTGTATATTGATTTTAATTATCTGCGTGTTTTCCACAGCGTTATTTTACTTTATATTACTCATTTGGTTCTGTAGTGGTTACTGCTGGGTTTGGTAAGCATTGGGTGAGGAGAGCAGTAAGCACAGGGTGAGTGTCCTGACCTCTTAGTAGCAAGGGCCTGACTGGAGTGTTGAATTAACCTATTTATGCAGCTTTTGGGGTTTTCATGCTTTTATATTTTTAAACAAAAGGTTGATCATCACTAGGTGGTTCTCGTGCACAGCTGACCCTGAATTGCCCCCTTTCAGTGGGTCTTAAATGTCTGGTGGAAAGGGCTGTACTGAGAGTGTTTCTTCTGCTCAGACAAAAACTTTAATGGGTATGACTTCCGCTTTTAGTTGTGTAGTTTGTGAGGGGCTTTTTGTTTGTTTTTAAGCTAATTGAACACAACTCACAATTTAGTATAGTGGTTCTTGCATTTTGTGCTGCTGTAATCATCACCCGCCGGGCACTAATCTCTTAAATTTTAGTGCCAAAGCTCTTTCCTTGGAGAGTGGGAGGATGAAAAGTGCAGTGTGCTTTAGAATTAAAAGTATTTCAGCAATGCAGGATTCATTCAGTTTAAACATTTTAGAGAAAAAAGGTGCAACCCTAAATTATTTTTTCCTGTTTTTCCCACTTTGGGGAAGAATGGTTTTATTCTGAATTGTTGTGTCAGACTCGTAGGGATAAAGGGCTGGTTGTTACATGTTACTTAAGTGTTTACTGCCAGATTTCTTCAGATGTACATTACTGGCACTTCTGACAGGTTGGTATTTGTTAAAATGGGTAACACAAATCTTTAATGTCTTTCTTGCGTATTTATCTAATTATTGGTCAAGCAGCATGACTTACAGGACAGTTTAAAAATCCATTTTGTCACACAAGTAACCATTTGAAAGCACTTTATTTCTTGAGAAAACTCTAGTGTCAGTTGTGTCAAAGCAGTTTGTCACAGAGGAAGTGGGCCGAAAGGACTTTTACCTAGACCCAGTGTGAAATCTTGGTGTTATTTTTGTTCAGTTTGTGAAGTTGAGCGAGCTGTGTGCTGTGATTATGGTTTGAAAGGAGGTGTTCCCTTTGCCCTCTGTGACAGCACATTTGCTGCCTGCTGCGACCTCGGTGAGCGGTGCCAGGTTTGGAATGGCTGTGCTTCCACCCCCAGTCCCGGAGCACTGCTCAGGGAGCAGAGCCTGTCTCGCTCAGTGACACTCTGAGGGGAGCAGCAAGGTCATGGAGGGAACGGGATTTAAGGATGGCAAATCAAACACCAAAGAAACGGGATTGCTGCTATTGGAGAAATTGGCAGTTGTGCACAACCTGGATCCTGTTTATATCACGTTTGGTCTTTGTGTGAAAGAGAAGGAAATCTGGCAGCAGTGTTGGGAACAAATTGGTAATCTATTTCTAAACCAACCAACAGAACTGCATCCAGCAATTTGAAATCTCAGCTGTTCAAGATCTCCTAGAAGTAACAACAGAAGTGAGAGACAATCTCCTTACTGTGAATTTAGGTGTTTCTAGCAGTCATAGTCACTGCTGATGTTGGTTGAGATACTGTGAAAGAAACACTACTTTTGTCTTCTGAAAAATATGGGGGAAATGGTTATTTTTTTGCGAAATGTTTTCCAGTGAAGGAGCTGGGAAACAGTTTGAGAGGCATGCAAACAGCAGAGGAGAGAACATCCCTTTTGTCAGTGTTGTTTGCAGGTTGTTCTCTCTTTCTTTTCTACTCTACAGTGTTTCTACGCTATTTGAGGTAAAATTCTTATCTGCATTTTTTTTCATATAAAATTGCTCGTTTCTAATCATGATGGAAGTTGAAATTTTTACGTTGAAATTTTGAAAGAGATTATGAATAATACTAAGCTTCTTGTTCTCTGGGGATTTGTCATAGTATAAACTGAAACCTAAATGGCAGGTGGTTCTTGACTTAGTCAGAGGTTGAGATCTTTGTAGGAAATTGAGTTGATGCTGCAAAATGCATGAAGTTTAGTGCTGCTCCTGGTTTATTTTGGTCAACAGAGGCAGAGCTTTCTCGAAGTTCCTCTGAGCAGAGCTGGAACAGGGTTTGCAGTTGTTGTCTGTTACCAGCACATTCTCTTTTTCAGCACTGTAGAGCTTTTAGTATTGGTGACGCTTACAGGACTGAGCCAAATCTGTCAGTCAGGGGCCTTTTTCCTGCTCACTAGCAAAAGGAAACTATTCTAATATTTCAAACATTAAAAGCAATATTATACTCACAAATTAATCCATTCTATCTGTGGCTGGAGGAAATCCAGCCTCAGTCTGGCAGCCAGGTAGTGTTACATTGTGGCAGGTTTCCAGCACATCCTGGGCTTCTGTGTCTAATTGGTGCCATCCCTTCTGCAGCCAGTGGCTACTGTAGTGTCTAACCCCATTCACTTGCAGTTGTTGATCAGTTTTTGTGTGGCGCTGCACTGTCATCTGACTGTCGTAGCTTGGGAATTGTCACTTAGAGTAATTGCTTAGGATGCTGCCTTCCGTGTTTTCTCCTGAAATCCTGGTGGTTTCTGCTGCACTGAGCTGTGAGGTTACTAATGACATTCCCATTGACTGCTCATAAAAAAAAAAAGCGCAATCGCAACGTGTCACTACTGACAGGAGTGCACAAAATAGAACAGCACTTGGCTGATGTTTGCTTCTGTGATGGATATTGGAGCAAAAGGGAATCTACAAGGGAAGGACTGGCAGGCTGTCCTGCCACAGGATGTGCAGGCCAGCTGCTCTGCGCAGTGCTGACCTTCTGCAGGATTAAATGTCACACCTCCTTCTCTTTCCCAGCTGAGACCCACACAGTATTTTGGCATCTCCTGAGTGCTCCCTGCCTCACTGTCCTTGCTGAAATACATTCTCACTGAATTGTTCTTCCTCCTTTTGAAACATCTGCTATTTTTTATGACCAGTACACACAAAATGAGCTTATAACATCTGTTCTTGTAGGGGAATAGAGTGCCAGAGACGGGTAGTTCTGCAGGTGTCACCCTGTGGAAGTGGAGGAAAAGTTGGTCATCAGCTCCTGATGAACCATGCTGTTTATCTGTGCATGAGAGACCATCCTACCTTTGGTATCACTTTCATAGTTTCTGCCATTCTTTGGTGTGTTTTGAGGGGTTTTGCTGGTTTTTTGATTTTTTTTTTTAATCTGAACTGAAACTGGTTGAATAGTGTCTGTAATGCTGAAGGGATTCAAGATTGTCAGGTTATCTAAATTATTTTTCCCTCCTTTAGAAAAGCGGCTGAACAAAAGGGGTGAAAATGTGGGCAGGACCGTCTTGTTAAAAACAATGCTATCTCAAGCACCATTTGCTTTTTTGATGTGAAGTAGGGAAAGCTTGTGTCAGACACAAAGCTGTTGGGGAATCAGTAGTGTCCCAGTGACTGGTAATTTAACTTCTGTTTCAGAGCCTCTGAGTCTTGAGAGCTCTTTGGGTTGGTGGACTTCCCCCATGGTCCTCCTCTTCAGGAAGGTGAGGCCGTCCTCAGTGAATGTATTCAGTGAATTGGAAATTTGTCCCACTGTGGTATTTCTTGTGGTCTGGATATACGCTGGAAAGGAAATGTTCCTGCTTCTAATAGAAGAAAGATGGCTGCATGATGATTGTAATAGTTAGGAATGAAGAGGGTTGGGGAAAACACAATAGCCTGGTGCCTTCGGAAGTATTAGGGTAGATGTGAGCTCTGTGCTGGTCTTGAGTCTTGCTTCTGCATCCTAATTCTCGCAAATCTAACCTGTTTTCATAAATGAGGTGATCTAACTTTGACAATGCAAACTGTGCTAAGAGTCTGTTCTTGAAAATGTCAGGGTTTACATGATACATTTCTTGTAAGAAATTAAACCTCTGAATTTTAGGTACTTAAGAGCTGTTGAACATGATAAAAGCATAAAGAGTAGGAGTTAGAGGCTAATGAATGTACTTTTTTCAGTGCACCACGATTATAAGAACAGCTGTTTTGAGCACTGATGTGCTGACCAACTGTGAAGATTCTATGTTCAGTAGCTCTTGACACTTCTCATTTTTCCCCATGTGGAAGAATGATGGAGTAGCCAAAAATAGAGCTGTGGTTTAAAGTACAGATGGACAGGGATTCGAGAGCTTGGGATGAGGGGATTGTAATGCTGCCTGCAGTCAGCCAGATCCGTGTGGGTTTAAATGTGGTGACTTCTGTTTGTGTCTGTGTATTTTACATGAAAACAAGAGTTTATCAGTAAATCCATGTGACCAAGGCACATGAAACCAAATGGTTTGAATTATGCTTAAGTTCCTTCTTAAACTTGATTTTAATGGTCCATCTTCACATGTAGCCCATTTTATTTAGAAATATGTGACTTAGTCCAAAACAAATTAATGTGAATAGCAAAAAAAATCCCCCTCTGATTCAAGTTGGCTTTGAATAAAATTTTAGAAAAAAGTTAACATCAAGCGCAACTTTGAAATTAGAGAATTTTTTTTGTTCATGTTAAGAAAGGTTATTAAAAATCTGTTACAATAACATTTCTGGATAGAATGAAAAAGGCAAAGTTTTACTTCTTTGACTTGTTTTCAGAGGAGAATGACCTGGTTCCCCTGGTACTGGGCAGTTACGACTTGAGACTGTCTGTTTAACATGAGAATTTTTTTACTTGAGACTTGCTGAAACAGTAGTACTATCTGAAAGAGAATATATTGGTTAAGAGATTAATTATATAGAGTACACAGATATTTGTCTGACCTCCCTCTAGAGAGTTTTGCCTTTTCCATGAACAAGCACTGCGTTTTGAGTCTGGGCCACGTGAGCCAGGGCAGGTCCCCATAAATTCAAATTAATTGATGGCACAGCAGTTGCAGTGGTGTCAAGGAGAAGACACACCAGATGAAATACCTTTTTCAGTGTTTGTATTATGTCATCATGGGAACAGGCCAAAATCCTGTTATCTGATTTTCTTCTGGCACAGCAAGTTTCTGGTTGTGTGGAGCACTGTGGAGTCTGAAATGCTGTGCCTTTGAATAACTCCCAAGTTGAGCAGAGGGAGGCACTGTATTTGTATGGAAGCTGTTCTTTCATTGTGCTGGCTGCCTTTCAACTGGATAAATTCCCCAGAAGTGCAAGAGGTCACTGATTCATGTCCTGGCTGTGCATATGAAGGGAGTGGTAATGGTTCTGTGTTCATCCCCCTGCAAGCATGGAACAGTTCAGCCCAGAGCATTTTCAGTATCTGCAGTGGTACTGAAGATTCTTGCAGTGGTTCTTTTTGTCCAAGTCTCTTCCAGCTAGATAGCTTATTTCATTTTTCATCTGCATTTTTCCAAGGCATCTTTAGGTTTTTGTTTTAATGTCCTTGGCATTTTATCCTTGGGACACCATTTATTATTTAGTTCTGTTAGGTGTGAGGCTATTGTGGTTTAATTTTAGTAAATTTCTTTTTCCTGCCCCCCCCCCCCAGTATAAAGAGCTTGATATCATATCTCCTTTGAAGATTTTCAGGGACTGCCAGATGGCCTGATAACCTTGCTGTGTCCTCTGTCAGTACTTCTGAGCCAAAATCCCCATCAGGTATTTCTCAGCATTCTGGCAGTCCATGTTCTAGGCTCTTTGCTTTTTCATACAACACAACCCAGAAATGTTTGACAAGATCCTGATGCAGCTGATGTGTATCGAAGTCCCTCTAGGCTCTAAAGCTCATTTTAGAAACTGTGGTAATCTGGTTCTAAAGGATTTGTGCAAGTTGATTAAAAACCCTCATCATTTGCATTTCTGTTTTCATGCTAATCAGTAACATATAGCCCAGTATCTTGAATTTCAGTACTAATTTTAAGATGGACTGTACTTTTTTTGTCTAATATGAGGAAAAGTGTATGTAATCCACTGGTTATATATCTTTCCTATGCTTTTTCCTTCACCATTTGTGGTGATGTTCACCTTAAAACTTGCTATTTGCTGTCACTTATTTTTGGTTGCTCTTTAAAACATAGGCGCTACCTGTGCAAACGCTTTTGATGTTTACTGATGTTTTCTGTGACTTTACCATGTGTTCATGTATTCTATGCTTGAGTTGCAAAGCAATAACTGGTCTTGAATTGTGACATGAGCAGCCTTGGGATATTGTTCTATAGTGTGGAAGAGGGCTTAATTGTTTCTGCCCAGCTTATTTAATTATAAAAGAATGCCAGAGTTCTTAACTTTGTTGTCACTATCCAGCAGATAGTGAGATAGGAGCAGCTCTGTTCTCGAGGGACAGGGCTTATAGCAGTAATAGAACTTTGTTTGCTATGCTGATCTCCAGTGTTGCCAGTGTGAAAGCAGTCACAGGGGCTGCCAGGCCAGGGAACAGGGTGTTCCATTCTTCATGTTGTATAATGGAGATACATGCAACAAGGTGTGAATTAAGATGGAGGAAGAGAAATAATAAACTATGGAGAAATAGAAATCCCTATATTAGTGGGACAATGTTGGGGTCATATGGTGGATCACAGCTAATAATGGCCGTAGTATGCTTAACATTTTTTAACCTGTTGTATTTCCCATTTGGATTAAATTAAATACATACATCATTCTAACAAACCTCTCCCAGCAGATCATGAACTTTGGAAGTGGGGAAGGGAATTAATGGCAATGTGTTTCATATTGGTGCTCTTCTGTCTAGTGATTCAGTTATTTCCCCATAAAGAATTTACAGTGTCTACACAACAGATGTTGGTCAGCTTGTGAACAGACATTGCTGAAGGTGGAGTGAAAAATGACCTTAAAATATAAAAATCTCAACAGCTATTATATATCTCGTTGTCTAAGGGATGGGCCTAATAACCCATTCCTAAATAAGAGGGAAAGGGAACTAGAATACAGCTGAATTGCTTTGCCAAAATGCTGTGTTCCCGAGCTGATCTGAAATAAAAGAGAAATGGGAGATATCATAGTAGTTCATCACTTAGATGTGTGACTGAGGGAAGCAGTAGTGAAACACAGCTGTCTTTAAACAAATCATCTGAATATAGGAAGGCAATAGTGATAAATCTATCCCTGAATATGAAGTAAACTTCTGTAAAATGATCTAGTTGAATAGCGTAGTAAATGAGCTCACAGAAGAGTCTTGTTTAAATAATTGCAAGTTAAACCAATTATGATATAGAAGTACAATTTCTTTGCTAAGGAATACATTTCTGAGATGACACCAGCTAAGTAACAAGTATTCACAGCCTTTTGTCTTTTCTTAGTCATTTGTGAGAGGAAAAAAAAAAGCAAGTCATTTTCTAGTAGTCATGTGCAAAGGAGTTTGTTGTGTCACTTTTATTTCTTTTCCGGAGAGCTGTATTTGTTTTCTCATGTATACGTAATATGTAAGCAGGCTTGGGTTCACTTGCCCAGAATGTTTGGGAGGGCCATGACTCTTTTTTTGCATGGTAGAAATCATCTACTGAAGTTTGATAAAAAATGGTAAAGTAGTGGTACAGGCTTCATGTCTGCCAAATCCACATGAAGCAGTGTCAGAGTAAGTATACTGCATAAATCAATATTAAAATTCATCCTTGAATACTAAAATCTTGTGATTGCACAGATTTCATGCATGTAATTCTTAAGCTTTGCATGCACAAGCATAACTTGCTATGTTTTAGATGAACTGTGGGTGTAGGAATTGCTGCTTACTGAAGAGCTATGCATCTGCCATATCTAAAGAGGGGGCAATCCAGGAGAAAATTACCTTGTTTAAATTTAGAAAGAATGTATATAGAGCAAGTATTATGTTGGAATGTTGTTAGCAAATTTTAATGTACTTGGTTGAGGACATTGTTAATCAAGTACTGCTAGTGTTATTTACTGGGTAGTGTATCTGGGCAAGTATTGCAACAGTAGCAGCTGGACCATGGGGGTTTTTCCAATTTTTTCCATAGGGCCTTTTAGTAAGTATTAAAAACTATTTCCAAACGGAATGTAACTTCACAAACTGTGGAGAAGGGTAGCTTAGAAATAGGCGTTTTGTTTATTTCTCTCTTAGGCAGAGATTCTGTAGTGTGGTGGGTAATGACCAGACTCCAGAACTACTTTAGGCTACATAACTTGGACTGCAACCTCTGCTATCACCCTGGAAGAAAATTATTTCTGTTAGAAGAGCATGGCCAAGGCCCCCTTGTGTTCGTTTGGAGCAGTTTTCTGAGCTTGTTGGAATTCAGGCCATAGCTCAGGAGGCGTTCAAGAAGCAAAGGTAGTGCAAGGACCTGGTCAGTGTTCATTGAGTAGGCTGAGGTAGGGTGGGGTGCAATAACCATGCAACAAGAGCAGCAGCAGAGGATTGGGTAGGGACAGTCCTCCCCATGTCTGCTTATTTTCCTCAAGTCTCTTTTGGCTTGGATTTCACAGCTGTCTTCTTGCCAGATGTTTTACAGCTTAATGCAATTATGACCAGGCAATGTAAGTCGTATCCTCAGTAAAAAGCAAAGCACAAACACTTCGGAGTGTTTTGGTGTTAACAAGTAGTGGAAGTTTATGTAACAATTTACATAAATTTTCATTCAGTTGTGTTTATTTTCCTCTTGGTTATTATAGCCAATAATAAAATGTACAGTCTTAGGGCTAGAATATGTACAGGAATGTCAAAGATTTGGCTTAGTGTTCTCGTGTGTGGAGCTGCACTGCTGTAGGGCTGTTGGTGTGGCTGAGTTCTGGTCTTGTCATTCTCTAGAGGGCTGGAAAACTCTGTCCTGTGTGTGTTTAAATAGTATCACCACTGAGCTTTTCACTTTGTCCTCCTAGTGGTTCTCATCCTCCGTATTTCATACATAGCACTTCACGATGCAGAAATATGTAAGGACTTCATAGTGCCAGTCCCTTAATGCAATGCAGATATACTTTTCTCAAATTCATCTTTTCCAGCTACCAGAAGAAATTTTGCTGATCATCAGTTGGACAGGCTCTGCTGTTTTTGAAAGCTTCATGCTGTTAAGTTGAGCTAAGACTTTATTTACCCCGGTCTAGTAATATTGACTTGGAATCTTGCTTTTTTTTTTTAATTAGAATGTACCTTATGACCAAGTATTCTTCCAGACCTGCTCGGAGGGAATAGCTCTGTGTTTTCTCACATTTAAGCTGCAAACAGAAGAAGGGACTGTAATGATGAATGTCAAAAGATTTTTATTTGTCATTCCCTCTGACAACCTGTGAGTTCTTGTGCTTAGAGCATTTTTGTGTATAATGCTTGAAATGGATTTGTTACCATTTGGAGTTCCTTGCGTATCAGAGCAAAACAATACTCAGTTACTTGTAAATTACTCCTCTGTCAGGAGGAGTGAGAAAAAAGTCAGGATTCAGTTTTCTACCTCCTGTGCTGTGTAATTGGTAGGCCTCTAAATGATAGTGTGGTGTGTTTTCCGAGTGCCAGTAGTTGGATTTTGCAGGAAGAGAAGTGTGTTTATTTTGCAAGGTGAAGAAATAACAAAATCTGTGGTGAGGAGTATTGAAAAGTCTTAAAACTTTCTAAGGAAGCTTTATTAAAGTTTATTACGGATGCCAAGCTTACTAGGAGCTGTCTTCATCAACTACCAGTTGCTGCCTTCTGCTTTTCTTTCCCTCTCTAGCCTCTAGTTCATTTGTTGACAGCCTGGGTTGTAATAATGCCCTGTATTTGATTATAAAAATATATACAGTTGCCATTCTTCACTACTGAAGCTTTATTTGGCTGTCTTCATGCACTGTCAGGGGGAATGAGGACTGGAATGCATTTGGATGATACCCTACAAGTTTGGAGGGTGGCAGAGCAGGGAAGACCCCTGCAATGTTCTGAGATTAAGTTATTTTCAAGGCATTAAGGAAATAACTCAGTAGTCTGACTTGGAAAATGTATTGGGATGAGGCCAGTATTTACATCCAGGAACATAGGCTTGCATATAAGTTAAGTACATGGGAATGCAGTGTAACAATTCCTTTTCTTGCCAGTGCTGTGTTTTTTCTTTTAAAAGGTAATAATAATTACTCTGAGTTTAAAACAAAGTTTGCAACTTATCAGAGCAGCTTAACTCCTTATGAAACAGTTTTTACTTGGCTGTGAATTTCTGTGTTGCAGCCAAATAGTGCTACCAGTAGAACCAAAGAAAGGAGGAGAGGCAGAGCTGGCATTTTTAATTTCAGTTTAAATTAGATTTTTGTCATTCTAGAAGTTGCTTTTCTGATTAAACAACCTTTTTACAGTACAACTTTAAGCAGTATGTGTTTCCAAAGTTCCCTACTGGGATTTTCTCATTGCTTTCTACCTGAGGTTTGAACTAATAACAGTAGTCTGTTGTGCAGTTTTAAAATATCCTACATATAATTTGTAGACATACTCTGTCCTCCTGTAGTGCTTTTGGCCTGCCTCCCCATGTGTGAACTGAAGTTTCTGGATGTGGTTTGAGGTCACTTCTGGCTTGTTTAGTTTGGGTCATTGAACTAGGAAGTAAGAACAGCAGGTGAGGGAACTTGTTTTAGTATAAAGACTTAAGATTGAAATCTTTTTAATTCAATTTTTATTGCAGCGAGTGCCATAATTTTCTGATGCAATTGTAGCAAGTCTCTTCCTATATCCTTGCTCAGTCTTCCAAAGAGTAAGATGATAATGATGTCCTATTTCTTTTATGACCCAGTGGAAGAAATGGGGTCATACAAACACTTGGGGAATCATGGTATCAGTAAACAAATTTTGTGTGCCAAATACTGTAGGAAATAATCACAACATGCAGCTTGAGTGATCTTCATCTCTTCTGACCCACTGAATCATTCTTGGAGAGAGAAATAGGGGATTTTTTAAAGTAATGAAACTGCCTTTAAGGGACAGGGAACTAAAATTTACAAAGCCACCAATATTTGTAATGGATCGCTGGAAGTGTCTTACCCAGTGTGAAAGGGAAGGTGTTGCACAGCAGGTAGGTCTTAATCATCTCTCCTCTGACAGCTGCTACAGCATTCCCAGAGTTCAGCTCAGGTGTCAGTTCTGGGTGAAGCTGCATTGGATGATTCCTGCAGCAGTTTAACAACCAAGAGGGGTGACAGCTTCTGCCATGGCAATGACACATATTGATTAATGGCCTTGGTAGAAAGAAATTTGTGAGGGACGTGGCATAGGGACATTAAAGTCATTCTTGCAGTAAATACGGCATGGTCTGCTGTGGCCCTGCCAGTGTTTTGAGGTCTCTGGTTCTTGTAATCTACACAGTTGTCTTTCATTTCACTGGTATAGGCGAGTAAAAAGGGTATTCCTTGTGACATGAAATCTGAGAAATAAAATAGAAAACAAAGCTGGATTGTGAAACGCAAATTCAGCAGGCTAAAATTTTAACAACAGTTACTGTTGATCCTCTGAATTAAATTAGGTGTCTGTGGCTTTTGGTTTGTTTCTTTTTCAAATTAAAAAATGAGGGGGGGGAGTTTGGGGGAGGATTTTCTCTGGAGGTTGTTCTTTTTGTTTTGAGGTTTGGTGACTGGTTTCTTTTGAGACAGAAAGGCTTCAGGGGGGTATTTTTTTCCAGAATGGGGTTATTTGATAGATGCCTTCTGTGAACTGGTTTGGTTTTACATCATCATGTTTATGTGGCAAATATATAACTTGGAATCATATTCGTGTTTATTTGCAGACCTTAATAGGTGCTGTATCTGTAAGGGTATTAATTGTCTTGGAACAAACAAGATAAACAGAATTTGTTGTGCTTTTTTTTTGTTTTTCAGATACTAGTTAATTAATTTGCTGTTTATTAGAAAAGGAATACTAGGAAGAGGATGCTGTTTCAATGTCCCAGACTGCAGAGTTTATGAAAACTAATTTGAATTGATGGCATTTCAGTAAATGCCACCAGGGGACTAAAATGAACAGCCCAGCAATTACAGCAGAGTATATTCTGCTTAATGCAGTAAAAAGACTTCAGAGTTGTTTTCAGTTTCTGAGTACACTGGTGTGTGAGATCACTTTCTATTGTTCTCTTAAAATCGTTTTTTGTAGCCACAATAATGGGTGAGTATGAAGTGGATTTGAGGTGGTGTCAGTTATGGGACAGTAAATTATCTCAAAGGCTAATCTTTTAGACAGAGGACAAACTCTGGCTTGAAGTCTAGTTCTACTAAATATATATTTTTATATGCATTTCCATATTTGCTATGAGTATGTTTCTTTTGGAGTTAGATTCTCCTTTTTCTCACCGTCCAAGTCTGCCCAGAGTCTGTTCAGTATCTCTGCAGTGGAAGAGTCCCTTAAGGAGCCTGAAGTACATTCTTGGTCACAAGCAGATTGTGTAAGGATTGGTGTGAGCAGTGGATGTAGATTATCACAGCTCCCTTCCTCTCCTTCACGGTCCTTTTACTCAAATATTTGTCAGTTTACATGTTGTTGAGGTCTCATCATAGTGATAAGCTCCTGGCTGAGCACGTCATTATTTTCCATGAATGTGGTAAATGGCTTTGTCTGTTACTGTAAAGCAAAGATAAACAAGTTTTTACTGCTCTTCATTCCCAGCGCCGCTTGGTATAGCCAAGAGAATTTGTTTGCCTGGTGGTTGTGCAAAAGAGTTTATTGTGGGTTAGGTATCACAGTATATGTTCCATCTTGGTGGATGAGATGAAGGCAGTGTCTGTGCCAGCATCCCTCACAGCTCTGGGGGTTCTGTAAAAGTGACCATGCAGCACAAAGATAGCAGGTGAAAGGCCATGCTGTCTTTTCTTAAACAATTGCTCCTCTGAGTATGGGATTTCGATTCTGTTAACTGGTTAAGAAGTTCTTTTCCAAAAAGCATTAGGTGGGGCAGCAACAATTTGTTTAAGGATGTTTAGCACTTGCATGTCATATTCCTATCTGAGATGAATCTTGGAAGATGCAGAGTAAGTGCTCTCTCCTGTCTTTCTGCATGCTGTCTTAGAGACGGATACTGCTTGTTCCAGTCCAGCCATGTTGAAAATGTAAGCAGGGAAATAATTTTATTAAAGCAACCTCTTAAACAGCCAAATGTAATTTCTAATAACTGGTTAGTTGTGTGGTACAGTATTAGTCAGGATAATTATATGCAAGCAAAAAATACTGTCGTATATCAAACAGGTATTCCTAAAGTTTTATTACCCTTTGTTCTTATTCAGGCATCTGCACCTCTAGCAAACTTGCCAGTGCACTTCCAGACTTTGGTAAGCATAAGGACAAGTTTTCATCCCTCAGAAAGTCACCAGGCAACGCAGGGGTGTAAAGTCCGGGTATCAGAGTGAAGTGTAGCTGCAGGTCCTCCCACAGCTACTGGCAGTTCCGTGAGCTGATGCACGAAGCTGGTAATTGCTGTCTGGGGGCCAGCTGGTCAACTACACACTTGAAGCAAATTAACTTTCCAGCAGTTTTTCAGGTGCTACAGGTCAGTCAGGTGGTTCTTGGTGTGAGTGTGCAGTGGGCTTTTTCCTCTCCATTCTGTGGATCCTTTGTGTAAGAGATTGCTTATGCTTTGTGATGTATTTCCGAGTGTGTTCTTACAGTCTCATGCTAGGCTATCTCTAATCCCTGTTTTAACTCTTACTGGGAAACTGCCTCTCTGCCCCTTCTCTGAGGTTTAGCTCTTGCATCTGCCCAGTGACCAATTTCTTTTTATTAGTTCAGCCTTTAAGAATACTTAATCCTGAAGTAATTAGTGATTCAATTGAGACTGTAAAATGAATATCAGAAAAGAGCAAATAAACATTCCAAATTACATTACTTTTATGTGCTCACAACTAAACCTTAAAATGAAGCTCAAGATACAAGTCATATGTTACCCTAGAGTTTTATCTGCATGGCTTGCAGAATGCTCTACTAAAAAGAAATCCTTTGTGCTTTGGTGGGTTTAGTCATGTATGTAGGAATAAAGTTCAATTTGGTCACATGTTTTCTGTAAAAAGGAAGAAGCCAAGCTATGATAAAAAACACCTACCTCCAATTGCTGTCAGTGACCATTACCTGGGAATTGTGCCACCATCAGCTATCTGAGACAAAGTAATGTACTATGAGCCACCTATTGTATTGTTTCTATTTATGCAACACGATCAGCTGTTGCTGGCTTGGAGTGTAGTAGTCAGTTTTGAATTTTAGTGTATCTGGAGAATTGATTATGTGTACAAGAGAGGAATATTTGTTTACCCAAGTCTGACTGTTATTAGCAAAAAGTTCATTCTCAGCAAATGCAGTTTCACCCAACTTGGCTTTTTTTCAGTTAGTTTTTGACAAATGGCATTTGTACATTAATTTCTTCAAGCTGTAGCAAAAATGAAACTGCAGGGACAGGTGTTGAAAATCTCAACCATCTGCAGTGCTAATGACCATGAGGTTGAGAGCTCTGATAGAGCTGTCAGCCATTAGGAACAGAGCCCTTATCTTGATGTTGTTCTATGCCTTAATGAGTCTCTCATTTCAGATGAGATAGCAGAGAACTCTGTGTGCAGAGTTCCTCACAACTACAGCGAGTTTAGTCTGCAAACTCTGGACCTAACTTGAGATGCCTCTGCAGACACATTTTTTGGAGGAGGTGAGAAGCAGAGAGAGATGCCTTGTATATGGGAAGCAAGCTTAGCTGGGTTACTCTGACAGCCAGAATTCAAATCCTGTTCCTTGAGCCTCATGAGTAACAATTATGATTCCAGAACGTCTGGGTTTTGGAACTGTCTCTGTGCAAGAGCATCATTTGGGTCAGAAGTCCAACCTAAAGGACTCTTTTGTGACATGTTGCATTCCACTGTGCAGATGAGTTGCTGCAGTAGGTGCTGCTACACTGTAGAAAGGGAGGAGCACTGGGAAGGGAAGTGCTCACTGCATAACCTTGGATATTCTTCTCCAGAAAAGACAGCCAAATGTAGACCCGCTCACTAAGCTGCAAAGTGTCTTTACTTGTGTTCTTTGGGTTCATGCAATACCAGACTCTAATACTTAGAGCTAACTACAGCAGAAAAGATATTAACTCCAAGACATTCATTTGTCGTTGTTATGCTAATTCATTTACTGGAATTTTTTGTCATGTGGGCAGTTCAGCATAAGAATTAGTTTTGGCTGAGATGAAGGACAGGCATATTTTGCTGCATTTTAACCCTGCAATGCTATCACTGCCCTTAAGCAGTGAATGTTTTTTATCTTTTTGTCTTTGTCTTCTGCTTAACCATACTGTGTTATATTAAGTTATTTTGGGCTAATAGGATTGTTGTGAAATACAGATTGTTTCTGAAAAAATATAGTTAAATATACAGAGGTAGCATGTTTGGACAGCTAAACAGAAAATACTGTGTAAATTTCAATGGTATCAAGACTTTAAAATTGTCGATTGCCTCAGGAAAACACAGTTTCTGATTTTTCTCTTTGAAAGACAGTCTAAATTACAAACTATTGAAATATTGACAAGTGTTATTTGAGAAATCAAAGCAGCATTTTACAGGCAACTGGGAGGTGCTTAGGAGCCTGTCAGATTACATCAATTCTTGGCGTCACTTACTCCTAAGCACAGGCTGGTTATTTACTGGATGACTTCTGTCTTTGGACGGTTGACACCAGAGCTGGCTGTCTGCTTTTGAATTTGGGGTAGGAAAGCCTCATCCTCAAGCTTGTGTGAGCTGTAGTTGTTTGTTTAATGGAAATTGGGAGATGTTTTTGCCAGAAAAATTCTGTAGTGTGTGTTAAGAGTGTTGTGGAACAATTTGGGTTTTCATGGGGTGTCTGGCCCTTTAGATGTATGTATATAAAACGTTTAAAGCGCTTAGTTGCTTTCATGGTGGGAGTCTCTTATTAAGTATAAGAGAAAAAAGAGTCTTTTGTTTTGCTTGGCCATTGTCTAACGACAGTCCATGGTTTAGTTCTTCGTAATAATTATAATCCTATTAGTAGGCAAGGGATGATATAAAGTAATTCTATGCAGCGTTAGGGTTTGTACTTAACAAAATCACATGATAATGGGTAATATTTAGAGAGAAGCTAATGAGCATGAGAGAACCTTGGAACTAGTTTTATTCCCTGCCAAGGTCTTTTTGCTCAGAGCATTAATGCATTAATTTTTTAAAAGAATGACATCAAAGTCTGCCGATGAAAGGAGTTCAGGGGAAAGCTGTAGAGAAGGACTCAAATTCATGCTGGAGTGAGTCTTGCTTGAGTGTTGGCAAAAAGCAAAGCACGTGTAGTCACTTACCATTCCAGCACAGCACCCAGGTAAGGTCAGCCGCTCATCAGAATGCACCAGGCGGGGATGGGTCTGTGCCAAAAGCAGGTGGGGAGGTGACCCAGAGTGGATCATCTCATCAGCAGCTGCCTCAGCTTGCAGCTCCCATTTAAAAGCAAACAGAAGATGCTTGTAAGAAGTGCCGTGCATATGTAGGGACTGCACAGTGTATATGTAATGATAGGTACTATACTAGTGCATGCTGTGACTGCAGTACTGTTAGCTTGTAGTATACTGTATAGACACACGCATACTGCATATAAAAAAGGAGAGCTGGGCAGTAATGATCTAGCCAAGCTGCTTATGCTCTTAATTTTTTTAAATTAAGAATGCTCAGTGCATAAATCCAAGGTGAGCACCAGCAAAAATGTTTTTTGAGTTTGTCCCCATGCCACATGTTGCTCTGCAGTTATAACCTTAACAAATGAACCTTCCCAACCCACCTATAAGAAAGAAGCTTGCAGTAAGTCATAAGGCAAGCATCTGGCACCAAGGAGACTGAAATTCTCACACAGTCTCCTGGTGCCACATTGCAGCACCTGTTCCTGACAGAGCTTGGTGTTCAGTGTGCATTGGAGGCCCACCTGTGCCCTGCAGTTGTGGGATGCATGGCTGGCACTGCTTTAGACTGCATGGTTTGAAATCCTCTTGCCCAAACGAGAGATGTCTGTGCAGTTTAATGTGGATAAGTTTAATCCACTTGCTGGTCTCTTTTTGTGTTGCTTTTTAGCGTTTTAAGTTTCTGGATACAGTTACAAGCATCGGGGTTTTGTGGATCTGTACTGAAGTGTGCTAGTGTTCTGTACTGATTTCTTACTCATTTGGAACATGCTGTTTGCTGTATTTTGCTTTAATTGATGGAATTAGATTGTCTCAGTTTTTATTGATAACTTTGCCTGGAGTTTTTGGATTATACATAGTTATTTTTCTCCTCAAGAATGCATGTTACATACCGATTCCTGCTCGGGGCTGTTAAAAGCTGACACAAGGCATGAACAGCCATTTCCATGTGAACTTCTTCATTGAAGGTACATTTATACTTGCCAGCAGAAAGCTTAAAGAACATGTTTTTCACAGATCATAGCTTGTACTTTCTTTTAGAAGTCAGTGAAGGCTTGATTTTGGCTTCCACATGCAGGTCTCACGTGTACTTGTCCTCTTGCTGTCTAATAGGATGTGACTTAAGTTCAGAAAGTTGAGGAGGTTGAACAGTAACCAAACTGAGAATTGAAGGCATTAGCTAAAAGGTTTAATTGCTTCTGCTCATAACAAGATTATGAAATGCAATTATTATGCATATTGTAATTTTTTAAATTCAGAACTTAACTGCTTACTGTTTCTGCCTGATTTTTGTCATGAAAATCCTTTGATGGGTTTATGCATAACGTGTAAGTGCCATATTGTCTTTTACCAGCTTTAGAACTGAACAGACATTATAGTAGACCAAGCTCTTTCATCTTTGTCTGGATCTTTTGTTTCTTGATACATTAGCTTTGTTTAAGAGAAGCTGACTGCTCCTTAAATGCCAAAATCCTGCTGATTTTTAAATCATTTGAGGGCAAGGAGCAGCTAAATCCAGTCTCCAATGGCACCAGGGTTCATCCCATGTGCGTTGTTACATGTCCTTTCTACATAGGCTCAAGCCCTTAGACTGGGACATGTTAAATAACCTTAATAGAGAAGACCACAGAGCAGCCTTCAATAATAGTTCATAAGGTAGATGACTGCTTTAAAGGAGGCACTCCTATTTTACAGGGGACTGTTATTTGCCAGAATAAAGTCATGTTTTAGCCATTTAGAAATAGATACACCTTTTCAGCCTGACCTTTATTTTAGTAACTGCAATATGTCAGAAGGAAAAACCATCAAGGTCATACTCGAAATTCCTCGTGTTGACTGATTGTGAGTAACCCTGATCTTTTTTAGGCAAAATCAGCTGTTACTTAGGTGGCAGTAGTGGTGCTTAGCAAATTGGAGCACCCTATGCTGCCAGTGCCATCTTTTAAATGTAGCCTGTAGAGTAAAATGGACAGTTCTGTATCGATTTCACTAACAAGCAAGCAAAGACCAGTTTCAAACAAGTTTTGACAATCCTCGGTGTGACTCCTGGAGAGCCAACATCAGATACTTTATTTCACAGGAAATACAGTTTTTTATGTCACTCTCCCAGGGAATATACAGGTCACATTGCCAGGCAATAGGAAAAGAAATGAAACAGAACCTGTCATCAGAATGTCTGTAAAAGGATTCTAATTGTATCAATAATTCTTTTAAAAACATGAGTTACTTATTGATTTTTGAAAGCCTATGAACATAGAGCTAGCTTTGATTTCTCTAACACTTCTCTAACACTCCCAGCTGCAGAAGACTGGAGCAGTTTTGAAGGGTGATGCATATAGAGGAATGTACTGATCCCAGAAATAAAGCAAAGAGTGAAGTGGAAACAGTGATGGTTTGTGATTCCCAATGCTTTGAAAATGCATCACTGTATTTTCAGAACTTTAAAGTACAGGGCTTGTGGGGGAAAAAAATTTTTTTACTAAAATAGTCCAAAGGTTGATTTATTGATCAGCGTGCTGTACAAGTACTGTGGCCAAGTCTGCCAGCATTTCTCTGTACTTTGCAGAGATTGACCTGTCAATGAAAAAGGTGGCAGAGACAGAAACATTTAATTTGTCCCAAGTCAATCAGTTAATGGCAGAGCAGGAATGGCATTAGTATCTCATTTCAAATCGCTCTATCTTGACAGTGTAGACACAAAGGAATTTCGGTGATGTGATGCCTCTGATTTTTAGAACTTTGACCTCCTGAGAAGCTGATGCACCTATTTCTCAAGGGATTTTAGGAAAACTGGTTTTGGCACGAGTCCCTCCACCTGGGCAGAGGAGCGACATCATTAAGGCTTTAAGTGGCAGTTAGGGGAATGAACGCATCTGCTGGAAGCAACTGCAGTAGAGTGCTGCCACCTAATTGCAGAACACTTAGGATACCTATTAACAAATATTCTCTTTCCTATGAACTGCAAAGTTAGGGTATTTCTTGGAAATACAAGGGTGACAAATATTCACATACTTAATTTCGGTGGGGTCTACAGTTGCCCTTCTGGCCATTTTGCAATATGCTATACATTTAGGTTTTCAGGATGTGATGGGGATGTACTCCTACTCTGTACTTAGAACATCCACGAAGAGAAGGTGTATTTCAGTTTTGACAGTCTCCTGTAAAGCTTCATAGCTGAGTCCCTTTCTCTGCTGCTGTGTTTACTGTTTAGCCTGTAATTTTGCCATTAGGAAGAGTTGTTGCAGATGAAATACTACTGATTCATATATTTTGAGGTGTGTTCACAAGATTATAGTTTCTTCTGGTAAGAAGAGTGGTTCTCCAAGCATCATGCAGGATTTTAGATGCCATTTGAAAAATTCTGAGTTCTGATAGTGTTCGTTGAGTTATTAGTCTTTTAATGATCC
Organism: Petroica traversi; assembly: GCA_025920805.1. NCBI lineage: Eukaryota > Metazoa > Chordata > Aves > Passeriformes > Petroicidae > Petroica > Petroica traversi. The sequence continues at coordinate 26,120,377 of JAHLSL010000020.1, forward strand.
AGTTATCTTCAGAACTGACAACTTAGTAATTTGAAGACTTGATGCACAGATGTTCTGTTACTGCTGTGGATACAGATGATTTTCCTACATTTATTCCTAGTTGCTATAGTTACTGTCAATGCAGTAAATTATACTATTCAATAGGTGATGGATTTTTTGAAAGCACAGAAAAGTGTTTTCTTCCATTTCCACCATGTGCAGTCTTGGATACAAACCCTGGTGGAATTTTGTCAGTGCTGGTCTGCAACTTGAAATTTCTTCTTCTGGTTCCATTTAGCACTCCCTTCATACCACCTTTCACACTCTTCCCAATTTTCCCTTTGTTTCCATATCATCAGTCTGTTTTTCCTTGTCCTTTTTTTCCTGTTTAGAGGAGATAGGTGGTAATGATTTATCAGACAGGTATGGCTCCCAGCTGTGGATTAGTTTACTTGCTTAAGTACCAACAGATGCCTCTGCATTCTTTAGGGGCATACACATTTCATTTCCTCTGAAATCACTGTGTTTTCCATCAGTTTTGACCCACTGTCCAAATTCTCTGCTCGAAAATTCTGCTTTCCTTCCTTTCAGATGTAAGAACTGTCTCAGCCTCAAAGTAATAAGCTTTCTGTTGTCTACCTTTTCTTCTTTTCTTTACACGTATCTGCTTAAACAGGGTCATGTTCTTAAATTGTTCTTTGATATTTAGCATTAGAAGATGAAATTTTGCCTTTAGATATTTTCAAACTGGGCTGCTTTACAAATTTGTGCAGCATTAGCTCCTGCACCTTCAGGTTTGTATTTCTTCTGTTGAGTGTTGTACATTTAAAATACAAACATTGTAAGTACTGATGCTTTCCTTGCATTTGTTATCCTGAGCTACATTAAGTTTGGATTTTCTCATTAAAACAAGCCAAATTATCCCACAGTTTATCCACTAGAACAAACCAAGTATGACATTTGCATTTCTTTTGTGCTGTAAGATATCCAGCTGCCTCAAAGTATCAGAACCGAAGATAAAAGCTTGAACTAAGTCTCCTAAAAAGACTCCTTAGGCTTTTTCCCTCTCACAGTTTTTTTTTTTCTGAAAGATTGCTACTGTCGAGTCAGCTGCTGTGAGGGCAGGTGGAGACGTCTCATTCAGTTCTGTTTAATGCACAATAATTCCTTCCAGGTGAGACTCATCAGGAGAGAAACACTGAGGGTGTGAGTCACATCCTGTGCTATTCCTGTTAAGCAGCAGACTCTGGAGGGATCATGAAACTACCTATGAGAAAAGCTAGGTGGAGACTCATTGAGACTTTCTCCAAGGCTGTTTTGGTTTCCAGGAAGGAATCAGGCATATCTGCAGTTAGGTAACTGCAGCCCAGTAAGGAACCAAGGAGCAGGGATTCCTTCAGTCTGAACAAAGTACATTGCTGTAATGGCTAAAAACTTAGATAAGAGCAAAGCTGGTGGAAGAACATTTATTCAGCCACAGCACCAAGAAAATAGTGTTGAAGTTAATTTAACTGGCAATAATAAGGGGCTGAGCAATTATGGTTTAATATCGTTCATTGTGGTGTTGGCTGTGAGGTCAAAATTTCATGAGCTAATATATGCATTCAACATTTCTTAGTTTTCCAGAACAACTTTTTACAGCGACTTTGTAGCTTTGGATTAGGAGAACACTACAGTAAATTTAAATGTAGTTGAACCAAGAATAGGAGTGTTATTTTTAAACAATGCATTTTGTTCCAAAAATCTTCTAATTCATTGCCACTCTTGTAATGGAACTATGATACTTCTGTAGTAACTAATAAATGTTTGTAAGTGTGAACAATCCTTCTGTGCTATCATACAACATAAAAAAACTAGACCAGGGAGCATCCTTGGAGAGAGGACCTTTGTTTCTTACGTGTTAACAATTCTGTGAGTACCTGAAGCTTAATTTCTGACATGATTCAGGGGGACAGAGACTGGTGGAAAACTGCACTTTCTTACTCCACCTTGTAATGCTTGCTTTCAGTTGAGAAGGAAAAGAAAACAAACAAAAAACTGCCCCCGAGCAATCTGAGAGAAACAAGGTAAGTTCTGGTTCTGTCCAGTACACAGATGTGAGTCTCAGTAATGGTGTTTGCTGCTGTGATGCTGGGAGTGCTGGATTTTGCAAGATAATTATCAGGGAGATAGTCAGATGGCACAGTCTCTGTGATATAAGGATAAACTGTCAGAAGTCCAGGATTATTATAATTTTAAATGTGCATAATGTGTTCCTCAAGTTATCGGTAGATCAAAATAAACATTGACTTTTAGAGGGGTTTTTTTTTTCCATCTGCATTTCTCCTTGTACACAAGTGAACTAGAGAAGTGAAATCTTGAATACTTTAACCTTTTACTAGAAAGGAGATCAAAGGGGCTCCTCTGTAAAGATTAGGCCTTACTTAAGTAGGTGAAGATGAAATGTTACCAGATAGCAATTTTTTTGCGACATCTTTTGTTCCCATTAAAAAAATCTGAGTTTAAGGTTCATTGAGCCTGATTTGCCATTGCAAATACCTTTACTATGATATTAATAGCCCTTTCTAATATCTAACTAAGTGAAGTTAAAGGCTGTATAAATACAACAATCGTACAGAATGACAATCCTTCAATAAACTGAGTTGCAACTGATGCTAAGTGGAGTTATATCCACATGTAGATGACTGGTTTTCACCAATCTGTCTTTCTTCTGTAGGATCTTTTAAGAAACTCCTGGATGAGGAGGCCACTGGTCCATATCCTGTGCCACAATACTGCCAAAACCAGTACTCGGTTCATTGATTAGCGCACTAAGAAAGCACATTTCGAATCATTACTGTCAAAATATTTCAAATTCCCAGTTTGGCTTTGAGAGCTTGAAGATGTGAACTGCTTGTACAGATTCAAAACAGCATAAATATCGGGCTTGGGTTACACTCTGCAACATTTGAACATCCATAAGCAAAGCCCTAATGAATTATTTCCTGCTTAGCAGCTGCTGAATTCTTACATTTTAAGTTCAAAGCTAGCTTCTGCATTTTCTACAATACAGTTAAATGCTCGGCCTGTAGAGAAAATGTAGGCATTCTCAGAAAAATACTTAAATGGTATCTTGCTGTTGTGAGAGTCAGTCAACGGTTCATGCAACTCAAAACTGGTTCTTAGGAGCTAAAATGTGGTTTTATATTCTTGAGGTTAGGTGTTTTCTAATGTTCTTCTATGCCTTAAAGGAACAGTTTTCTTTGTTACATTTGTAGATGCTGGTATAAGATAATATATTTTAGTGTATCATATTTTCTGTCTCTGAGAAAAATGTTTTAATTGTCAAAACAGATGATTAGTATTAATCCAGTTAAGTAAAGTTTAAATTAATGCAGACAGCTCATCATATGAAGTGATTCATATGCAGAGCACAGTATCTCTGTGTAATTTAGTAAAATACAGAAGTTAATATCAAGAGTTTTAGGAAAAAGGAATTACATCAAGTGTAATTTAAACTAATTGAGATTGATTTCAAAAAGTTTTGAGTGGAGACCTGATTTTTTTTCACTGTACAGACTTCTCAGCATGATGAAATGTTCTTTTTTTTTAATTTACCTGATGTGCAGCTAGGTAGCTTAGTTTCCATACTGCAGAAATTTGATCAGTTGTCTCTTGCTTTCAGTAATTTGCTGCAATTCCTCCATATTTTTCTCTTCTTAGAGTAGCTGTTGTCCATACAGATCTTAGTACACAAGAAAATGCAGTAATGCTGCTAATCAAGTCTTGAGTTTTTCCATACTAAGACCTGATTTTGACCAGAGACTGTTGGGCTGTGTTGTTTTGTGCTACTCCTGTGTTTTATGTACATTTTTTTGGGGTTTTTTTAGCTTCAGGAGACTTAATTTTTCACTTTATTCCATCACTGCCACTAAAATTGGTGTTCTTAATAGAATGTAAAACGCTCACCTCCATTGCAGTACTGGGTGTAATACTATGGATAGGCCATGCAAATAATGGTCAAGTTGTTGTCTAGTTAGTTCAGTTGTTCAGTAATTTTTTTTGACAATTGATAGATCAACACCACAAAAATGATTAATAATCTAACGAGGAGCAACAAGACTTGGGTAAATTGTGTTACTTACCTGAAAAGCATTTTTAGGCTTTGAGGCTATAAATAGATATATAGTTAGGTCATTTCAGTGTCATGAAGTTGCAACTATTTCTTCAGAGTTTTAGAAAAGTTCCCATTATTTTCAATATATATTTCACTTTAGGAAAAATACTTTTTTGTCACAAACAGTGCGAAAACTGTGCAAGTGCAACATAATTTGCATTCAGCCCACCGCAGGAGTTAAGTACGGAAAGAATGAAGAAGACTTGAGAATGGTGTTAAAAGTGATGTGTAAACCTTTTTGTGCTCTTTGTTAAATAGTTGTATAATTATGGAAAATTCTAGAAGTTGGAGTTTTTTTCATTTGACATGGAAAGGAGTAGTTACTGTTGCCAGGCAATTCTGGTGGTTTTGGAGGAAGAGTTAAAAGTTATCATTTTGAATCTTGTGTCTTTTAGGTGATCCCTGGTTGGTCAGTGTATTGTGTGGATGTGGTTGTTTCTTGGAGTCTTGTGTGGTGCAGATTTTCATTACCTTTTTTACCCCTTTCAGTTCCTTATCTTTTCTTGGGTTTTATCCCACTTCAATTAAAAGAAAGCTTTCAAACATGTCAAGGCTTATTTTTCATTTAATCTAATCAGAATTTAAAGATTGATGTTGATCTCTAAGAAAACTGTTCAGTCACGGACTACTTAAAACATATGGACTTGAACAACTGTTATTAGGCATGTTCCATGCAAAACACAATCTAGAAAATCTTATACCAAAACACACAAAGATTTTCAGTTTTTTATCCATGAGAAACCAGGGATAGGATTCAGTTTCATTTTCACATCTCTAGTAACATTTAATTGCCTGTGTAGAAGGCAGTAATTATGAGCTTTGTGTTCAGAGGAAGAACTAGATTCTGCTGGGATACAGTTTATCCAAATAATTTCTCTACTTTAAAAAAAAGGGTGTTTTAGAAATGTGTGTTTTTCTCTAATGCTCAAGGACATCTGTTAGAGTTGAGATTTCTACTTGAGAGAGAGAAGTCCTACTCTGAAAGAGCTGCAGTCAGTGCAGCTCTCAACAGAGGGGAGTGGGCCTTATGTAAGGAAAGATTGCAGCTACCCCAGCAAGGCTCTGTCCCACCCCCCTGACACCTCTGTCTACAGGCAGCACTGTTATTTACAATATTCCCGTAAAACATATTGAGCACAGCTCAAGTGAAACACAACCCTCTGAGATGGTCAGCAAGAATTCAAGCAACTGACTGATTTGTCTGGTGTAACTTTTAACTGTAGGTAGGACGCTGAGGAAGGGAAGCAAACAAGACAGAGGGAGGCAGATAAAGAGACGAGGGAATAAGATCATACAAATTATGGAGATTTCTTGGGGCAGGGCTTTAGAGTGTTGTCTAGACTGCTACTTTTGAAATGGATTATTAAATTACATTTGTATTCTGTAGTTGCTGGCATTTAGTTCTCACTTCTAAATACCACTGTTGGATCTGATACTTTGTTCACCTTACAAATTACTGACATTTCAAGCTGCTTGTTTCTGTAGTAAAGCTGAGTTTGAGATTATGGGCTAAATAATAAGGTCATGGATCACAGCAGTGATGTAGGACCACAAGGCTGTCATGTTAACAAAACCCAGGTACTGTATTTTAATGAGTGATAATTGCAGTGAAGCAGGGAAGTGTATGGTGCATTAGGAGAAGAAATGGTTTAAAACAGAAATGAAAGAGTTGAATAAATTAAATATTGAGAGATTCCTGATACGTTGTGTTCCAGTTGCTTAGTGGCAGCTGATAACAAGGTGATCGGTGCTGAGGCAGAGGGATGGTTGGCATGCTGTGCATTCAGTCAGCAACAAATGAGCTGGAAAAGATCAATTCCAAGAAGCACAGAGCACTGTATCTCAAACACAGAGAATTTAATTAATATCAGCAGAATTTGGCCCAGTATGGGTTAGTGCTTCTTAGTAATTTAATTTAAACACTACTTTGATTTGTATTTTCCTTAGTTTGCTTGTGACATAATAATATTGTTGCAGTTATACTAAACAAGAAGTAAGGCATGGTAGTTCTACAGAAATGAAAACAGGAAAAAGCAATAAAGATGAACTTACAGCAGAAATAAAGACGTGAAGAATGAATGAGCTGAGAGCTCAGTGGGGTCAGAACTGAGTAGTCCAGGATCCTCCAAGCTTTTGTGCAAGAGCACAACCACTGGTGTGATGTTGTCCAGTTGTGTTCTTGTGTTTCATGGTGGTTAAGTGCTTGTTGTGCATGGTTGTTAGTTTGGCATTTAGCACAACCAAAAACAGTATTAACTTCCTGTGACCTGTCTTTGCTGCCATTTGAAGCTGTCCTGGATGAACATATTTTGGAATGGTGTTTCCTGCAATTTTCAAGACTAATCATGGATCAAAGCGACCCTGTGTGAAAACGGGAAGTTTTGCTCGGATACCTCTGTGAGCAACTGAGGGCACAGTCTCGGTGCTACAGCTAACACAAAGGGGGCTGGTGTGGTTTTATGAACAGCAGTGGCTTGGGCAGACTAGCAAATCGCCCTTTTAATCAGAATTCTAAAATATTAAAAATAAGGGTCAGAGACAGTAAAAAACCTCATAGTAAACTACCCTGCTATATCAGTTCTAAAATAATGCCATTTTTAAGATACTGAGATAAATAATTTACATAGGCTTTTGAACAGCTCCTTAATTTTGATCCTCAACTTTTTAAAATTTAACTTTGCTTTTGCGTTTTATTTTCCTTGTGGAAATATTGGCTGAGGAGGTGGGAAGATGAGCAGCCATGAAACTGGGCAGGGTACCAATAAATGTCACTGGATTTTTGACACAATCAATGTGTTTCTCCAGGTGCTAGGATTCTTTAAAATTGGCTTCCCTTAACCTGTTCTGTCAGAAGAGTTTTTGACCACCTCTGATATCTGCAGGATAAAGCAAACTTTTCCTGCAAGAGGATTTATTCTGCTTACATGTGCAGTCTGAAAGCCTTGAAAGTGAGCTACTATGGAGAGGACTGAAAATTCAGTGGTGCATATTCATTCTTGAGCAAAGAGGGAGGCATGCAGTGATTTTCTGTGGAGAAGGCTGGAAAACTGTACTGTTTTGCCTAGCAGACTTATTCCTACTTGATAATAAATGAGGAGAGACAGAGGAAGTGCTCATTTTGTCTTCTTCTCACTGCCTATCTTCTGTGATCTCATGATTTCCCAGAGATAAATTTCTATTCTCTGTTCTCTTTGCGTACAAAGACCAGAATATGAGAACAGAGAACTGGGGGATTCCTTGCATCAGAATATTGTCCTGTGTTTCAGTTTACATCTGGAAGTTTATACTTTGGGCCATTACAATAGGGTAAATAAAAATCTATATGTCCATAGAGAAAATGTATTTTTTTATAAAGACAACTTTACAAAAGAGAATCGTAGTCTGGGCAGGAAGAGGCAGAAATAATGCATGTAAATGTAGTAAAGAGCTGACAAATGGTATTTCTCAACAAATGGGCTGATTTTGTGATAAAAAGCTCTGAACAGTAACCCCCAAGGAAATCAATTCCCAAATGGCTGTATAATCCTCCGAGACCAGCTCCACTCTTCCTTTGTCTCTAATTGTATTGACAGCTGGTAGTCCCAACTTTCTGGCAATTTATCTCCCCACTGCATATTTATTGAGAGATTTCTTGTCGTAGTATTGACCATACATTAACAAGGAACTGGTGGATAATAGTAAAATCCCTATGGCCCTGACAGATGTTTTCTTGGTGCAGGGGCTTGTGCTGACAGCATATGCACAACAGAGTGAAACTTTACATTTTTGAATCAAAATAAAGCACTACTTAAATGGAAGAATTGAGTCAATGATGTATATTCAGTTCCTGATTCAAAACCAGATTGTCATGCTAATTTTTATATTTTCACAGACACATGCAAAATTATATGGAGATAAACATGCAAAGCTGAAATAAATGTGAAGTGAATGCTAAGATGATTATGGTGATTTCAGTTTCTTTATAAGAAAATTATTCAGAAGAGAAAGTATGGTAAAATAGGACTTTGAGATCCAGTTATATATTTTTTGGTGTATGGAAGTCTTTACCAAAATTTTAAGTGATTTATTTATGGTGTGATCAAAAAGTCCAAATAGATAAACCAACTAAAACCAGCTTAGTAACCATTGTCTTTGATTCTTTAATGTGCACATTAACATCATATTTTGGTCAGGCTGTCCATTCAGCTTTTGGCAGGTGCTAGAAACTAATGCCCCTTTACAAAGTCAGTTTGGCAATAGTCCTCTGTTCATTTAAACTGAGGTGCTCTCTAATCGTGCTCTGTGGTTTTTTGACTTATGTGTGTCCTTTTCCTTGTCTAGAGACCTCCAACTGAATCAAAAGAACCGCTCGCAGTGACCACAGCATCAGGTCATTCAGATTTTTCCAGCTCAGTTACCCTGCAGTCCCACAGGGAAAACTCATCCCTCACTCACTGAATGCATTTGGAAATGTTAGAGCCTTATGAGGTGCTCACCTTCTTCATTAGAAATCTGCCTTAATTGTGCTTTCAGCATCTCACCTCCTCTGGCTCTCTGTTCCCTTGCTCCCAAGTTCAGCCCGTGTTCTGTAAGTAGTTCTGGTTTCACTCGAGGCACAAGGTGCAGTGATTGGCAAGGCTCTTCTGCCTGCAGACTTGACTTTGAAACTTGAGCAGCTGAGGAGGTAATGAACCCAGTAATGACAGAGCTCATTAGGAGCATTACAGCTAAGTGCTATCAAAAGCCAAGGAATACCGTTTTAGTTAAACACCAGCAAAGAATTCAAACCTAGCATGCTGCTTCTGAGGTTTAGCAGCAAGCACAGCAGCAAAATTCCTAACCCATTATGGGGACTGAGAGCTTGTTTTGATGTAACAGAAACCAGAAACAGTAAGGAGTTTTTAGGGCAGGTTTTGCAGTAAAGATGCAGTTTGGATGGCCACTTGGATGTGATTCCCCTAGAGATTCTCTCTGTGTCTCTGCCCTGTGGGTTTAATTCAATACAAGTGTCACAGAAAATGAATCTTTGGATTTTGCACAGCCCTAGATAAGAAAAGGTTCTACTTTCTGATGTGGCTTCCTGCTGAGCTTGGTCTACTATCTCAGAGCATATGAGGTCTCCTTAAGAAATTGCAGAAGAATGCAGCAAAAAAAAAAATCCCTGTTGTAAATGAGAGGGTTCTTTTTCTTCATTTGTGCATGTTCTCGATGGTTTAAAAGAATGAAGTATTCAGAAAGAGAGGCCTAGAAAGTTCCTGAAGCAACCAAAGGGCAGAAGTGAGAACAGGGAGGAGTTTGCCAAATGAGGGGAGAATTTATTACAGAGGAAGACAAGGTTCCATCCTGTGGGAGGTTTGACATGGCACTGCTGGGTTTGGTGATGAGGATTATAGTCCTGTGCCCATTTACAGTAGTATGTGTTTGTTTACCTGATTTTATGAAAATAGCAAAATATTCTAGATGCATTAAGGGACCCTATCAATACCTGATTTTCTGTTTCACCTCTAAGTGAATAAATACTGCTTTCTGGGCATTATTTTAGAAAGTTTATTGTCTTTTCATGGCAACTTGTTTGCCTGAGACAACCTATTACAGGCCTTCCCCATAAAGCACCTTTACTCTCTTTTTCTTTAACATTTATCATTAAGTACATTTTGCCTGTGCTTCAGCAGAAAATCAGATTAGAAAGAGACAAGGTGTTCTTAATGACATCTTTTACTTTGAGAGAGATATTAGCATTGATTTGATTTTTAGTCTGTTGTGTTTTATGGCTTGCATTTTGATTACATCTGATTAACTTAAGGGGAGGCTATGAGAGATGAAAGATTAAGTCATGCTATTTTGAGGGAGATAAAGGATGATAGATGACAACAGCTAAATAACCTGCTTGACCAAGCTAATGTGCTCAGTAATCATTAGTCACCTGTGTGATACTCGTGGTGCTTCATCATAGACAAGTGAGCATTGCAAACCTGGTTTATAATAGTTTCTTAAATAAAAGCACTGATCGCTGTCTACTTTGGTTTCAAGTTACATTTAATTTGATTATTTTGATAAACGAGGTATTTTGGGAATAATAGTGAGTCTCCAAAGCTTTTTAAGTTTAAGCACAAATGCTATTATTTTTCAAAAATTTTGGACATTTATGTGTGATGTGACCATTTCTGTATTGACTGTGCAGAATTAGAAATTTGCCAGTGTCAGAATCAGAAGGCTGAGAATTACATGGGAGAAATAACTGTGATTTTATAATTAAGATTTAATTTAAGATGACTGGTAACTCTTATAGGTCATGTTTGTCCTGGAAGAAAATCCCCACACGGAACGTGTCCTACAAATGCAAGTGATTTATAGCTATGAGATTGTATAACCTGACCTCTGAAGTGCCATGGATGTTGGCAAGTAGATGGGGATTGAGTACATTGCTTCTTGAGAGTGCTTTTGGCAATTATCTCCAGAGTTTCTATGTTTCAAATTATTTTTTTTGTTGTTGTTGCTGGTTTTGGTGGGAGTATGGCTGGATTAGAGAGAGCAGGATCAAAGGTTGGCTTTACCTGGGCTGTATTTATAGAATCTAAATTGGCAGCTTTCCAGTGTTCAGATTTGTTTGAATATTTAAAGTATATTTAGCATTCCAGTCTTCCTCTGAACAAATAGCAGTTGTTGCTTTAATTGCATTATTTTTAGAATAACACTGCTAATGTGTTGTGATTTTATTTACTCTGGATTCAAGAATCAACAGCAACGAAAAGTAAAGACTGTTAATCAAATAAGGCTGCTTTGGAAGTTTCAGGAGTCTGGCAAATGGCATAAGGTTTCCTTTCAAATGTGAACTAACCTGGGCTGTGAAGGAGCCCCTTTAATGAAAAGGGCAGCTTTTGAATGTGGTCCCTAAGGGTAATTATCATTTTCTGGACTCTGATTAGCATGCCAAGTGGCAGAGTTGAATAGCAATATGAGCCTTGGGAGCCAAGTGAGGGGACAGTAATGCATATATTATTGTAGCTCCTGCAATAATATTTAGCTGTATCAAGGGATACATTGGCAAGGCTTCTCTGGCTCATCCTGAATAAATCACCCACGCCCAATAAAAGTTTTCAGGCCTGGATTTTGCTTCTATTGTAACAGAGGATTTGTGTTTTCTTATTCTTATAAGCTTTTTTAGACTCATTAATCTTTTAAAAGAACAGAGATTAAACCAAGATTATAAGTTAGTTGTGAGTTTGAATTTACAATTTACAAACGTATTATATGTGTGGCCTGAAACTTGCAGAAGTTATAGCAGGGAAGGAGCAACAAATTTTCAAGACTAATGCTTTTCTTGTACTATGGGATTTACTCAGATCAGCTGTACATTGGATACATTCTATTTGGGTCTGTGTTTTATTAGTCTTGATGTATTGGTATAACTGTAAAACTTGGTTGAAGACAGCAGTATATTTAAAAAATTATTTTTCTTCCTAAAATAACATGTTTTCTTTTGTTATTTAATTTCAGGTATTTTCATCACACTGTCTTATGTCTTACTCATTTTGACATTAGTGGATTTTTTTGACTCATAGCTGCTTTGGAAAACCTCCTTATATGTTCCATAATTTCAAATTTTTGCAGGCAACCACATTGTTCGATGTAAAAAAAAAAAAACCCAAACGTAGATGAGTAGGCAGGCTTTCCCAAAATATCTGTGTATACTTGGCATTTTAAAGCAACTTCTTCACAGTATCTGGGAGAAAGGCCTGAACTTAGGCCACAAGGTCTCTCTGGTTTTAAACAAATTTTGTTACTGAAGATGAGATAATGAGAACCAACACATTAGAGTTTTTTAAGAGGAAATGCACATGGACATGGCATGTGGAGATGGAAAACCTGAGCCTTAAGTGTTTCTGGATGTTTGTTCTGATACAATCCTGGAAGTATAAATGTACCAGACTGAGCAGATTTATTCAGTAAGTTATTTACAAGCCTTTAAAACACATCTTAAAATCTCTTGATAATGATCAAGAGGGACAGATCCTTGTCACAGGCTTGTGTGTGTGAGTACAGGTTTACAGATATACAAATTCTCCAATAAAACTATTCCAGCCTTATTTTGAAGCCAACTTTCAGATACTTCTCTTATTCTCATTCTTTTTCCTGGAGTCACAGTTCTACTTAAGGGTAAGGACAGACTTGGATATAGTTAGAAATCTTTATGGAAAGCTTTCACCCTCTGTCTGTTCTCAGTGTCTTAACTGTGCCCTGTGGATGTAAGAGAGGAAAATGCTGTGTGACAGATGTGCTGCTTCTGGGAAATCCTGGAGAGGAAAGCTCAGGGATGTTATCAGTAGTACAGATGTAGCTGGCTGTAGATGGGGTGGCAGCAGCCCAGATGTTGACATCCAGTGCCTCATCAGGCATCCTTGTTTCTCAAAGCTTTCCAACACAGACACAGAAATGACAGACAGAGAAGCTTTGTCTCACTGCAGCTCTGTTCTCTTGTAGTTGTTTTGTACAGAATCAAAATACTGGGATGGTGGACTGTAATTGTATAAAATGATGGTAAATACTCAAAATTTCCTGTGTATGGGTTCATCAGTGCTCTTTAAAGCTTTATGGGACATAGTCCCATATAGATTTCAGGCCATGTGATTATGGGAGACATTTATCTTTTAAAACATGGCAGTAGTTTCATAGAATCCAACACCTGATTTCAAGTATTTCCTTATCTCTATATGTAATTTTGTAAATGTATTCCTACTTCAGTGTAAGTGCACAGCAAAAATTTGGCAATGACCTGTATTGCTTATTCCTCTTTGTATCTATCATGACAAGATACTGCACTCCAAACTGGAACTGAATAAAGTAATAGTTTGGCAGAAAGAGCAGGTCGTCATTTCAGGTGATTATTTTGGACTTCTGCTAAGCAGAGAGGGTCCTCCCTTAAGGTCAGGTTAGCAGAACTGCTCAGAAATATCCTGAGATAATGCTACCAGTGGAAATTTTACCAGGAAGGAATGTAATATCCTGAGACAATTTGATATGTATCTCCTGTAGAATAAAACAAAGCTGATAAAATAGCTCATGGGAATAAAAGTCTCAGGAGTACTTTGCGCTTACAATGTCAAATGAAAGATGGTCAAGTTTCAGTGGTTTTGGACCATTTTCTGTTACATCAGTTTTCTGTCCTTCCAGGAATTGCCAGTGAGGCAGTGGAATATGTTAAGCAAGCGCTCAAGGAGCTGTTTCCAGATGTGTGAGAATGCCAGTTTGCCTCCCCTTTGCTGTAAGCACGAGGAAGGATTGGGAGTGTATGGTGCAGAGGTGCCAATGTGGGTTTGTTCTGCTGTGTGTGCTTCACCCTCCACTCAAGAAGTTGGAAGTGGTTGGAGCTTCTCATAAAGTCAGAGTTTTTACTTTCTCAGACTGTCTCCTAATGCTTTCCTACATTCACTTTAAAATCAGTGACATTTCAGTTGGAAATCTCCCTGGAAAATTTCTCCACAGTCTGTCAAAATATTTTTCTTTGATATGACACTCTATGTTCCTTTTCTTATTTTTGCTATTACTGCATATAGAACACCAAATTCTTTATGTTCATCTTTCTCTGAGTTTTCAGACTCATGTCCTCCCTCTGCTTAGCCATCATTTGCCAAATATGTCCCTCTACTAATGGATATGGAGCAGTATTTTATTTCTGTGTGGGCAGACACGGACCGTTAGATCATCCTTGAAGTTCAGGGCATGTTTATGACAGTCTGCCATGGTAGATACAGATCTGTATTGGGTGGGCTTGCAATAAGCAGTCTCCCATCCCAAAAATACAAAGGATCAAATGGCATATTGTACTAGGAATGCATTCTGTTGGCATCCAGTTTAAATGAATACACTTGGTGCTTTACATGCAAAAATTTCAGCTTGAAGTGTTCTTGGCTATTTATAAACAAAACTGTTGTATCTCATACTGGGACCAGGACAGAGGTGGTTTTAGTTCTGCTTTTAAGTCTCACTCAGTCTTAGGGTTTTTCTACCCTTTTGTTCCTTTTTGTGGTGTTTGCTTAAAGGCAAGTGCTAATGATGTCCAGGAGCAGGCTTATGCACCATCGCCCTTTTATGTCATATTTTGTGATGTTTACATTTCAAAAATAATCTCTTGTTTTGTGGAGTTGGACTTCGAAAGGACCCACAAGGATCATCAAAGTCAGGTATTCTATGATTTAGTTGATTAAAACAGGGCTCATGGGCAATTCTTCTGCTATTAAATCTGATCATGTGTTAAAACCACATGAGATTAGCATGAAAGGAGAGTGAATGCACAATTCACCTTCATACATTAGCATCTTATGGCGAGGAATCAAAGATGACTAGTGTTTTATTCTAAATCTTAAGATAATGAGCTTGCTAATAAATCCAGTTGGAGACAATACTGGTGCAATGTCATCACCTGAGAATCTGTTTCTAAGTTTCAAGGGACCCAAGTACGTTGTGTGAATACTCTAGTGAAGTGCATATTGTAAAATTCTGCTGCTAGTTATATTTTTAAAAAGTAAAAATAAAAAGTTAATGGCAAAATTAGCACTCTAAGATTTGAATCCACAAGCAGTTTGAAGAAGTGCTGAAAAGAACCTGACAGCTTGGAGAATAAGAAAAATTTGACTGCTATCTTGCAAATATAAATCAGGACCTCAAGGCTTTGTGTAAAATTTCATTCCCTGGACTCCTCTCCAAGTTCACATGCAATCAGTTACCCATAGTAAAAAAAAATCTCACTTGAAAAATAAAGAACTGTTAGAGGATAGAATTACCACCACCAAAATATAATCTGGAATAATCCTAGAAAAGGTCTTTCAGTCTTCTACTTGAAATGAGTCCTGCTGCAGAAATTCAGAGAGTCACAGAAAATAACTGTCACCCTAAAAAGAATAAACCATTTAGGGAAAGTCCTTTACTATCATGGGAAAAGTCCATTGAAAGCAGTGGTGCTTCCATAAAAAAGCTGGAATGTATGTCGCAAGTCTCCACTGAAATGGGGATGCTCTTTCAAGTGCTGTTTGCTTTGGTGGGGAGGAGAGGCATGAAGTCTTCCAGGGGCTTTTGCTTTCCTTCTCTCATCTTTTGTGCAGTGTTTGGAATGTTCTTTCAGAGACTAAAATCCTCTCCGTTCTGTCTCTGAAAACACATGGTTTTCTTCTCAGTTGTGGGCAGTGCACTTCAGAACGCATCAGGGCAGCATTTGAAAGCACAGGATGCGTGGTGACAAGGCTGAAAGCATTCTGTCTTCCACTGCTCACAGGCTGTAAGCAAACTGTAGTTGTTTTAGTCCTGATCCTCATTCTCTCCTTACCATGGGAATTGCTTGAAAACATTTATTTCAAAAATTAAATCCAAGAGCCATCCTGTTACCAGCTGTACATCCCAGGGGACCTGCAGGTCACTTAGACAGCAGGAATTAAACAGGTAGTATCCTGCAGCAACTGAAAAAGGGTGGGTGGATAATCACAGCTTAATAGCTACAAAAATTGCATCGAGTTTATTTACCATTCTTTTTGATCTCCTGGAAATAAAAGCTTTATACACAGTCCTTCAAGGAGTTTCACATTTTCTTATCTCAGTACAGTTATTTTATTGAACTCAAAACAAGCACTTAGAAACAGCCAGCCAGCCATTTTCATTATGGAGTGCTGAATCCATTCTGGGTGCAAAAGGATTTTTTAAAAACTGCTGTGACTTAATATTACCAGGGTCTGAGATGAAACCTGAAGAAATCCAACAATTTTTGTTAAGCCCATAGCAAAAACAAACCAACCAAAGAAATTTGAGGCTCAAAATGAAAAAAGTGCATTTCACTGTAGAACTTTCCCATTTATGCCTTTCTGTTTGAGCTGGGGGAAGAAATTCCCTGTACAAAAAAGAAATGAAATGAATGTGGAGAGAAGTGGATGGTGAAATACTATAGGCCTAATTCAGACTTGAAAAATACCTTTTACACAGAAAATTTAAAATGAGAGGGGAAGAGTTCATATGTTATTGGAATAAGGAAAACATCTTTGTCACAAAATTTGTAATGAGAGATAAAAGCTCTCAGCATTGTAGGTTGAATGCACAGGTATATGTGGCCAGGCTACTTTTTCTCATTTTTTCTGTATTGATAATGAATACATACAGAAAACAAATTTATTTGCATTGAAACCTGGGAGGGCAATCTTTAGTTCATGATGTCTGTGGAAGGACACAAAAAAGTGCAGAGTATATCCTTGAATTCAATCTGAAATGACACCACAGAAGCTGGACTGGTCTAACAGGTGTTTTTTGAATGAGCTGGTACTTTGTGTAGTGCAATCCAGGCCACTGCAGGATTTCAGGTCTGCTGGGAGGACACGAGAGTGCCAAGAGCTGCCTCAGAACATCAGGTTCCACTCCTGGGCTAAACCCACAGCTCGGAGGCAGTGAACTTGTCTAAAGAAAATACTCTTTTCTCCCCACACTGCACCACTTTATAACTGCAAGGAGCATCTCCTTACCAGTGCTTTAAGTGGAGCCTGTGTGGTTGTATTTATGCAACGCAGGAGTGATGCTGGGAATGCTCAAGATGATGTGTTCCCTAACAACAGAATACATTTGACCTGAACGTGCACTGCAACGTAAGGCACAGTATTTATGGCAGATGATTCCTTCTGCTTTTGATATTGTGCCCTCTTTTTTAAAATATGTCTGGCACAATCAATGGGATGCCCAGTGTGACATTGGGATTTTTGAAGCTTTTAAAAGCTACAACTCTCCTTCTCAGCATCTCAGGGTATGGGCTGTCAGCATATGTAAATGTCCTGCAGGTATGATTTTAATGCCAAGCAGCATGGAAGCTTGCCATTACTTCAGAGGTCACAGAGTATTTACAGAAATACCAAGTCTGGATGTAGAGTCCTGCATTCCTGCACAAATTTGATCCTTTCTCAGTAGATATGCAGGAGTGATTGGTGTGGTGAGCTAGCTGGAGGTTTTTAACGTTAAAACATGAATCTCTTATTGTCATGTGGACATTTCCTGAAATAATTTTCACTTATTTTGCATGTATGTGTGTTGTCTGCACATGTTAAGGGCATTTGTGAGGGCAGACGAATTACAGGGATAATACAATTCGGCAGTGTCTACATCATAATTTTTCCCAACTTCATCAGAGTAGAAAACTTGATGTTTGTTAGAGGGACAAAGAGATAGAAGATTAGAAAAGTACACGTCTAATGCAAAGAATAACCAGCTGTCTTTATGTTTGTTTCTTCATTGTCAGTCTGAACTTGAAAGAAAAACAAGTTACTGTGAAAGTAAACGAAAAGCATGTGGGATCCTCTGTTTTTTCAATATATGGCTTATGGTCTGCAGACACACAAAATGGGAGTAAATATTTGAAAACAGTAGTTGGCCCTAAAGTAGAGCTCTGCTGTTGTAGGACATGTTGCAGATTGTGGTGTTATGTCCACTCAGAGCCAGAGAAGTCAAGTGTTTAAATGAAGCACGAATTGAACTTTAAAGACTAATTTGGTAATTGTAAGATATGAAAATGCTCTCACCTTTATGTTGATCCTGAGCACAGGGAACTTCCTTGGCAGGGATGGCTGGTCACAGTATCGTGTAAATTACATCTGCATTCAGTAGTCCTTCATTAAAATGCGTGTCACCATGCCACGCATGGAATTTAACTTTGCATCTAAATGAATCCTCTCTCAGTGTAGGTTCTGGAATGGGCAGTTTCAGTCCATGTTCTGAGGCAGAGATGCTTGCTTTTTCTTCACTTTTTAATATTGAGTAAATATATGAGTCGGTATATTCTTAGTGCACTTGAGAAGTTCTTTTCACGTTCGCTTATCAGTTTTCGTGTCCTGTAGTTTGTCTGAAATGTTTCATGAACATTAATTTGGATTGTTAACTGTAATTCATACTCTACTTTAATTTAGTCTTTTAAATAATGCGTTACTGAAGTGTTAATACTGCCGAGTTATTTCCACTTCCCAATAAAACAAACAGAAGTAAACTGCTGTTTTGAGTATTTGCGAATGTTCCTTTTGAGGCAGTGCATCTTAAGGGGGAAAGTTCCAGCAGCAACTTGCAGTTGCTCTGAATTCTACTTTTGTATCAGTTACGTTGGTGCTTATCCTGAGCTTTGGTGAACACCTCTGTTCAGAGGTGGAGCTTAGGACAGATTTGTTCAGGCTAGTTACAGCTGGATCTTAAAGCAAGCTAATCTTCTGTTACCTCTGCTCTTCTGGTGCATACAGAATGTGCTGTGACAGACTCCTGTGTGTAATGCAGGATTCTTTAGGGTAAATTTGCTGTGCTTAAAATGGTCGTGATGAGTTCAGCACATGTGAAGAAGCTTGCAGTGAATTAGACTCCATTCTCCTCTCTCATAAGCTGTCCCTGTTGTGTTTCTCTTATTCATGTTAAACCCTTCAAAGACGCCTTCCCTGAGACACAAGCTGTGATGTGAGATTATTAAAGGGTCTTCACTTGATCCCGGCTTCTGGTCTTTGGCAGGGAGAAACAGCCAGTGGATCAAAGAGAGGTGTTAAACCTTAATATGTTCTGGCAGAAAGATCTATAGGCAAGTGGAGACAAGCTGTACTGATATTGATACAACATGCAGCTATTTCGATAATCCATTCAGGATAGCTCCTGTTACTGCAACACGGAGCTGGGACCAAGTTTTCTTCTGCTCTCCAAGTTAGCTGTATAATTCTTCTGCTCTCCAAGTCAGCTGTAAGCACTGTGGGAGAGGGTGTACAACTGATCATAGCAGTAGATGAACTAGACAAAGGGAAAAGTTCAAGCAGATAATTAGGGTCTCACCAAAACCTAGTAGCAAAACTAATCAAATTCAGTGCATGCATGCAGCTGGGAATTAGTTTAAGTAGCTGGATCCTAAGGCAGTTAAGGTGTTGGTGCAAAACAATAACCATTTAGCAGAATGAAAACTGAGGCTTAATGAAGTTAAGTGATTTCCTTGAGGCTGTGCAGTGAAGTCAGCAGTTTTCAGGAAAACCAGGAACACTAGCTTTTAAAACCTAGTTCTGTTTACTAGGCCACCGGAGTATAGAGAAGTCACTTCTAGGAAGAGCAGGATTTGGTTTAAATATAGCTCAACTAATAGTGAAAATTGGTTGTAGAGTGGCAGATGTGAATGGATTTTCTCTTTGTGCATTTGCTCTGAAGCGAAGCAATATTTTACATTTATTGTAATTTAGTGGCTTAGAAAATTCCTGAAATACCCTCAAGTACTTTGGGAACTGTAACTCCAAAACATAGGTGGTCCTTTTTTGTGCCCTGCATTGTGTTATTGAGCCATGCACAGAGAGAAACCCTGCCAAATGGTGATCCATGGCCCAGACTAATCTCTGTAGAGCAGATGGGAGTTTGACAGGGGAAGAGACAGGCTGACAGCTTTTCCTCAAATAAGAGTCATACACTGTGTTTCCAGTGCCAAGCTGGATTTGACATTTAATTAAAAATTTACCTCAGGAAAAGAAAGAGACCAAAAAAACTCCACCTCCGCAGCCCCCCAAAAGCAACCTTTCACACTCACACCCTGGTACAGATAGAGAATCTCTTTGGTCCTATTTAAACCAGAAACCTCAGTGCCCAGAAAACTATCACTGGTGAGAGCACAAACACTGAGATACCGTGGGGAATAGAGTCAGCATTAAAAATGTATTTTGGCTGGTCTGTGACCAAACTGGGCTTGAGAATATAGCAGTGCTTAATAAGCTAAAAGAATTACTACAAATACTCAGCCTCAGCTACTGTAGTTAAAATATAATATGGATGATATATATTCTGATAGGTTTGAGTATAGTTTTGTGTCTCTTTTTTGGTGCATTTGTGAAGTCAGGAATATTGAAGATATAAAAAGTTTAGTACTGTTGCGGGAAATACTTGCAGTCAGATGTTCCTGCATTTCGTTTTTTTGTTCAGGATCACCCCATGATGCAAACCAAAGACAGCCATATCTGGCTCTGGTATGCTTTTTATTCCCCACAGATTTTTAGGGTCTATTCCTGCCCATGAGTTGGTCCTGTGTTGTTCTCAGCTCTCCGCTGTTGTGTTCTCTTCCTTGGCAGCAGCAGCTGCTGGCACTTGGTTCCCTTCAGAGAACTTCTCACACTCCAAGGGGACAAAGAAACACAGGAATGGGTGTTAGCAAAGGCATGAGATTGTAGGGAGGGTGCCCTGAATTCTCCCTGAGAAAACACTTTGGTTTTCCACTGCTGCTTTTCTGTTGCCTGCTTATGTGGCAAACCTGAAGGTGATGAACTCGATGCCTATATCAAAAAGGAACACAGTTCAAGAAGTCTGAATTGTTTCCTTTGTAGTTTGGCCTGGCTTATTATAATAATTTGTTGGTTTTGTGCTATTTTTGGATGGTCAGATTCTGTGTCAAAAAACCTCATGGTTGTGGAGGGTGGAAGAAACACAGCAAGAAGATCCTTCGTGTTTCTAGGTGAGTTGGGACGTAAATACATAAAAATTTTTTTTCTTATTGCTTGTGCCTCATACTTACTGCTCTGGAAAGGAAAGGTGATTAGTTCATTTTCTAAAGGGTTTTTCAATGTGGATGACAGGTACACAGATGACAAGACAAACTCTCAAGCTCTAACTTGAGATTTAGAGGGATTTTATTGTTCATTTTTGGAGTAATTCTGTGCAACCTCCTCACCACAGTAAGTTTAAGAAAAGATAGGTACCCAATTTATTATTTCAGTGGTAATGTAAACTACTGAAGTCCTCCACTAACTGCTTCGGTCTGGGTTGGTTATTCCTGTTTCATAAAGGGATTTAATAACTTTGGGTAAGATTTTTTTAAGGTGGTGAGGGAGGTGCTTAATAATGCTGAGATTTTGTAAAGCACTCAACAAAAGTCGCATCATGATTTCCTAATGGAAATACCTGGAGTTATCTCACTGATATTTTTGGTGGCTTCTTAAAATCCTGGTAGCTGTTCATTGCTACTTTTAGACATGAGTTTGTTTCAGCCTGTGTCTGTGTGGTGCTTACCTGTCACTCAGGGATACACTGAAAGTGTGTGGATGTCCGGGGCTCCTACTGACGTGGAAAGGCTGAGCAGTTGAGCCCTCGGGTGTCTCTGAGCACGGAGTAGGTTTTCCTCTGGCTGGAGCCCAGCAGGGTTTTCTGGAGGGATGCTGAGTGCTGCAGGGCAGGGATAGGCTCTGGACAGAGCACGGAGGGAACGGGGCCAGTGATGTGCAGGCTGACTGCTCCCAGCACTGACTCAGGATCAATCACTTCTTCCTTCTTCCTCTTGTGGATTGGGTCCTCATCCTGAATTCAGCCCCCTGGGGACAGCAGTCCCAAAGTGCATGCAGTTGGCTTGATGCTCCAAGGAGTCAGAATCCCTCCCTGGTATTCTTTCCCTCACTGCTTTTAACAGTCTTTGGAGTCCTGCCTAACTTAGACTGTCTTGGAAACAAGTTACACTTTCATTATTTGAGATAGCTATTGCATAAATAAGTACCAGATTTCAGTCATTTTGGTAATTGTCTTAGTAGAAAGAAGCTTTTTGGAACTATTGTTTCTACTTTCATTTAATCCAGGATGATACCATTTCATACTAAGGAGGATTACTTCTAGTTCTGGCTTTGTTTTCTTAAAGCACTGGCTGTATTGAGATTTAAAAAACCAACCAGCAGTAACAATAACAATTAAAATTTTCTATTTCTCTGGGGAGTCAAGATGAAACATCAGTATTTCGTGCCTCTGTAGAACCTGTAAGTCCCATTGACAATATATCGTGAACTTTTTACAGCACCTCTGACAAGAGCCAATTAAGGCAGTTTTTGCAGGTAATTTTTTTTCTCATTTTATTGAGTATTGATTTAATCCCTGTGTAATTTTGATAATTTTAGGTGCAGCAGGAAAAGATTCTTGTATCCAAGTAAAGGATAGGTTGTCTACAGTTCAGCAAGTCTTAGATTTATTAAAAGTTGAAATATTTTATAGTACTAGTAAAATTGTATGGAAACATTCTTTATCGATGTGGGCTTGGAGACTGTTAACATATTGCTGGATGTTTGGGAATGGAGAATATCACAGCCTGTGTCCAAAGCATGTATTTACATGACACCAGAAAGGAAATTTCTACAACTGAAAAAGCACAGCTTCCTTATGTTTTGTGCAGTGCTTATATTCCCTGTGAATTAGTTGAAATAAATTCCTTTCATCCAAGCCTGTATGAGACTTTAATTGGTAGCTTTATTTGTAAAGCATTGAGAAGTTTGGGGTTTTTTTAATCTATCCAAGAGACCATAGCAAGGAAGAGCTCACAAAGGACCTTGAAAATTCATATCAGAGATAGCAAGCCATTATCACTAAAAATAAAAATGAAAAGCAGTACTGAAGTCATAAATAAAATCAGGACTGTCCTAAAATTCAGCAATAACCTCTCTCTCTTTGCATGCATGCTGGAAAGAATTGAAATTATACAGTTCAGAGCATTTCTCTTATCTAAGCAGTAGGTAGAAGAAGTACATCTTCGAAAAACCAAATGATGCTTGGATAATTGACAGCATTAGTGCAACCTCATGTAAATAGAAGATGAAAGGTGAGAAGAACGAAGCAAATACCAGAATTTTTATGACTTTATCACTTCTCCTTGAGAACCTGGAGATATAACACCCATAAAACATTACAGACACCAAGAGTTCTAATGAACACACATAAAGCATCATAAAGAGGTGACATTTGCATTAAAGGGGACTTTATCTGTTGCATAATTGCACCTCAGCTAATATAGAAAGCTGAACATATGAGCTGCCAGCCTGACTCACTAAATCAGAGGGAGGTTATGCTGCAGGAACCCAATAATCATGCCATGGTTGTGTTCTAATGGTGCCAGGACGTGGATCTGGCAGCAGCAGCTGCTGAGGTGGTGCAGCCTGGGGAGCCTGGCTTACAGTAAAGTCTAGAGCTGTTCATCATCTACAAGCAAGAGCAAAATGACTTAATAAGTGACAATTATCAGTGTCTTCAAGGCAGTAATATAAAAATAATTACCTATTTACCAGCTAGCTTTACATGACAGTCACAAATGGAAGAGCAAATGATTAATTCCTCTCTGGAGCTGAGATCTGTGTTGTGCAGTTCTGTTTTACAGTAATGCTGGAATTGCTGCTCCTGGTGTTTCTGTTCTGGAAGAAAGCAGTTCTTGTTCATCTGTAGAGATGGCATCAGTGATGTGGTAGGATTGTGCACCTCAACCAACTGCACTGCCAGCCCTGAAATGTGAGCCTGTGCAGTTGGCTCGAGTCAATAATGCACAGAAACTGGGCATTACTCACAGTCCTGCCTACAGAAGATGTCAGGGAGCCTCAGATACTGCATCATGCTTCTCACTGTAGAGTTTATAGCATCTGTGGCATCTGCTGAGCTATAGTGCCCGTTCGGTGCACTTAGAACTAACACTTCAATAATAATTCTAAAAGAGGCAGTAATTTGTGTCTGTCTGTAGCTGCAGCTGACCTGGAGCGTAGCAGCAAATGGACTCCCTGGTGTGAAGGACCACACTTGTATTCTGCTTGTCTTCCTAGGGCTGGCTGCTTGTGGCCAGATCATTTTTAATATCTTGTTTTACTTAATTCAGATCTCTCTCGGACCTCGTCCTTGTCTCTGCTCAAATACATCGGTGATCTTGCCAATGCGTTTCAGGCAGTACAATCAGATTCCCCATACTGTGACCTTGCAGTCTGCTTTTTTCAAGGAAAACTACCAAAGGTTGTTTTGCAGTCACTTCCTTTGCTGCTATCTCTGTTTTTGGGTCCTTCTTTTCTCCTTCTCTTCCCTGTGCATTTGCCCATCTGCGTGAACTGGTCAGTAAATCTTTACATTTGGGGCTTGTGACTTCAGCTGGGATTTCAGAATGGAGAAAATTTTGCTGTCTCCTAAAATTTGGGCTGTAGTTTAAAGTAAAAATTTTTCTTTGTATTTATCTTTTTTATCTTCTAATATCTGTATTATATCCTTGTGGTTTCCATTTTATTCTGCAAGTGCATCATTTGCTTTTTTATGGAGGTCTAGGCTAAATCTCACAAAGTTCTAGTTTAGAGTCAGTGGAAACTCAAAAGGAATTTGCAGAAAAGCTCAGCTTTTCTCCAAAAACATTCCTGCTTTGTTTTGCTTCCTCAAAGAAACATATTTATTTAAATAAGCAATATTCAAATCCTGTCATGCTGCCATGCCAGGAGCTGTCTCTTTTCCTTGTTTTAGTGTTGAATGGTCTCCCTTACTGAATTTCCATTTTCCATGTCACAATTTCTTGCCACGTGCTGAGCCCTCTCCCCAAAGGACCAGTTCCCTTAGCATTGTCGGAGATGTGAAAACCTAAAGCAAGCTTCACTTTCAGGGCTACCACAAGCTGTTTTGTTGGTATTTGGTTGTTTCCAACAATTTTTGTTTGTGCTTGCCAAACATAAAGCTTCTGTGATTAAAAAAAAAAAAAAGAGAATGCATTGATGCTTCTTCTCATCTCTGTATGTCTTTATTTTTAATACATTTTTTAGAATTGAAGCTTACATGTGGGCAGAGAAACGTAGCTTTACAAGGCGATGAACAGCTGTAAAATTGGCCAAGTGAGAAAATTCCCTTGCGTTGAGCCGAGTGTTTGAGCTGTGCTTGCTCCCATGCGGTGGCAGCAGTGAGCAGCAGCTGCTCCTCAAGCATCGCTACCGCGCCGTTCAGATTTTACTCGAGGCTCCAGTGAAGCTCACTGAAATCCCTCACGTGCACTTTGGAGATGGAAGTATGGGGAAGACATAAGGAGACGATAATCCAAAAACTTTTTAAGCATTGTCATCTGAACCATTTTTCCCAACTGAAAGAGAAGCTGTGTGAATGTAAACTGAGCCAAGAATCTAAGTGCTTCAAACAACAGTTCTGATGTTAGCAAGTGTAACTGCATTAATAGTAATGATATTTGGCCCTTCCAGGTTTTCTCATTTCAACTCCTTGTCATGATTTTTCAAAGGGGGGGGGGAGGGGTTTAAACTCCTTTTTCTTCCCCTTTTTTAGTTAACCCTTTCTGTATTCCATTCCAGGAAGCATTTACTAACTATGAAGAGCAGGGAAGGGAAGAAGAGGTGAAGAGGCAATATCTGTGTGCAAGTTTAATCATGCCTGCAGTTATTGCTTCCTTGGAATACTTCTGTGGGTTTCACAATGCTTGGGATTTTAGTGCTTCAGATGATTGTAGTTAGAAAAAAGAAGGATCAGAGTTCTTTGTAGTCTTATCAGCAGGTGAAGGAGCTGGGATGGGAGCTGGTCCTGTAAGCTCTAGGAGAGATCTATCCTCACAGCAGGAAAAAGCACTTTGAAAGTTGAAAGTTTTGTTCTGTTTGTGAACTTCTCTGAGTTGTTTTCAAATCCTTTTGGAAGAGATTCTGTACCAAGTGCTTAGAAGACACAAGAACAGCAGAAATGTGTTCTTTCCCTGTAGTCTT
Source organism: Petroica traversi (assembly GCA_025920805.1). Taxonomy (NCBI): domain Eukaryota; kingdom Metazoa; phylum Chordata; class Aves; order Passeriformes; family Petroicidae; genus Petroica; species Petroica traversi. Next base: position 26,145,964 of record JAHLSL010000020.1, read on the forward strand.
TCTCCTTTGCAGAAAGAATTTATTTGAAGTTTGCAGTTCTCACATCCTAAAAAGACCCGGTAAGGATTACACAGGGGTGACTTGCTGGGTTTGGTCAGAAAAAAGGCAATCCTAGCAAAGGACAGGATCTACCTCCAGTACTGCTGGCTGCCATGTGAGGATGGACCTCTGTCAGTGGGACACCTCTGTCACTGGTTGTATCCCAATAAAGAGGGGGGATAGCTGATGGCAACAAAGAGGATTTAGCATTTTAGTTATCAAGGTGCACATTACAACTGGGCATTAGGAAGCTTCACTCTTTCCACTTGTCCCGAAAAACTTCCAGTTCAGTCATGGTTTTTTTAAAATTATGTTCTTCCTTGAGAACTTTGGAGACCCAAATCTACTTTTGCTATTACTTGTTTCACACTAAAATGGGGTTAAATTGAGTAACCACAAGAAACAGTCCTTCATGGAGTTCCTTTTTTTCTTTTAGTACCATTATACTACTGTGGAATAGAGAGATAAGTGTGAGTAGAAATATGCAAAGCTCGCACAGGAAGCTACTCAGGTAAATAACTCCACAGTAAATATATTTGCTAGATTATATCTCTGTTGGAGTTAAATTAATCACTGAAGAGCCTCTGACTTACATTGCCTTCATAACACACTCACTGAAGAGATTGCCATTCTTTTTTAGTGCTAAGTTTGTATGACATGGGGACGTTATTTTGTTTAACCTGGCAAAAAGGTTTGTTCTTAGTGTAGTTCAAATACATCAGGACCTGACTTTTGTTTTATTTTTTCCTTTACTTTGGTTTTTTTTTGCCAGTAGCATAAGAAATAAGACTTCCTATTTATGACTGCTTTCTCTCCTAAAATAAAATGAAAATAAGTATTTTCTGCCTCATACCCCACTCTGAGGTAGTTTACTGCAAAATCTCTGAGGATTTTTAGCTTCAGATGATGTGCTTCATACAGAAGAATTTGTTGTTAAGTCTCTAATATTCCAGAGATTTCTGAGACATTGGTTCAGTGGATGATGCATCATCTAATGTGTAAAACAACCTTGAAAAGGAAAACCAGCTCTGATGGTAAAGTTCTGTGGCTGTCATTGTACCATGCTACATCTCTTAAGAGTTCTCTCCAGACAGCTTGTCCAGGTCTTTGTCCAGGCTTTCCAACAACTGAGGTCTGGGTAAATTGCTAGAAAGAAAGCCATTAAGGAAACATTAAATGGAAAATTATAACTTAGATGTAGCCTTTGTCTCCCTGCGCAGACATTGTGGGCAGGGTTTGTAGTGTATTTCCTCCTACTGAAAAAAACCCCAAATACCAAACTAAAATCTAGGGACATTCCTGCCTAAAAGATAGTTTTAGTTGCTTGTAATTCTTCCACACAACTCAACTAATTTTAAATTTTTTGCTCTTTAGCTTTAGTTCCAACCTTTCTGTCTTTCTTTGCCCCTTACCCTTGTGCCTGGTGCTGAGGTTAGTTAAGTAATTTACTCCTGCTGAGTGTTTTTTACCACTGGCCATTAGGTAACTTCCTCTCCAGTCACCCTCAGCAAAATTAATTTTGTACAGCAACGTGCAAGAAGTGAACAGTCACCTCCAGAAATACAAAAGCAGAAGCAGCTCCCTGCTTCAGTGCAGTTCCATTGGGTCTGTTCAGCAATGTCCCTGCTTTTCACTGTGGTGTCACAGGAGAAGTGGGAGAACTATGGGTAGATATCCCACACTTGTGGCCACCAGGTTTTTATGAGATACAAAGGCAGACCCAGGGTGCTTTGTGAGTGTTCTGTGGCCTGCAAATAGGAGAAATTCGAAGTTCCAAACTGACAACTTAAACTTGGCCAAGTAAAAGATGAAAAATAGTTGTGTCACCCTGGGAGATTGCCACTTGTCTTCTGGGAGAGCCAGCACGGCATGAGAGAGGCATTAGGAAAATGTTTTTAATACAGCGTTTGTATGGTGTGACAAACATGGACTCAAGAGGAGATGCTTTACTGAACTTCCCTTCTTGATACCAGCTGTGTAACAGGACTTAGTATTCCAACCTTTTCACAGATCAGAGGTGCTAAAATCTTTACTGAGCTAACCCATTCTTGTTGGAGGGGAGGAGAATAAGAAAGTATTTCCAGCTCTGCACAGTTTTGGGGACAAACTGAGCAGTGCCAGGTTTTGTCAGAAATTGTGCTATGCATTTCCCCAGTTAGAATATACTGAACAAACTGAGTCGTGGTCATGAAAGTGCACAAGTAGATGATTTGCTTTATTTCCTCCTCTTTTCTCCCTTGACATGTTTTAAAATGAGGATCATGAGGCTTCCTGTGTTGTGGCTCTGAAGTAACTGCATTTGTATCAATGCAGTTACTCAATACTGAGTGTGGGTAATAAGGGAGATTGAAGTCTGACTCTGGGCCCATTATGGGAAGTTGATTCTTGTTCAGGAAAGCTGGGAAAGTAATGGAAGTTTGCATTCAAGGAATGCAACCTCCCAAAGCCCTTCATTAGCACTACAAAAAGCTCCCATCTTTGTAGTTGACCTGTAACAGTCTGTAAGGGTTTGCAGCTATGAGTGTCATGGCTTATTAATGCTAGTTTGGTCTTGCCCAGAGATAAAGCAGGGAACATAACTGAGGAACGCTGGCAGCTGAGTAGGGAGACTTCTAGAGAGACTGCAAAACTGCTTCCATCCTTCCTTGTTTCCTTAGGTGAAAATCTGCTTCTCTGAGAAATCCAACTGACAGCGCTGAGAGAAGTCACATGTATGGCTGTTTTTGGACAATGGGTAATGGTTTCTAGAGGTCAGATGCATTTGTGAGTAGAAAAGAATAGCTTTGTTCTTAGCTCTGCCAGTGAAAAAATACAGGCTCCATCTATCACATTGAAATAGATTTCATTTATATCACTCAGGTGCTCTGTCAAGCCGGAAAATTCCCTAGAATTGTCAGCATGCTTTTGCTTAACGGTAAGCATTTCTGTCTGCTAACTTGACCATTTAACAAGAGGTAAAAGCTGTTCAGTTGTAGTTGCTTTACAGTCAGTGAGGATTTGAACTGCCCCATGACCATCTCTACTCACTGCAGATTTAAGGAGACAAATACAAGCTGCTTAGGTAGGCGCAGGTGGCTAAATGCAGATGGGATGGCTCCTGTATGCTTTAATGTGCTGGTGAGTGAATAAGCCAGACACAAAAATATTTGTGTGTAAGAGATCCCACGAGGCTTTGTTTAGGTGAGGAAGAGAGCTGCTCGTGACTGCAATTCTTGCTTCTATTCACACTTCTGCTAAGTGATGGGTCAGGCAACTTCAAAGTCCTGGGCTGTGTCTTCAGTGTCCCAGTGCTTCATTGTCCTTCTCTGTAACTTACAAATGGGTACCATGGTTCCAGTTCTTTCCTTGGTGTCTTTTGTTCTTTGCAAAAAGTCACCTGTGTTTCGCCTGTGGTGCTTGGTGCTAGTATAGGCGGTCATGATTTCACATCACATTTTGTGAACTGAAATTACAGAGGGGACAGCCTCAAATCTCTGTTGAGGAGCAAATTAGTTTTGAGGTACACCACTGGTAAGGCCAGATTTTTTCCAGATCCTGCACTGCTTAGTTATTCAGAGTGGAGAAAAAGTTTTGCATTTTGCCTAAGGCAGCCTACAGACCCAGTATGTGATGTAACCCATCCATGAGAGCCAACAGCTCTAAATTCTGTAGCTTTGACTAATTATTCAATCTGTGTCATTGTGAATAGACTATTTCTGTTGAGGTGAGAAATAAAAACAGCTTTCAGGGTAGGATTTCTGTTGGCTTCATGGGGAGTTGCGTGACTAAACACTAATTGAGGTTCTGAGGTTTAGTGCTCATTTCCCAACAAACTCCTTTTGAAATTTCAGCTTTGGAATTTAAAGCTTCTGTTCTGATTTGAAAAGCTCATCTGCATTTGTAATACAGAAAAGTATAGGGTTTTTTACTTTCAAATTAATACTTTTCAGTTTCTGGCTACTCATCATAATTTTCTCTGTACAGGCTTGTGCTCCTACTGGAAAAGTGATATTTGATAGAAACTTTGTGTTTCCTGCCTGAAAAATAAGAATTAATCTGATTTTGCTCTGACCAGCCTCTGGGCTGGTCAGTTCACTCTTAGGAGGCAACTGAGCTACCTCAGGGCCAGGCCAGATGAGAGACCTGGGCTGCAGTTAAGGTGTACTCAGATTACAGGTCTGGGGCTTTCTTGGACCCTTCAGGACCAAAACACTGGCAACAGAAATGGCTGTGCAGAGTCATGGCTCTGATCTAGGAATTTCCTTAAAAGTTGGCATCCAGGATTGTTCTAAGTGGCAGCAATGACAACAAAGAATAGACAAACACAGACCTAAGTCTGTTTCTGCTTTTACCAGCAGATACTTAAGAGAGAGGATTTAGTAATCCATCATCTTATTCAAGATTTTTGTAAAAATCAACGTGCAGTGATAGAAACTGATCTGAATAAGCTGGAAGTTTTCAGTACTTTTGCTATGGAAATGGGACATTGCCCTGCTTTAAAGAGTCAGAAAGGGGAGAGATCACTGTGAAGCTCTCCAGGTACTTCAAAACGTGTCCTTTGGGTTCTTGTGTAGAGTATTTGTCTCTGCTATTCCTTCTCAATGGGGTAGAGCTGAAGCTTGTAGAAAAACATGGTTCTGGTGTGACTCCACAGAATCACACCAGGTTAATGAAATTCATGTGACTTCATAGAATGGTTTGCTTTGGAAGGCACTTTAAAGATCATCTCATTCTACTCCCAGCCGTGGGCTGGGACATCTTCCTCTCAACCAGGTTGCTCAGAGCCCCATCCAGAATGGCCTTGGCCACTTGCAGGGATGGGGCAGCCACAGTTTCTCTGGGTAGCCTTCCTAATATCTAATCTAGCACTTGCCTCTGTGTGAAGCCATTTCCCATTGTCTAGTCACTACATTCCATTTCTGTTGGCCGAACTATAAATTACTTGAAGAAGTGGTGTTTTCTATATTCTGGTATTGCCTTGTATTTCTCACATAACTTTTGAAAGTATTGAGGAAGAGTATAAACATGAAAGGGAGTACTGACTGTACTCTGAAAGGCAGGAGAAATGAATATTATTTTTCCTTTCTGAAGTGAAGGCATATAATTTTGTAGAGCAAAGCTGCTGAACTAGATTTATTTTTATTATGTATTTATCTTCTGAAATCTTAAAACTTCCTAGGAAAATGTCAGTTTATCAAATTCAATTATGCAACCTTCAGACTTACTAAAACCTTACACTTTTCTACTTCCCACATGCTTTCTATATTTAAGAAGAGCCTTTTTTGCAGTAACTAGCCTTGACAGAGATAATTGGGAAAGCAGTTTGCTTCTTCCTACCTCCCTAATCTATGGGTTTTTGGTTTTTTTACTTTTTAAACTTGCTCCTCACTCCCAGACAGAATACCTCCATCGTGAGAATATTTTAGTGGTCACAAGAGTTTGCTGCATGAGCAATTGTTTAGGAGTGTTTTGAGTCTAGTCTGTGCAATTCATTACCATTCCAATGCCAGGTTGGTTTTAATGGCTCATTTTAAGATATTCCAACAGCAGTGATAAATAATGAGGAGGCGTCTGAGCAGATCCTGTTTTCATTTGTGAGGATTTTACACAGCAATTTTATTTTTCAGTGTTTGGTAGTTGCTTTAGTCAACCTGTCTCGCAGCATGAGGCTGTGCTCCTCGTTTTGAGTCAGGTAGTACTGTGAGTGCTGTGAAGTGTTTGGCAATGTGAGAAGCACAATGGATGACTAATTGTGACACAGCGTGGCACCTGCTGGAGGTGTTTGGACAGGTTTGAGGACAGCTTTTATGCTTTGTGATTCAAATGGGATGACATTTGGTGAAAGGGTTTCATCTAGAATGTCTGCACGTTGCTGCTGTGCTGTGAGGAATGGATTTTAGTATCATATCAATTACAAGGAAAGGTTTTACTTCTTTTTTTTTTCTCAGAAAAGATAATGGCGTTACAACTCATTGATGGATTTACACTTAAACAAGGCTTTGGCAACTAATTTTTCGTTTTCCCTTCAGAGGGGGTCATTCCTATCAGTAACATTGTAGGGCTGGACATGACATTCATGTTGTCTGTTAGGATTGTTTTAAGTAGCTCCATGAGAAAATACTGCTGCAGATTTTGTAGGGCTTTCCATATTAAAAATATACATCTATATTTTATTTTTCACATACTATTTCCAAGTATACTTGGAGCAGCATACTTCAGCATGGTACCTCCTAGAGTATTTGGAGAAATTTATGGTTTCATTTAAGTAAATTGAAATCTTGCCATTGGCTTCAGATGAAGAGAGGAGACCATTCCCCAGAGAAATTGTTACTTTTAATTTTTGGGTTTTTTTTTAAGATGAAGGGGAATAGTAAATACCTTTATGCAAGAAAATCCTGTCAGGTGATCTGAACTGTGATGATCTGGTATTTAGAACTAAACTGTCATGATAGTAGGAAATTACTTAAATCATTCATTCATGTATATGAATGCGCTGTAGAATATGATATATCTGACATTGCCCATTCCTCCTCTGAGGAGTCAGGTGGACAAAGGCCTTTGCAGAACATCACAAGGCTGTAAAAAGACCAGATCATGGCAGTAGTAGAGACCATGGTAACAATGGCTGGAAACTCCAAAAGGCATCTTAAACTTCTTCTTCCTTTGGCCCTCCCAGCAGCTGTAATCCTGTGCTGGGGAGGAGGGTCACAGCAGGCCAGCTCAGTGGCTGTAGAGTCTTACTTAACATGAAAGGAATAGGCTAAGAAGGACAGGTATTAATCTTTTCCTTCTCCAGAGGTGGAGTTAATAACGATGGTGGCAAAAGGAGGCCCAAATTCTGGGGTCAGACCAGAATTCATAGCTGGGTGCTTGGATACAGTAACTGGTGAATAGGAAATGTGCTGTCAGTTCTTAGGAGCAGGGCCAAGCTGAGCTCTAGTTCAGATGTGCTCTCCATTGGGTTACCTGCCTTAAACGCTGGGCTGCAATGTCAAGCTCACCTGTGTTCTCACATATTGCTTCAATTAAGGAGTCCTTTTAAATAGAGACCCAGAAAGCCTTCCTTGCAGCAGAAATGTGGCAGTGTCTCCCCAAGGCCAAGACGATTTACATTTGGGTTAAGCCATCCTAATTTCAATGCTTCTAGATTAAAGAGAGTGGTGTGGCTTTTTGCATCCCCTTCAGGAGCTTCATGCACTGTGGAAAGGGAGTGCCCAAGGGCTATGCTCTGTATTTGGGTGTGAAGGGTATCTGCATGTTTGATTGGACTTAGAAGAACACAAGCAGGTGGACATCTGATCTGTTACTCTGTCAGACTACTCAGCTCCATGAAGGTGGAGTCAGTTCTAGGTATGGCACAGAAATGATAGGTTTAGTATCAAACTCAAGAAAACTTAGGGACTGCTAAAAACATTGACCCGTAGAGGATTGATGATGGTTGGAGACTTAACGGATGTGATATTGATGCCTTATTCCATTTTGGTTTCCTTTCAGCGTTTTAGTCCTTTTGTAGATGTGGGTTTGAGATATCAAAGTAATTGAATGAATGCCAGAATGTTGGCTTTTAAAGTCTAAGTTATTTTTTCCATTGGCACGTTTTCAGAAATCTATTCCAAGTGAAAAACCTGTCTTTGATATTATCACCTGCAACAAAGTAGTAGGTTAAGATATGTTCAGACATCATTAGTCCCTTGACATTCGTTTCAGATGTTTATCCTAAAGAAAACATTGTTAACAATCTCCATAACATTATGTCGGATTATTACAAGCCTTTATGAAGCAGCATTTTAGGAACTTGGTAATTAGTTTTCTAATTATTAGGAAATGAATAGAAGGGTGTTTAGTGAACCTGGGCCCCACACTGGAACTTCTCCTGAAAAAAGAAGCACAGAATCTTCAATCAGTGGCACACATTTTCTGTGGCCACTTAATGAACTGTGTATTTTTGTCATATATACTGAATTCTTAATTATATTTACTCAGTTTTTCTAGAAATCAGCAGGACTTAAAATCAAGCACCTGAGTACTTTGACCACACTGCATGAAATGTCAAGTTTCACTTGCAGCTTTGATGATCCCTGGTATTTCAGGGTCTCATTTTCCATCCTACTTGCTGGGGACAGAACATGCTGACTGGGACACTCCCATAGGGATGGCATGGTGGGGTCTGAGTCAGGCTCCACACAGCTTCTGGCCAATCCCATCCAGAGAAAGTTTCCAGGAGCACCTGATGCAGTTGGGCTCCAACTCTTAGATGTTAAATTGCTACATCACTGCGTGAGTCACTCTGTAATTTGGGATGAATATTAGGTCCCCATCTGTTCCATTACGTGGAGGTTCATGTGATGTACCTCCCACTTTGAAGTCAGTACCATCTTCTTGTAACCAAATGCAAGTTGGCTCTGGTTTCTGTTCAGTTTTAGGAGATGCCCCATCTCTCAACCTTTCTTTCACTGAAAGGCCACATCAAGAGTTTGCTGGGTTGTTTTTTTCTTAAAAGAAAAACAAGCCTTTCAGATGTGGAGCAATGTGAAACTATTTTGAAGAGCCAACTGACACTGTAAAATCTCTGCTCAGATTGTAAAGTACTCTCATTTTGTGAAGTACAAAATAGGGGAAAATAGCTCCAAGAGGCATGGAAAAACATATTTGAGGCAGTGTGCTACCATTTTCATTTTTCATTAAACATAGATTTTTTTTTTTAATAAATTCTGTCTAGAATTATGCTCTATTCAATTATGCATTTCAACTTCAGGCTAATGAAAATCTAACATTTGTGATTGTATCAAATTAGCCCTGAAGACTGAGAAAGTATTTAGTAATCTATGCAGCTTGGCCTATATTAAATGCTGATTGATTTAATATATGAATACATTTTATAAACTGAATAACATAGCGAGTGAAAACCTAAAATATATGAATAATAAATTGTCATAGATTGTATATTCTAATTACCTTTTGTGCTTTTATGGAAATAAATGTGGACTCTAAACATTTAGAAATAATCTGGAATTGTATCTTTTACCATTTCTGCCAACCTTTTGTCCAACTCATGATTTAGTTTCCTCCTCCTGTAGTTTGTCTGTCAGGTTTTTGTCACATGGAGCTCGTGGATGCTGTTGGGGCAGCTGCATCCAGAAAACTTCTCTGCGACTGACTTGTGGTTTTTCTTCTCTTAGGCATTTCTGGTTTGGCTGATCTTCTCTTTGTTACCATGCAGATTATCACTTAGACAAGACAATTATAAGAAGAGTAATAGAGAATAGGATGGTGACTTTAAAATAAGCTTAAAGATTTTTGGGGGTACATTAACTCAAGCTGACTTTCAACTCTGTGAATTTCTTTGTGTTCTTAAGGAGTGTGTCCAAGCTGCTTCTGAACTCAAGAGCATTTATTGAAAAGAACCTGGAGGGAGCAGTTTAGATCCTGCCAGTCTGGCAGAGATCAGAGATTAAGGATGAGGACCTCAGGAGTCAAGTCTAAGTGTGAGTAACTGTATAATTTAGAGGTACCACAATAAATTTGGGAACATTTGGTTTCTGTGTCTCAACAACAGAATAAGGTTGTGAAGAATCAACAGCAGAGATTTGCTAAGCACAAATCACATCAAACAAATCTAGTTTCTTCCTTAGATCAAAAAGGCAGCAGAACAGATAAACAGGAAGAAGGAAATGTGCTTTGAGTTAGGAAGCTTACTGATTTTTCATAGACAAAGAGTTGAATTTGAATTTTCTAGTCTTGACATGAAATTAGCTTCCCATTTTCAATCCCGTTCTATTCAGCAGTTTCTTTGAAAAGGTCAAATGCCATAATGATGGGGGAAAAAAGCAGGGGTCCTTCAAAGGGGACACTAAGATTTTTGGTTCCCCTTGGAGCATGACAAGGAGTATTAGGAAAACAAGGTGAAATGTCTGAATATAACTATAGTGAAACACATATATATAATTAATCTTGTATTACAGCTTCCAGCCACACATTTCCATGATTCTATCACCAGTATTTAAAGCTCTAACACGCCTGTATTACTGCCTATCCGAAACCTTGCAATATGTAAACTAAAAATAGCTCTGTATCCTTCTCCATTAGAATTTGTAAGCACAGCTTTCCTAGCCTGCAGCAGTGTAGACCAAAGCATTCTTCACAAACAGCACTATTAAACTAGTCTGTGTAGCACACAAAGATGTATTAAAACAAATACAGCGTATCGTTGTCTGTCTGGATGAGGCATTGAAGGGAAAGGAATGCCCTGGGCAACACAGCCCTTCTTCAATCCTGCTCAGTCAAAAAAAACCCAGAGAGAAAAAAGTGCCTCTTGCACATAAATACATTTGAAACTTTGCTAAATAGAATCTTTATGCAGGGAGCAGAAATGAAAGCCAGGCCATAAAAAGGCTTTTCTGAGAGCAATCTTCCGAAAGTCACAGCATATTAGAGAAATCTTAAAAGTCACTGAACCTAGGTTCAGGCCCTGGCATCTTGGAGTCTTAAAATTTGTAACTTCTTTTTGGTGGGAAAAGGGAGGAGGAAGTATTTCTTGTACTGGGCTCACTTTTCACAACCCTCAACTATAATCCATGCTTATAATGCTTCAGTCAGATTTCAGAAAGGGTTCCGAACTGTCTTTTGGGTTTCAGCTTAGGACAGATCAAAGTATTCATTTAAGAGCATAGCTTAATAAGGAGAGAACCCTCAAATTACAGCAGACATGAAATCAGCTAGTGGGGAGCAGCTTATACAGACACAAACTCTCTGTGGAAAAGAAACTGGGGGGTTTTTGCTGCTTTTTTCCCTTGGTTTCAGAAGTGCTGAAACCAGACAATACCCATAAAGCAGTCTTTGCAAAGCTTTTCAGTTTCCCAGCAAAACACAAAGCTTGTAAAACAGAACAGCAATTCCCTACCAAGTCCTTATTCACTTGGAATTAAACTTTGGCTCCCAGTGAGCGTGCCAGCATGAAGGCAGGCAGAAAGGAAATCAGAAAGGAGCTCAGTGGAGCCAGAAGATGCTCATGGTGTTCTGCTGCTCCTGCTTGTTTGAGAGGGAGCGTTCAGAGGAACCTGCTCAAAAATTCCCAGGTGCTAGATGAAAGGCTTACCTCACTTGTCCTCTTAGGCAATTTATGTTACAGCAACCCTTATTGCCCCTTTACATTGGATATATGGAAAGAACTTGCTGCACAGCATTTATCAGTAATTAGAATTAAGCATTGAAAACAAAATGTGATTGAGTACTTAATGGAAAGGAATGTGCGTACAATTTGTAGCGTCTAAATACTGCAGCAGGCAGTTGAGTATTTGGAAAACTTAGTAGAGCTGCTCTAAATTAAGACTGGGATAGTGAAGCAAGAACCAGTCAGCTGATTCAAAGAAGTGAGAGCTCTAGGCGTTTTTACATAGAAAAGGCAAACAATATTGGTATACACCACATGGAGTTGGGGTAATCATAATCCTAAATCCAAAACACAGCATTGCACCAGCTATTAGAAAGAAAATTAGCTTTATCCCAGTCAAAACCAGGCCAAGCAGTCAAAATTCAAGTAGTGCTTATCAGGCCTAGGAAAGCACACAAGTCCTTCAGCATTTGCTTTATTCCTTTCTTCATGTAGAGAATGTCAAGTGCCACTTCAAATGGAGATGAAGTTTGAAACACTCAAACTATGTTCAGTTTTCTCTTAACTGTAGATCAGCTAGTAGGGAATTATAGTGTTTTGGATTGTGGACAAGACTGTATCCTCTGACAGAGTGTCCACTAAACTCCCACCTGAAGTACAGCTTATGAAAAACCTGAATTAAGACTAGGGGCTGTTTCAGCAGCTCAAATACGATCCAGTACAAAAGGTAATGTTTGCAATTTCTGGCAGAAACAACAGCCTGTGTAGATCTCTTCCATTTACTATAGAGCACCTACAAAATATCGGTAGCATTATATTGAGTTTGGTTATTTCTGACTCTAGAATAACATGCTAAGCATTTCCTTAAGTGTACTGTGGTGTGCTGCAGATGGGCAAGAGACACATCCTTTCTCTTGCTCTTTCCATTCTAAGAAGTGAGGCAAATGAAGTGGCACTTGTGCCATGTGTTTCTAGAGCCAGTAACGTGGATCACACTGCCTTTCTGCCTCCCCTCCACTGGTTGTACAGAGTTTGCCTCCTGCGGGGTGCAGCCAGTGGGGTGTGCGCAGACACACACCTCACACACCTGCCAGCCTTACCCAGTGTGGGAGAGCAGCTGCAATCATGGCACGTGGTGGAGGAGTCCCGTGAGCTGTGCTGTTTCCCTCCCTGCCCCTGTGCCTTTCCAGGAGGCAAAACATCCAATCTGTATTGTCTTGCCCAGTGCTGCTGTTGGCTGATCGTGTTACTTCGGCTAATTAAATTATTGGTAGCACAATTATGCCTATGCCTGTTACAGTTTTACCATTGGGCTTGCCCACAGAACTTTTCCTCTGAGTCACTGAAGCATTTACAAGCATCATCTGCACTGATTTTTCATGAGATTTCAGTTCCTAAGGCTCTTGATCACTGTTGGATTGCAGGTTTATGGACAGATGTTGGTAGGGAGGAGGAGAGAGAGAGCAAGGTAAAATGAGTAGAAAAGTGCAAGGCACTGAAATTCAATGTGACATACTTCTGTGGAGGCCAGCGAGTGCATTCAGCATTTTATAAAGCTAAATAAGTAAACTGAATTGTGTTCTGCTGACTCCTGCAGGGATAGAAATGGATCTCAGGGATGCACAGTTTGCAGCATCAATAGGGAAATTCATGCTGCACCTCTAAAGCTGAGTTCTTGGGGGCTGTCTTCATCTCTTGTGCGGCACACATGAGGGAGTACTGATGCCCCTGTGTTTGTTAAGTGTCCACAGTGTTTTAATTTGTTTGCATTTATAATTAAAACTTCTGTTCCTTAGTATTCCTCTGATGCCCAGAAAAATTAGCAGCCTGCCAGCGCATTTCTACTGAAAAAAACATACTGTTGAGGTTTGCTGCACTTTACAGAACTTGGGCAGAATCAGATTAATTCGTAACTATTTTCATTTTCATTTTGGCTTTTGGTTCATGTTTTCTTAATTTTAGATGATAATTGGTGTATGGCATGTCCTGCACCTTGTTGTTCCTTAGAAATTCTTTGAACTGTTGATCAACAGGTTTTTGTTCTTTAGAGAACACTTAACTCAGTTACATTAATTTTGCTAGAAAATGCATTTGGTTGTGTGAGAGAGAATAAATTTTTAGAGCTTAAAGGATGGAAATAAATTTTCATGAGATTCCTCTTCAAATCTCATGGCTTTGTGAGTGTTTACTTTTTATATCGTTTTGACTCAGGTTAGTCTGTTTTGTTTAATACATTGATGAAAGCAGAAATAAACAGACCAGAAATGAAATCAGTGGAAAAGTTAGATCTGGAATGAAACAAATGTTAACCAAGAAGCTGCCAAAGGTGAAAAGCCTTGGGCTCTAGGCCATTAGTGCTGTGGTTTCCAGAGAGGCAGGGAAGGTGCTGCTCCCATCCCCTAGGGTAGTGAGTGAGATCAGAGTTAGGCTACCTCAGGGGTGGATTACAGAGCCCTCATGTGGAAAAGTGTTTGAGATGTACTGGTCTAAGAAAGTTGCTAAGCTTTGGGTTTTTCTTACCTCTGTATATGAAAGATAGTGACTTTTCCTGTCAAGCGCTCCTGTTCTCTAGTCCATACCCTACTCTGTGCCTTCCATTGTGTTACTGAATTGGGCCTCCAGCTTACCAGCACTTCAGAGTAAAGGCTTGTCAGCTGTTTGATCCAGTGCTGCTACTGACTGGGTTAACATTCTGTGTTACTCACAGTAGTAAACAATAGCTTTGTGGAAATCAAGAACTTAGAAGGAGCAGTCACAGCAAGGAGAGAACTTGATTTAATAAATGAACAACTGCTGCACCAAATGCAGCTCAAAGGTTCAAAACATTTCTTTCTCCTAAGGCAGTAATTTGTAAGTAAGGAAAACAAGCAAAATCAAATAAACTGGGAGCAGAGTAGAGGAGAAATAATAGCATCCATGATGCCAGTAATATTGAGAAGTCAGCAGCAGAAGGAGGGATGAGCTAATAAAAAGAAGCGGAGGAAAGGAGACAAAGGCTCCCAGCTCATCACAGCTGCTGTTGCTGCACTGTCTCCACTTGTCAAACCCACAGTGCAGCATGCAGCTCTGGAGCACCTGGAGCCCTGCTGGTATTCTCAGTGCACACACACACAGCCATGTGCCTTGGAAAACTCTGTGGGCTCAGAAGGAGCGTGGCAGAAATAGGAAGGACAGCAGAGGAAACACAAAGTGAGTAGCTGTCCTCCCTGTAGGTGATTTTGGTTCCATTGCTCCCAAGGAAGAAACAGATTGATCTTCCCAGAAATGCTCCTAGTGGATTTGGATAAGTTTATAAGGCAGGATAGGATTTTGTCAGCAATGATGAGATCTTCCAGGGAGACTGGTGATTAGTATAACAAGATTGCTTTTATTAAGAGTTAGCTGTCAAAAATACAGAACTACATGGGAAAAATTAATAAGAATTATTGGTGTTACTTTCACAGATGCTAAATCCCTCAACCAAGACAAATAAAACCTCAATATTTTATTGCTGTTTTTCTCTGTGGTTAAAACCATGTGCTAACAGAATCACAAGTGATT